>VXAY01004283.1:25548-134521 GCA_013399855.1 Oxyruncus cristatus
CTGTGAGTTCGGGCATTTGGCAGGGAGCCAGGTCTGAACCACTTCAAAGGAGGACCCAGGAAACTAGAGGTCAGTCAGCCTCACCTCCATCCCTGGAAATGTGATGGAACAACTCATTCTGGATGTCGTCTTTAAGTATGTGGAGGAAAAAGAGACTGATAGTAAAAGGCCCTAGCAGCTGACTCATTGTCCTCAATGCAGTCACCTCACAGACAGCCCAAAATCCAGTATTTAGTTTTGCTCTTACCTATTACCTGACATCTACACCCAAGTACAAGTGAAACAAGTACTGTTCCTCTAAATAGCTCAACATAAAGGGTTTTTTTAAAGTTTAGTAGCTTAGTTTCCAAACACATACATTGGTCTGTGGGAGAACTCTGGTCTATTGAACCTATACCTTAACAACATGGACGTTCATTTTCATTTTGAAAAAACTTAGTGTCTATATTGTAGAACAAAAATTTGTAAATGTGCTTTACTATTAGGTTTCAATTTTCAATCCTTTGCTTTTTCTAGTTTTCCAGAACATTGAACTACTGTTGTCATATTATCACAGCATCTCAGATACTTGTCATGAAACATCATATCCTGGAAAATAAAGAGTTTCAAAATAAAGATGAAAGGAAACTTTCCTCTAAAAAGCCTTTCTGTGGATATAATTTTTACTTTGGAAAAACTGTGTCTTGGTGTCTGTCCTTGGTATCCCACAAAGGTAAGATATCACAAATGCCAAATCTAACTATTTTCATTACAGTGTTCCAACCAGACATCATGAGGAAATTTCGGAGGCCATTTTTTGGAGAGATTCAAGTTTCACCCACTTGTGTACCAGGTTTTCAGATAGTTTCTTCCTTAAGCTCTATGTTTTCTGTGCAGGAAAGTTAAAGACTTCTCAATCATTACTAAGAAAAGTGACTGATTTTAATAAAGATGTAGCAAATCCAGCTTCCTGCCTATAGAACCATATGTATATAGACTCTCTATATACTTAAATATACACATCTCAAAATTGTTGGGAATAAAACTACATGAGAAAAATAATTTAAGATTGAAGAAATTGTTGGCATAGTAAATAAATTGTATAGACTGTAGACTAGTAACGCAAAAGCCAAGATATGTATCCCAAAAAAACCTTGTAATTTATAGCACAGAGTAAGGCTCAAGCTTTTAGACAGACAAAAATATTACCAAGGGTTTATAGCTCCACCACTTACAAGTAAACATTTCAATTTCAAGAACCTGAAGGAAATGTCTAATCTATATTTTACTAGCATGATCTAAAAGGATCTCCCCCATGATAGCTCTCTGGTTTTATTAATAGCTTTTGCTATTTTGCTAATAAGGTAATCTTAGACAAAAATACTTTGAAGTCAGTATTGGAAAGGACACTGAAGAATTTTTTAACAAAATATGACAAGTCATCCACTGAAATCAGGCCTATATTATTTGGTAGAATGTGTAAGATCCAGCTTCACGCATTCTAATATTCCTGAGTAAATTTCATGTTTTCTAATGCACTAAGGGCTGGAAGAGAGCTGCCAACTATGTACTGTGGTTCAAGGGTGATGATTACACTATCTCTCAAAAGTGACAAAGCACTCTCCAAGCGCTCACACACAGAGGGTGAGAACCACAGATGTAAACCATGGATGCAGAAGATGAGAAATTTAAACTCTGAGGCTACATAAAGATGGTTTTGTATGACCTCTATGTATTTATGGTGCTACTGGGTTCTCAGTCATTAAATAGAGTGAACAAAGAGAATATCCACAAAACTGTTCCTTGCCAACCTTTCAGATTTCCACAGAGAAACCTGCCCAGGCATTCAAGCAGCTTTAACCTCTGCCAAGATTTCTCAAGAGCTCTAGGATCTTCAGCCAACAGCTCACAAAGGACAGAGAGGGAGTGGAGCTGGAGAGGGTCATTTGGTAATTGAATGGCACTGAAGCTTGCAGAAAGATACCAAGTATGTCTTTGCCCTTGCACATTTCATTTAATTCTCAGATGTAAAGCTTTCTTATCAGAAACCATCTCACCTCTGTAAAGCATGTACAACAGCCTGTCATCAAGTGCAACCTGCCTAATCCCCATCTTGGCCTCATTCCTCAGCTTTGCCGTAGCCAGATTTCACTGCACTGTGGCCAGACACAAAGTGGCCAAGGCTCAGATTTGAAAGCCAACAGCAGGAGAACCACGGGAGGGCAGGGGGCACCTCTGCTGGCACACTCAACAAACCAGAAGGATAAATTTCTATCCACCTCCAGCTCCCCAAAGCACAAAATAGTTGTCTCTGGGGAAACACGGTAAGTACAAATTGCACTCCACTCTAGAAGAAATAACTTACCTTTGAACAACTTCGGATACATAACCAAAAAGGAGCTAGCACAAAGCTTTCAGCATAATCTGAGATAAAAATACAAAACTCCTAACAGCATGGGGCATCACATGCGTTTGAGAAACCCCCTATCAAGCTTCAGTTCAATAAACTGATGAATGGATTACAGTGATATAGCTGTATGGAGGTTCTTTTTTCCTCTTTGACAGGTATGATGTTTCTAATATTCTGCATGCTATTAGCTGACAGCCAGCTTAA
Organism: Oxyruncus cristatus; assembly: GCA_013399855.1. Taxonomy (NCBI): domain Eukaryota; kingdom Metazoa; phylum Chordata; class Aves; order Passeriformes; family Cotingidae; genus Oxyruncus; species Oxyruncus cristatus. The sequence continues at coordinate 28,142 of VXAY01004283.1, forward strand.
TGAAACAGGTAGGACCCAGACTCCTAGGGTCCAGTGCCCGTCAGTCTATGCCTCGTAATCTGTAGCTGACAAGAAGAATCTGGCAGCTATGTTCCACCAGCGATCATTTTGTCTTTAATCCAACTTTAAAGGTACAGTTTACTTAGTGAAAACTTTTTCATTTTATACAATAAGAGTGAATTCTTAGACTTTACCACAGGAAAAGCATATAGGCACATGGAAAAGCTTTAGAGAGGCATTTTCTCAAATATTTCAATTTAGGCAAATGCAAAGTGTGTGTGTGTGTATGTATGTGATAAAGACAGTGAAATCGCAGACCTGAAAACGTTTGTGTGAGTGCCAGTACCAGTAGGTGTGGAACCCTTCCAGTTCCCACCTTTGTGGTCACTGCAAGTGTTAAGGATTTACAGGCATAAAAGATATTTCCTACATCCATAACACAGAGAGGTCTGATTACTGCTACAGAAATAGCAGCAGGAGTCACAAGCTGTCACACACCCCCAGCACTCTCATGACTGGGTTAGAAATGCCAAGGTTACAGCTAGAACCAGCACTTGAAACAAAGCTTAAGGAAACAGCAAGCCCAGTGTGAATGGGGCTTATAACTATAAGCAAAGAGATTTTCTCTTTCTCCTTGGTGCCTACCAATTCAGGAAAACATAGCTTTGATTATCCTTGAAAAATAAATGCACTCAATTATCAATTGCTTCTCTCAATGGGAACCATCTGTAAGACCCTGAGTATTTTATCATCCTCTGAGACAAAAGAGCCTCCTGAGAAAATATATGGTACTTCAATAAATATGATCTCTGGATATCATATCATTCTTGCTACAATGTATGTAGAGATTTTATATACATTATGATCGTATAACTTACATAAAATTTGCAAGTTACCCATTCAAACACCCAAACCAGATAATCAGTGTTAGTAAGTCTTTAATATGCTTTTTGTATTGCTATCTGTGGGTAGAGCTGACAGGCATCCCATCCCAGGATTGCCTGGCACCTCTCATTGTAAGGTTTTGCTTTCATTTACTTATAGTGTGATCCACTTCCACCTTGTGATCTGGCAGCTTCCTAGTTGATATTTACTTCAGCCTGACAATCTAGGATTTATAGGAAGACTTAAACTGAAAATCGTATTTTGTTTCTGAACAGGGAAAAAGACACAATTTTGTTCTTGTGGAACAAAACTTTGATACCCTCAATGTCCCATATGCCAGCACAGGGACTTGTCCTTAGACAGTAAAGTGATGACATTGTGCTTCAAGAGCTTCACAGAGTTCACATGAGGAATTTCCTTCTACGAGGATTGCTGGTGGATAAAGCTTAATGGGTTGTAATTAGGGCTCTCACCTGATATGAAGCACCTAAAAGGGATACAGTTTGCCTGACCTAGTTGTTCCAGTTCCAGTAACAGCCAGTGAGGAAGGGTGGCCAATTTTCAAGGGTAATTCATCCCATTCTAAGTCAGGTGTCTGATGCAGATGGGTTGTATTATCTTTGGCAGATTCCTCTGTCTTCCACTGATAGCCTGAGTAACCAACATTTAACTTCTAGAAAATTAAAAAGACATACAGTCTATCATATCCTAAATGTTAACAGTGGCATATGCTATGTTCATTCACGCAGATGAATTTTTCTTCCATGGAGAGCGAAAAGCATGAGATGAACTAACCTGCTACCATGACACTGAATTCAGAGGCTCTTCCCGCCAAATTTAGGAGCTCAGAGGCACTGGATGCCATCAGCAAGGTCTCTCTGTGACAACTCTTCATAGATTTTCAGGCAGACATCAAAGAGCTAAGAGATTGCTATAAAAATCAATAGAACTATATTTTTAACTTTTTTATGTCTCATGACTCACTCTTCTATCTTAAGCCTTCTGGGATCCCATTTTCCAGCTTCTTCTTTACAACCATGAAGGGAGATTTTTTTTTTTTCCTACTTAAAAGCAGAGATTCTGGTGATTTCATATTGCTGCAATGACATAAAGTTTCAAAGTGCATGCACAGTTTTTCTGAGAAGATTATGCGTTGGTTGTTCTAATTCCTCATTATAAACAAGTAACAGATCATTCTTAGGGTGGTTTTTTTAAAAAAAAATTAGCTCTTTTTAGAACGTGCCTTTATTTATAGCTTCCTCACAAAATCTTGAAAACCAAATCTTCCTAACTGACTTCCCCTCTAATGTGTGTGCAAGTACACTTGTTTGTTTCAACTGTTCTTTGATATTTGGTCACTCTTATCACTGTTTTACCTTGACTAAATGATCAGTAACAGCAATATAAACTCCCTGGTAGTTAGTTAAAAGAAAAAAGGGTTTGAGCTCTGCAAAACCACTAATTTTCTTTTCAACAAGAATGTCCCCATTCTCATTCATGGCACCGATGTCACTCAGACCTTACACATTCAGGATTTCATGGAAAATACCGATACTGGCTCCAGTGCGTCCTGCAAATCATTAGTATTTTCACATTTGCCTTAATATATTTTCAATCACTCCAAATGCCTTATGCACATGAAGTCTAACCACCATGGTCTGACCAACATTTCCTGTAAATATAACCTATCTGGATAATTTAAATATTCAAAGTGTGTTTGGTTTGTAGCTGCATAATAACACACTAATGGAAATCTACCCCTAATGGAAATCTACGTGGTCTATTTACAAGAATTCCCTTTCAAGCGCCCTGTAGTCTTCTCTCTCATTGAATTTGGGAGACTAGATTAATAGAATAACAGCAAAAGCAGCTTTGCTGAAATATCTGAATGATTTTATTGAAAAAAATCAAGAATGTGTCATTATGAGTGTTAGAAACACCAGCAATACCTGAAGAAGGTATATTTCTCAAAATCTCAACATATACTCATCTCAGAGACTACAAGGAATGGGTATAGGTGATAAATTTAAATACATTATCAAACTAAAAACAAAGGAGTACCAAACTGGAAAACTATGTAACAAATATGAAAGAACCTTTTGTTTGTAAAAACAGAAATGCTCTCTGCATAAAAATCAATGTGTGGATAGACCAGAAAACCTCACAAAAAGTTTGGTTTTTTTTTTTTTACAATTATGAATGATTGCTCAGGGGAATTTTTATATGTCAGTTTTATACTTCCTCATGTTAAATGAAGTGAAACCACTGAGACCTCAGGCAGCTAACTGCATCACCAGGCAAGGATGGAGTTAGTAATTTCCTTTTTTATCTGGACAGTAAAAAATATTGCTGTGCCACCATAACTTATAGCTTGTGACAAGGCAAAACTTTATGACTTCTGGATTTCTAAGTGGGTCGTAGGAGAAAAGAAAAAAGTCCAATGTACCAGAATCTTCAGTAAAGAAAAAAAGTCCAATGTGCCAGAATCCTGGGGTTTTTTTAGCATAATGAGTTGAAGATGAAGTTTAAATTAATGGATTAATGAATATTTTCTCATCTGTCTCTCATTCTCTGTATTGCTTTTAGAGTCCCATAGAAGGCAGTCTGAAATAGTTACTGCCTAAAAAGGAGAGTTCATCTGGGGTAACTCTTAACATTTCAAAAGCAAATTGTTCAGATTTGATAATAAATGAATAGGACAACTTTTTTTTTCTAAGCCTACACTACAGAAAAAAAACAATGTAATGCTCTTCATCCTGATTTCACTAAGGCCTGGAAGTCTGATGAATAGGAGCAATCATCCAAAAGCATCACTGTCAGTCTAACTTTGCAATTTCAGTTCAAGATCTTTCCTGTAGGCTACAACAATACTGAGACTGGGTTAAAGAATGTGTCTTAGGATCTTTTCTATTTTTGTATAGAATGCTATCATTATGGTAACTCTGCACTGCAAGTATAATTTCTTCCCAAACACAAGGGTCTCTCCAGTCAAAATTTGCCCCTGTAATAATCACTTGGCTAAAGAAACACAGATAATGCACCCTAGCCTGAAAGGAGTACTTTCTCTTTGGCATTGTCCACTATCCATAAATCTCAGATGTTTATTCATTAGGGCAGTGATTAGAAACACAGTCTTCCAAACAACATTCATAGTCATTACGTTATAGAGTCTGAATATTTACTATGAATATTTTAAGTATTTTCTATTAAGTAGATTAGCTTCACCAAGAAGGGATGAGGGATTAATCTTAGAGCATGCCATTGTGTGATAGCTAGTGAATTCTTGATCTGGTAGAAGATTTTCTGTTGGGAGGGTAAGATGTAGCTTCAAATCTGTGTTCCAAAGTAAGCAGGGGAAGAAAATGAGCCTGTGTATTATACGTGAGTGTTTCATGCACTGGGCTGTTGAGCATTTGAGATGGGTCATTGGGTTTTGTTTGTGACCAAAGCTGATAAAGACATTATGAAATATTTTATTACATCAGGACTTGCCAGGAAGATCAGAAAAACACACCCATGGTTTGTGAATCTTGCTGCGGTTTTGGCACTGATCAGTTAGTTTGGCGTTTTCAGGTGCCCTGCTTGAAAGGTATCATACCAAGCAACAGAAATGAAGGTTACTAGGAATTGTCTGACTGCAGTCTCATGCCAAGGTACCCAGGGCATCAACAGGGTTCGGGAATAGCTAAGAATCAATTTGGAATGAGGTTCTTAGACATCTATTAAATTAACAACTTCTGTGAATTAACTCTTCCAGGATCAAATCTTCATATCTCTGGTCCAAATGACGGATCACACAGGAAAAAATGAAAGACCCAGATACCCTATAGTCAAATATTTGACTGGAAAAAGGGAAACATTGCACCCATTTTTAAAAAGGGTGGAAAGGAGGACCCCAGGGACTACTGACCTTTCAGCATCACCTCTGTGTCTGGGAAGATCATGGAACAGATCCTCCTAGAAGTTATGGTAAGGCACATGGAGAACAGGGAGGTGATTGGAGACAGCCAGCTCAGCTTTACCAAGGGCAAGTTCTGTCTGACCAACTTAGCGGCCTTCTATGATGGAGTGACTACAGCAGCAGACAATGGAAGGGCTACAGATGTCATTTGTCTGGACTTCTGTAAGTTCCTCACACTATCCTTCTCTCCAAATTGGAGAGAGATGGATTTCAGGTGTCAAGAGTTTGAGAAATTGGTTGGATGACTGCACCCAGAGGGTAGCAGTCAATGGCTCCAAGTCCAGCTGACAAGTGGTGGCCCTCTGGGGACCAGATTGGGATGAGTGCTAATTTAATGTTGTTATCAACGACACAGACATAGGGATCAAGGACACCCTCGGGAATTTTGCATACCACACCTGGCTGAGTTGTGCTGTTGACACATCTGAAGGGCAGGATGACATCCAGAGGGATCTGGACAAGCTTGAGAGGTGGGCTCATGGGAACCTCATGAAGTTCAAAAAGGCCAAGTGCAAGGTCCAGCACCTTGGTCAGGGCAACCCCCTGATATCAATATGAGCAGAGGGATGAAAAGATTGTGAGCAGTCCTGTGGAGAAGGACTTGGTGGTGCTGGTGGATGAAAGGCATGAGCCAGAAATGTGCACTCGCAGCCCAGAAGGCCAATCCTACCCTGGGCTGCAGCAAAAGAAGTGTGGCCAGCAGATTGAGGGAGGTGATTCTGCCCCTCTACTCCACTCTGACAAGATCTCGCCTGGAGTGCTGCATCCAGCTCTGGGGTCCTCAGTGCAGAAAAGATATGAACCTGTTGGAGGGAGTCCAGAGAAGGTAAACAAAGACGATCAAAGGGCTGGAGAACCTCTCCTAAGGGGGAAGGCTGGGAGAGTTGGGGTTGTTCAGTCTGGAGAAGACAAGGCTCTGGGGTGATCTTACTGACACCTTTCAGTACCTGAAGGGGGCCCATTAGAAGGATGGGGAAAAAACTTTTAGCAGAGCCTGTTGTGATAGGACAAAGGGTAATGATTTTAAGCTAAAAAAGGGCAAATTCAAATTAGATTAGATATAAGGAAGAAATTCTTTGCAATGAGGGTGGTAAAACATCCGCATGGGTTGTTCAGGGAGGTGGTAGATCTCCCATACCTGGAAATATTTAAGGTCAGATTGGATGGGTCTCTGAGTAATCTGATCTAGTTAAGAACATCCCTGCGCACTCCAGAGAGGTTGGACTAGATGGTCTTTGAAGATCCCTTCCAACATAAACTATTCTATAATTCTATCTTTTGCTTTTGAGTTAATGAGCTCAAAAGGAACAAAAGGACACTTGTTCAGTATTCAAGGTCATATCTTACAGCAGTGGCACACGGCTTTACTGGCTGAATGGCCCACCTCTTTCTCTACAAACATCAACAGACATAATGCAGGTAGACCTAATCACAAACGCCATAGACCCTATGCTTTCTGGAACTTATGCTTGGATCTCCCATGCACCATACTCTGTGTGTTCAGGGGTTGACTCACAGAACAGATGCAGTAAGGAGTGGGTCCCCACTACTCAATTAATACATGGAGCCTGTGGCCCGTTTTCTTGGAGCCCTACCGCTATCGTGTGCCCAGAAAAGAAGACAGCTGGGATCATGCAGCTGCCACCATCACTAGAATAATTAGTTTAGCCTGGAGCAAGCTCCTGTGAGTCTCCAAGGTGCCCTGGGAAAGAGAGCAACCAAGATTAGCAGACAGACTCTCAGCTGAACACTTGAGAGATGAGATATCAAATTGATTTAATTCATATGTTGGATGTTTTTTACAAAGTCCTTGAAAAATTGAGTGATTTGGGTCAACGCATGTAAAAGCTTCAAAGGAATCCAGATATTTTTGTCTTAGTTACTAACAGGCATCCCACTGCTACAAACATATGAGCCTTTATAGGTGATGTCTACCCTGATAAATAAAACAGACCAGGGAACCCTAAAGGCAAATGTCATAATGGCTCACAGCCATCTGTCTAGATTCTCTTTCTTCCTCCCTAAAACAACGTGGTCTTATCAAACCTGCCTATTGAGAGCAGCCCCTCACTGGTGCTATTCTCCCAAACATGCCAACGTTTTGTCTCAAAAAATGCTATATGTCGCAAGCCTGAATTGTGTCAAGGACAAGTGCTACTAACCAAATACTGTGGACGTTCATGGTCTGGCAACCAAGCCCCCACCCTGGCTCTGCTCTGTCTACTGAGGAAGGAGTAGCTGCAGAATCCTCTTGACTCCAGCAAACTCCTTCATCCCTCACTGCAAGGTCTGCAAAAGCACGGTTGCATCCAATTTCAGGGCCTGGAGCTCTGAATTAATAAATCTTAATTCTCCAACAGCTTTGACCAGCAGAAATCAACATGCACCATGTATAAGAATGGTTATGACAAATTATTTCTCAGTTGGCAGATGTTTTTCATAAATGCTGATCTAACCTGCCATGGTCCTGGAAGGATTTCCCACAATGTGATCTCGTGTAAGAATGTATTCAAGGCACCAGAGTTTCTGTCCTCTTTACCAGAACAATTTTAAAAGACCATTTTAACAGACAATTTTGGCTTTTCTAACTTGAAGGACATCTCATTGCAGGGGGATTAGACCAGATTGCCTTTAAAGATCACTTTTAACCCAAAATATTCTGTAATTCTATGATTACTGTAAAATATCAAAATCAAAGCATTTTTAAGCTTTCTAAATACAACAAAATATCTTAATATAAAAGATGGCATGGCTGGCTTTTAAAATAACTCACAGAACCTGTCAAGTTTTTCATCCATTCACGACAGAATGCTGACCAAGAGTTCAACAACATATCAGGAAAATAAATAACCATAAAATGGTATGCCCATTTTCATGTCATAAACTGCAAGATTCTCCAGAATTGCTCAAATCTGTGTGTTTTCCTTTATCTGATCAAGGTAAACAGTCATCTTATTGGTAATGAAGCTCATGGACGGTAGGTGTCAGAATGATAAAACCTGCCCCATCACTTGTAGAAAATTTCTGCCAAATGTTGAAAGTGCAAACATTAGACCTCAGCTGCACACGCCAAGCTGCACACACGTTCACACTAGATTCTTGCTGGCAAAAGAAAATGGGGAAGGAATGTATATTCAGGGCATTTTCAACGTTTCCTCTGGTGCTCAATTCATCCTCATTGCTTTCTTCAGAAAGAATAATTTTGGGATATGTTTTGAATTTCATCTTTCCTCATTTTCAGCTTGTGCCAATTTTTAAAATCCTTTGTTGAGTTACAGCCATCATGCTGGAATTATGGAAACTAGTTAGTGGAATGTATTTAATAAAAACATATTTCTATAGTACCATCAGCTACAGCTGTAAGATTTGGGCATAATGTTTTATGGTAATCTATCTGCATATCATACAGAGCTGGAATTTTTTAACATGGCTTTCTGTTAAACTCAAATAAACCTGCCTGCCACTTAGAAATCTGCCTGCTTGCCATGAAAGATATAAACCCTAACAACTATCACATCTTCAGCCTTGTCTTCACTCACTGGGAGGGTCTGTCCAACTCACATTAACATTAATGGGAATCCCATGTATGCATCACTTGGAGAAAATACTCACTAAGATATTTTATCATTATCTTTCTAGGCAGCTTGGAATGACATCAATCATGCATTCAACACAATTGCACAATATGCATTACTAAGGCATCAGAGCAATAAAAAAAAGATAAAATAAAAAAGCATAGACATTTCCAAACACTTTCTTAAAACAGTGAGAAGGATCTAATGGAGAATCATTGAGAATCCAGGAGGAGAGCATAGTAGCATGTTTTCGTGTAATTACAAAAGATCTAAAACATAAGCTCAGCCTTTCTTTTTCTAGAGAGAGCAGCAATGTGATAGTAAAGACCAGCCTCATTGTGTAAGCAAGTCACAGATAAGATGCACCCAATTTATCACAAACATCCAGTGCATGAAGAAAGAAGGGGCACAATGCTGCACTCAAAGTAAGTCAGCTTTTGGAAGCCCACACTTCTTTCAGGATACCATGGCATCCCATATCCTATTACATGGATGTGTCAGCAGCAAGCAGCAAAGGAGCAGCAGGAGAAAAGGAAATACTTTCATCCGAGGATTATCAAAGCATCAAGGTCTACTGTTGAGGTAGGCATCCTGTCACTCTTCCCACCTCTCTCTCCAAAAGATTACATTAGTCTGCTATTTTCTCTGGTAAAAGAAGGTCTAGGAATAAACATCCTTCATTTCAATTTAAAATACAAATGCAAGTTGCTAGTTGTGAGTGAGAGTTCAGCCTGGGCGGACTCTTCTGTACTCCCTGTGGAAGAATATACATGCAATACTTTTCTGCTTACATTCTTTGAGCATCAGGCACAAATTTGCTTCCACAGCCACTCTGCCATTCAAATCACCTGGACTTTGATAAGAGAAATTTCACTGAGAAATACTAAGTGAAAAAAAAGGAATGGTAGAAATCCTGGCAGGCTATAACAAACTTGGTTCATCAGCTACATTGCCAAACAATCACAGCTCACTGAAAGCTGGATTTTCCTGATATAAACCTCATGAAGTATAACAAACCCAAGTGCAAGGTCCTGCATCTAGGTTGGGGCAATCCTTAACACCAATACAATCTACAGGTTGAAATTATTGAAAGCACTGCTGAGGACTTGGGGATCCTGGTGGATTAAAAACTAAACATGAGCTGGAAAAGAGCACTTGCAGCCCAGAAAGCCAACCATATCCCTGGCTGCATCAAAAGCAGCATGGCCAGCAGGTCAAGGGAGGTGATTCTGCTCCTCTATTCCACTCTGGTGACACCACACCTAGAGTGCAGCGTCCAGCTATGAGAAAAACAGTATGAGAAAGACGCGGACCTGTTGAGGAGGCCCACAGGTATGGTCAGAGAGTTTGAGTTGTTCAGCTTGGAGAAGAAAAGGCTCTGAAGAGACCTTACTGTGACCTTTCAATAAATAAAGGGTCCTGTCATGGAGAGTGAACTTTTGCCAAGGCCTGACAGGACAATGAACAACCGTTTTAAGTCGAAGAGGTTAGATTTACACTGGACATAAGGAAGAATTTTTTTATCATGATAGTTTTGCAACTCTGGAACAGGTGGCCCAGAGAAATCGTGGATGCACATGTCAGGAGGTTGGACTAGATGATCTTTAGAGGTCCTTTCCAACCAGAACCGTTCTGTGATTCTATGACAAAGAACCCTCTTCCTTTTTCTGCATTACCATTCAGTCTGCATGCAAGGATGAAAATTACATCGCCTTTGAGTTAAAAACCAGGTTTTTCCATGTCTTAAGTTAGCAGAGATGGTTGTAAGGGCATGCTGTTAAAGCCATTCTCAGACTGGTTCCTTTTCTGCCTTCACTTGCAGAGTAGCGCAGTGAAAACAGCAAGCAGAAACAAGGAAAAAAGTACCTGAGCAGGCCCCAGAATAGGCCTCCACTTAACGTCTTGCAGCTGTTGTGTTGATCCCAGGCCATCGGAGACTGAAGCTTCCTAAAAGCTTTGCCCCCAGACTCCAGCACGTGCTGAAGGGCTCATGCTTTTAGCTCTTATATTGTCCAGTTGATGTCAGAAAAATTCATGTCTGTCACATAAGAGAGCAGCTTCAGGGAGGTCACAAGCATAGGAGGATTCAGAGGGTTAATCCTTCTACGTTAATATTCAGGACCATCGAGTCTCAAGTTTTAAGAATCTAACTTTGAGACCCATTCTCCCCATTCCCTTAAAAATTAACAGATTGATACTTGAAACAGAGAAATTAAGATATTTAGTACCTTCAGAAAAGTTACAGACCTTCAATTTAAAAAGAGCAACATTTCAGTTACTGATTCCATCCAGCAAACTGTCATTCCAGCAAGTTATACTGGGATCAGCAAGGGAAGGATGAGAGTTACAGATTCTTCAGTATGCTTCATTTCTGTGTTTATACACCTGCTAGCACATTAGTGAATCACCAGTGCTGCCACAGTACAAATAATAAATAACAGTAACAGAAGAACTCATATTTGTATTCCCTCGTGTGCATATCACAAACCCATTTAAAGATGTTTCCAACTCTCTCAACTCTGAATACATTAGAAATTATTTCAAACAGAAAGTCTTCTTAAAAGAATGTGACAGTTTCAAATACTGGAAATTTAGTGGAATAAACACAGAATAAACACAGACCCCAGTACACCGATTCAATAAGGTACATTCAAAGAGTAGCATAATGATGTCTTTTCAAGTCACTCAGACTTTGGAGGACAAAATGTTAGCTTTTGTCCAGAAATCCTGCTTATGTTATTGTGTGTCATAATTATTTTCATTAGGGCATTATCAAGAGATAGAAGATGGTATTTATGGTGCTTTTGTGGGATTGAGCATCCTTGTGAACTAAATATGATTTGCATTTCTAAAATAGGTGGTCAGAAGTTATCTAGGACATGACAGTGCATTTGAGCAGTTTCAGTGCTTGAAGAGAGCAAGCTTTACCATGCTGATAGAAAATTCAGCAAGTGTGTGAAAAACTTTCTGAGGTATCAAACTGATTGAGCATGTTGGTCAAGAGAGATGAAATCTTTTGCCATACACATAGACATAGGCATGATTTTGTCTCTGGTCTCTCATGATTAGACGACTGTTTCTAGCAAAATAAATTAATAAATAAATGGCAAAACAAGTGGAGCCAAGACAAAAGAGTCTTGTAAAGATACTAAGAAACTGTAGCTTTTTATTCTGTTCACAGAATCCATGTGTTATTGGGACGTTTTCTGGCTTATTTGTTGTCATTATTCATCGGCACGCATGGGCCATTATTTTTTCTCAGTGGAACAATCCTGTACCAGCTAAAAGCATTCTGTAGTTTCTAGTCAGGTGAACACTGGATGGCTGCAGTTAGTCTAACCAGGATGCACTGCCTGTTTTCCAGTTCAATCTGAAGGAAAACCCGCAGAAGGAATATAGTCATATGTACATTCTGAAACTGGTTTCTGCTGGAAAAAAAAGTTTACTTACTAGTTCTAAGTTTGATTTCCATGGAAATTTAGACCAGTGAAATTTATAGTGGTGGAGATACAAAACAAGAGGGAAATCTGGGCTAAAATCCTTCCAGCGCTTGTTCTTCAGTGTATTTCCCCAGCCATTGCCCAAAGATGCTGGAATAACAGAAATATGAGAAAATAAAGCTATCTGTATTCCCCTGGTTTATATGTTGCCACAAAATCTGCAGACTAATAAACCAAGTAACCTCATCAGCAGAAAATCTCCCTGCTCTCTTCACTGGAAGAACAGAGGTCTGAAAGTAGGAACTGTGCTGCCAAGAGGGCTGGGGAAGATCCCTGGGCACCACAGGAGGCTGCTACGGCACCCAGTTGTCAGAGCAGGGACTCAGAGGGAGATGCAAAGGAATTGGGACAGCAGGGGTGAGGACCAAGTACACAGAACAATTCCTTTGCTGACAAGTTAAGGGGTAATACAGCAACCAGAAAAATAAAGGCAGCTCTTTGGCTGCTATTCAGCTCCCTATGGAGACGAGCCTGCCCAGGAAGCAAACATCCTGGGAGTATACCTACAGGTATATTTTGAGAAGAAGAGATGCCTTATCATGGAAAAGTGGCTTCAGGGCAGGTTGGCACAACCACAGAAATCTCCTTGCACACAGGAGACTTGCACACTACCTAACTGAAGGCCCATCGTAAATTTGGATCCCTAACCTTCAAGCGAGACAGCCCACAGAGTACAATGGGAGGAGGAAGAAAGAGCTGGACAAGGTAGCCTTTGTTTAGAAATAACTAAATACAAAAAAATCTATGTTAAAAAATTTAGTTTTGTATAATCTAACTCAAAAGTCCCATCTTTTCTTTGAATGACTTACGAACTTGTCTTTCTGCATTGGATATCTCCTGAAAAAGAATCTGGGGGAAGAAGCTAATTCAGGCTCAGTTCTTTATGTCCACTTGCAGCGCTGTGTGTTTGAATAGTCAGACCAATAAATTTAGAAGATAAGTTTTAACACCTACCACTGTTATGCTGTTGGTACTCCACAGAGAGATGTAATAGAACAGCTACTCGGAAGCTAACATCATCATCCAGTCAGATAACCAGTTCAAACTTCCACCCTGTGTTTTTGGGGGGGTGGGAGGGAAGAAAATTAATATTCTTTTTACATGGAGCTTAAAAAAAGTGTAATTTAAGAAGATTAACTGACAATTTAGTGGATTGATCCAAAGATTGTTTTAATTTGCAAATAATCTCCTAAATGTCATGAAATCTCTAAAGCAACATGCAAACTATCCTGAGTCCAAAAATAATGAGCTATTGATTCTTTTGTTATGAAATCACTCTGTAGGTTGGCAATATACCTTTGGGCCACAATCTATTACATGAGCAAATTACAGTACCTGATGCTGACAATGAAGAAATGACAGCAAACTTTTTCTCATTAAAATCTAGGTTGGAAAAAATGTCCAAACTAACTTTTTCCCCCTAAATAAATAAATTAATTAATTAATTAATAAATAAACACCATTCCTTCATACTCTGTCTTCCAGAACAGATACTATTTCTGTATGTAAAACTTGATAAAATATGTTACCTGAAATTCCCAGAATTGATTTTCTACTGAATCTAAACCTCCTACATCTGTAGAATACAAAGCCATATTTATCTATGCATAGGTATAAGGTCTTAGAAAGTTATACAAATACCTAAATCCATTTTGGAGGCTAAAACTGTCTAAACCAAGTAGCACATAAAGCAGTTGAGCACCTAAAGGCACAGATGACAAAGTCACTGAGGACTAGAAGCTCTCATTCATTTCAAAGTTGAAACATACTTCCTGTCCAAAAATCAGGAATATTAACTTGAGTGTATGAGGTCCGTTCAGTTCAGCCACCAACAGAGAACCAAAACTTCCCAGCTTACATCTCTAGTCTTTTCTTAGACCACCTTTATATCAATAATTAGGGTAGCTTAAGTACAAAGTAAAGCAGAATAAAAACTTGAGCTCAGAGTACTCTACAAAGCCTATAATTTAAACTGGAGCACACAATACAATCATTATGACACTTTCCACTTAGAAATAGAAACTTTCTTCAAAAAAATCTTCAAGGCCTTTGTCCAAACATAACTAGGGGCTCCCTGAAGCAGCTGCAAGTTAAAAAAAAAGGATACACTGCATAGGTCTCCAAAAGTGGCTAAGTTGGAGTCCAAACCTGAGGTCAAAGCAGGGTATGAAATACTTGTCTCCCTATTCTGACCCTTATCAGCATAGTGTTTCAATGACTATTCCACCAGCCAAAATAGAAATGCCTAGGGCCATCAGAGCCTGATACCCATTCCTGCTTTAGGCAAAGCTCTGAGAATAGAGATAATGGTATCCAGTAACTCACCCCTCAGCCCAGCCCTTACCATGGCCCAGTTTCACCCTCTTCACTCCAGTTTACCACAGAGACTAGCTGCACTTTTTCCAAATATGAGTTTCTGGTGACATGGTGGTACTCAGCCTTCCTCAGGGTCCCACCACAGCTCCCACCAAACACTTGCACTTCTCTCAAATATTGGGTTTGTAAGGACAAGGGATGAGAGTAGAGGAAGAACAAGGCTAATAGCACACAAAACAAGATCTGGATGGAGATCCAGAGATTTTGCTTGTGGGTGGAGAGGTTGCCTGATTATTTTGATTCCCCTGGTGGAGGCTGAGTCTCTGTTTCAGTCTCCACTGTATGGTTGCTCTAGCCCTGAGCATCTGTAAAGTCGGTAAAGGACTGAAACTCATCCATCAAGTATTCTCACTAATGTTGAAAATAAGTTCAGCTGACCCTGTTTGTCCATGGATTCACAAATGATGTTTTCCTTTTGAAAAGAAACAGTGCAACATTGAAGAATTCTATCTTTTGACTATAGGTAACATAATCTAAAAATGCTTGATCAAAAATTGTTGAGGTGGCAATGGGGACCAGGATATATTCCCTGAATACAGATGATAAGGTGTTCCAGCTTTCCTTTTGATCACTTGCTTTCTTTTCTTGAAGTTTTTTAAGAGTTTTACTTCCATAGAGGAATTATCTTATAAACTGTCTTTCTTCAAATAAAGGTTAATTATTATAAATACAATGTGCAATCTACTGTATTCATCCATTGTTTATAGTTCTTGCAAAATAGTATAAAGACTTTCTACATAAAGACAAATCTTTAAAACTGCTTCAGGCTTCAAATTAAAAATTATTCTCTTTTGTGTTGATTACCAAGGGACATTTGGAGAATCCCCTGTGATCACAGGACATTTCCATATAGCCTGTCACGTTAAGGTGAAAAATTCGCAAGGACACTCTAACCATCTGTCATCAACTCGCTTCGGTGACACAGAGGGCTGGTCTGAAATGGCCAATAGGCCTCATGCATAACAAAGCCCTTGCACTTTTGCATTGTTTGTGTTTTGACCTGGGCAGATAATCCTTCAGAAAGGAGGTCTGTGTTTTGCTACTTCTTTTTTCCTTACACGGTGACCATTTCAATGCTGTCTTTTAAAGAGAAATCATCCATCCATCTAGAAAATAAATTTAGAGAACTGTCTCTCTGTTACTATTATGCCTAAAGACCTACATTGCAGACTGAAGGCATTTTATTAACAGCACTGTGTTTTATGAAAGACAGTGAAAAACCTGCTTTTATAAACTAAGGGTCTTTTTGTGAGTGACATAGTCACTTCATTTAAACTGTAAATCTAGGTGGTTGTGAATGCTTAATACACTGTCAAGGTTTGTTGCTAACAGTCTTTCATTAAATGGATAATTTAAAAGCAGACAGCATCTGGAAAAAAAAATAACACCTTTCTTCAGCTTGACAAAACCATGTTAGCCCGTTTGTATAGTCACTCATATAACAAGGACCATTTCTCATAGCAGAAGTCAAAGATAAACTGTTCTTACCATGGTGTCAAGCACCACTTAAGACTTGCAAATACCAT
This sequence comes from Oxyruncus cristatus, assembly GCA_013399855.1. NCBI lineage: Eukaryota > Metazoa > Chordata > Aves > Passeriformes > Cotingidae > Oxyruncus > Oxyruncus cristatus. The sequence goes on from VXAY01004283.1 coordinate 43,965, forward strand.
TTCCTCATACAATAGATGCCTCTCCAGCCTATCAGGTTTGTCGCTGACACTCTTACAGCATTGCTTAAAGGATTTAAGAAAAAAGTTGGAAAAATAAACTCCCAGAAAATATTTTTATCCTGTCAGTTATCTACCTCAATGACTGGAAAATAAAAGTCTAATAGAACATTCATCCCAGGGCTCTGTCTGCCTCGAAGTCCAACAGCTAACAAAATCGTCAGAAACAGCCGTTGTTAGAAATAAGTGAATAGCTGAAGGGAAGAATGAATGCCTATATGACGGGGACATCCCTTCTGCCAGCATAACATTATCCTAACAGGATCCTCTAGGTTTTATTTCATCTTCAACGCATACAATATTTGCATCTATAGAAGCAAGTCTATATTTAAAGCACAGGCAAGCCTTCAGACAATGCATTTTACATACCTAGACTTATTTATTTTATAATTGGTGAACATTTGTTATTTTTCAGTCCACCCTTATATTTTAGTAATAAACCAGTCCTTTATTACAAATGAAGTCAGCTCTTTCCTCTGCAAAAACAGGCTTCACCGATGCTAAAGGGAATCACACTAAATTATGAAGGATAAATAAATCCCTTGAGGTCCGCTCCTTCTCTCCCATCTGCATCATGCACAGTAGATCAGGAACATGGAGTCACTTAAGTATGGGAGGGATTCCTCCTAGCTCCTCTTCTAGTTCTGTATTTCACTGAGCACGGCTTCCCACAAACAAACAGCCAATCATTGTTCTGTTGCTGTCTTAGGTTCTGAAGGGATTACCATTTTAATCAAATTTCCATACAGAAAATAGGATCTGTAAAACCATGGGCTAAATAGACTAAATACAAAACCCTGGTGATCTGTGAACCCCTGAGCTTCTCCTTTCTCCTGGGCTGAGGATCTAAAAATGCACAAAAAAATTTCTTCTGATATAATTTCCTCCTCTCTCAAACAAAATTGTTGAGGTGTACAAAAACTAAACTCCCTAAAAGCCAGAGTTACAGAGAGAATTTCCACAGAGCTTAGAGGTAGGGTGATGTTACAGATGCTGAAAACCCTCACTGGGTTCCCCCTGCAGTACAAAATTAGCACTTCTGCTTGTTGAAGATACAATCGTGTCTTTGATATATGTTTGACTTTTCAAAGCAGCATGACATGCACAAGAGAAGAACTAAAAGAAGTTGTCCATATTCAAATGAAAATTATTCTAAACAGTTTTACTGTGTTCTGGGTGACCCTTTCAAGCACAGACATGTGTCACACATCTGGCTCAGAAGTTTCCAAATATCTTTTCCTGCAATACATTAATCATGCTCAAGTCATCTTTACATGTTTTTGAGCCATAAATACAACTTAATGTATTCTATCCAAGCTATAACTAAATTATTTAACGTCTTAAGATACTACAGCATTATGATAAATACTTAACAAGTAAAAGATTCTACTTCTTGGTGCATTTCTGTGAAAAGAAATAGTAGAAATAATTCAGGAACTGCTACAGAACTACCCAGTAACCTCTGTGACAAACACTGGGAACTCCAGGGTGGGTGGAAGCAGGGTTATTTGTGATACAGGGTTTGCCAGCAGTTCACCTCAGCGACAAAAGCTCAGTGATGTTAATTCAGAGAGAAGTGCTGAGGTTCTGCCAAAACAAAGCTGTCAAAAGCTGCACTTGCTTCTAATGCTATGCAGACCCCTTGGTCCTCTTTATAAGGATTGGTCAAAGGTATGTACTGCAACCTTGCCTGGAGTTCTCTTAGCCTACCCTGGAGGTGTTCCTCATTCTTGGCACATACTGCTCAGGATAACTCCCTGAAGAAGGCCTCATCTCTCCCTTTGGACCTCTAGGGTAGTGACCCAAACACCACAATGTTTTAGCCTCCAAGGAAGAGAAGAGCAGGGACTCATTCTGTCTTGGGGCAGATACCTAGAATTCAGAAAACAGGTGTGTAAAGAAAAGAGTACCTGAAAACCACACACATATCATACAAAGCTCGATCTCCAAACAACAGAAAATTATGAAAAAACAGCAAGGCATAATTTAGTAGGTGTGTCAATACCTTTTCAGTGTGCAGAAATCTGTTGTTTGATTTAATAGTTTCTTTCTTCCCAGGGCAGCATTTGTCCCAAGAAGTTTTTCCTTTACATTTCATTAACAAATATTAAAAAGCATTTCTGAGAGCACAGGTAGAATCTGACAAGCACCTTTGAAGCCAAAGTGAGGAGAGCACTTCAAAAGTAAACTTTTTCTTGGGATTGGATTAAAAACTTTAAAAAGAAGTAATGTAGAATATATTAAATGTTTCTTCTTATTGTCATCTCTCTTGTTCACAGATTCAGTATTTGTATGACCATGCCTTGAAGAAGTATTTTTATTTATGATACCTAGGCACACATTTAAATTCCTTCCAATTTGTGTTTCTGAATGAAAATGTGAACATAGTACAGAAGCTAAGAAATGCCTGTTTTCTTAAACACATGAAAATGCCAAATTTTACAAGCTAAGCTTCCAATAAATGAGATGTTGTATTTAACTGTGAATGATTCTGAAAAAAAATTAGATAACAATGTTCCAATACATCAAGATCAAGATTAGAAACTGCAAAAAGTATCTTTCTAGGGTTGCAAGTGGTGGATTGGCATATCATGTTAGCACTTCTGACATCTGAAGCTGTGATTTCCATGCTTTAAAATAAAAATAACAGGATGGATTTGGCTTACTATTTACACATAAGTAGAGGGCTCAGTTCCCCTCTGCCTCACACATAAACACAAACAGCCCTATCACAAAATACTTGACAGTTTTCATTGTCTTGTTAATATTGTAGCCACATCTTTCTGCAACTTAACGGACTTCTGTAATTTGGAATTCATTACAATTTGTGTTGCTAATTAAATATTTGTCTGATGGATTATTTCAGTATGAAAGATTATTTCTGTAAGAAAGATCATTTTGTTTTTTAAACTGTTGAGTGAGATTTTTTTTTAATTGACATTAGACCTCTCTGGTAAAGAAGAACATACCTTCACTTCATGAGAAAGCTCATACAATAATATCTATATAAAATCTATAAAGATATTAAAAATCTAGATCATTAGAAAGTTTTTTATAAAAATTAAAAATAGATTAAAATAAAAGCATCTGAATAATTTAATTTTTAAAAATACTACTTCTTTAATTATCAAAAGAAAAAATAACAGTGAGGAGTTTCATAAGTATAAAATAAAATCTATAGCCAATAATACAACCAGGAATGCTAATGGGAAAAGTACAATATAAGAGAAATTGAAGAAATATGTAATATATTTAATGATTGAAACATATGTAGTTGTAAGAAGCTATGAGAAAACACTGTAAAAGCGGATGCTTTATTCAGTGGTCACTTGCTACCACTATTTCATTGCATCACAGCCTTTCACAGCAATCCAAGGAATTTTGTGGCTAAAGAGATTTGAGTGTTTATGAGAAGCCACTCTTTCTTAAGTACTCAGCAAGGACTAACAACTTTCTTTTGTGGTTTAAGCAAGGATGGACCTTCCATTTAACCTTTGCATCTGAACTAAAACCTCTGGTGACATTATGCATGATTTCACGACCAGCAGTCAGAAGTGAAAATGTAGTGCTCAACCCTGCCTCCAACAGAAGCAAGAGGAAGCTTTACTCTGGGAATAAGGCTGGGTTGTCATTGCCAAATCAGCATTTTGACCAGGGGCCAAATCCCACTCTCTGAATCCACCAGTCAAACCCGAGAGGATCGCCAACTGAAGACAGACATGCAGTGTTCGATCCTCACTGTGTTCAATATGTGGATGACTGCAGCTGCAGAGACATAAAGCCACACTTGGATACATAGATGGACCTTCAAAGGCTCTATTCTGAGAAAGTATGTAACTGTATATATTATATATATATTAACAAATATTGTGTTCCCCAAAGAACACGGTACACAGATGCATCGTTACCCAGGCACTCATCTGTGGGGGGGGGTTTCAGAGAAAAAATGAAACCAACAAATTCTGTAGGATTTTTGAAAATCTATTCACTGGATGATAAATTCCACTTATGGTGCATTTGCTGAATATACGAAAATACTTACAATCTGTTATTCACACTTTCAGTCAATTAAGCTATTTAGATGATATGTTTTAATTTCATTCCCAAGCCTTCCAAATTCTGTTGTCTCATGTTTGATCCAAATAAAGACAGATACTTTATCTGTCAAATATATTTATTGTTCTCTAAACAGGACAAATGGTAACTTCTTTTCATTTATTTGTAGCAAGATCTGAAATGGAGAATGCTTCCAGGTAAACAGGAAATAAGAAGATTCTTATGTTTCAGAGTGCCATTAAATAACTGTTATATAATTTTCCATTTCTTTGAAATGGACTGTTTTTGCTAAATTAATATTCATATTTATTTCCACCCTAGACTATCAGTTGAGTTATAATTTCCTGAAATTCTCAATTAAATAAGCTGGTATTTGTAAATTTTATATCATACTGCATTACCAAAAGAAATGGTGGGTTTTTTATTATTTCTGATTGTCTTTTTAAACATTTCCTGAAATCAAGTAGCAACATCTTTTTCCTGCATTGTCATATGGAATGGTGGTACACCTCCTCAGAGGCATTTTACTAGATGCAGCCATAATTTCAGATACTAATGTTTGAATGATCTTATTTCTAAGCACTGAATATATATTTCTAAGTAATCTTTAGGCACGAACATTACCTGTGCTAGGGAGTAACATTGCCTCATCACTTCTGTGGAATCTCCCTTGCCTGTAACCTATAGAAAGGATAACAGGTATTAAAGGTTAATACTGTGCAAAAACATTCCTAAGAAAATAGCACAGTGCTGGATTCTGATATACTGATTTCTAAGATGTTCCTGTTAAGGTTCATTACATTTATGCACTGTACCATTGCTTGCTTGTGCTTACTGAGTACCACTTGAGTGTTGTGGTTGGTACAATGACAATTCTACACATATAATTTTTTAAATGAGATAGTAATAAGGCTCAGGTTCATGTAAAATCAAACTTGGTCATAGCATAATATTCTATAAATATTTCTGAACAATAAGTAAAGGAAAGAAAATGCCAAACATACATTGAAAGCTGTCTCCCTACGTCCATAAACATTTTGTAAACATGGATTTTCTTACAGAAGGGGAAAGGAGCAATTACCAAGGCATGGTTGAAGAAGTAGATACATGCATCAGGAAGGACAGATGGGACTAGATCTTGCCTGAAGGCTAAGAGAGCAGCTCAGAGAAAGAGGAGCATAAGGACAGCTCCCTAGGAGAAGATCATCACAGTACTTTGAGGGACTGACCAGATTTCTTCTCCTTCCAGAACTGCTGGCATGCACCCTAATCCTGAGTAAGAGCCCTGGAAATGAAAGAAGGTGCAGAACTTGGAGAAGTTTAACTTTGAATCTGATAAAACAAGGCTACTAAGGCTTTTCTTCATCACTTTAAACCTTGTGAGGTATGTTGCAAAAGGATTTTTGTACTTACTCCCATTCCTTACTAGGCTCCTTATATAGGAACCCATGTGGTTAAAATTTTCTCAACTCTTACTTTTCTTAGTAAAGATCCGGCCCAAGGAGCATATCCAAGACTCTCAGGTTCAGCTAAATCAAGCAGAGTCTAAGTACAGGTTCAGGCACAGTCCACATTTTTCCTCAGTGTGTGGTTGTTACTGCTCTCCCTGTTATCAGTTTGATTATAACTGCCACATTGTTTGGAGTTTTGAGTGCCTGGATTCTAAAATATCCTGTGGATTCCTATGCAAATGTCAAAAGCATACAGTGAGAAATCTCCTTGCTTGGGATATCATATCATTCACTGTGAATAGTGAAAAGCAAAGCAGCTCTCACTTCTTGCATCAACTCAGTCTTTCCTTGTGCGTCCAAATGAAAAATCTCATCCTACTAGTGTTTGCATGCCCCAGAAAGAAACAAAAATCTCAGAGTAAATTATTGTCTGGAAGTGATAAAACAACAGAGCAATACATCTTTTGTAACATCTGATGTAACATCTAGTATCTGCTTTCCAGTGGACAAAGGAGATTAACTGTACGAGAAAAGGGTACCATATTTTGAAAAGCTGAAGAGTGGAGTCTTTGCCTTTACTTCCAAGACAAGCCCCAACCTGTGTTGTATTTTCATTGAGATTTTCCACACAGAAAACACAGGAAGGAGAAAACTCCCTGCCATGAGACTCTACCAACCTCTCTTCCTCCTGCTCCTGACTCCTCACACCGGAGGTCTCCAGCAGCTGTCTATGGACAACATTTCTCTTTCAGAAAACCCATCTGCCTCTCAGCCCTGCTCTGCCCTGTGCCACCGCACTTCTGAATCCTGACTATCACAGTAGTTACTCTCCCAGGCTGTGGCAGGGAGAGGGGCTGGCACACAGCTGCCTGAGAGATGCTCTTCAGAACTAGTGGTCTAAAAGCTGGTGACTCCATGACCTGCCCTAAAGGGAGGAGAATAACCACCAGACCTTGCCCAGGAAGTCTGTGGGATTCCCCCTCCTTGATGTTTGCCCTGCAGAGGAAAGTTTTCTCAATAAAAAAGAAGGTGCAATATGGCATCTTTATCATTCTTTTATAATTCTACTAAAGATTATCATGTTATGCTTTCAAGATCCCAACACAATGGCAGGAGGCTGTACTCTGAATTAAATAAAGCATTCACCTCTTAACCAAAATTGAAATATATGCCCCGACTTTCACTAGAAAGCCTGACAAGATGAACAAAAGAACACTAAAGCAGAGTTTGATTATTCTTCTAACAAGGTAAAACAGTTGCATCTAGTTACATAAGAGACAATTAAATTCAGGTCTCTTATATCAGATAGGTAACTGTCTGGTCAAAAAATGATAGCTTTGAAGTTACTACCTATTCTCAGTAGCATCCCACAAATCTATGTCCCAGTATTTCATTACTTAAGTAGAGGAAAGGCTCAGGCACTGTAATGTAATTCTCTTGTTATTTTATTACTTTCCCATGTGAAACTGGGGGACGTAACAGGAGTCTGAACAAATATGTAGAGTAGGGTTATTCGTCCCTACATGGTTTTAGTCCTTAAAACTGGATAAGTACTTTCCAAAAATTGTTCCCTAAGCATAAAATGCCTTGAGCAGTTTTAATTTCAGGAAAGAGCAATAAATCACTTTAATACAAGAAGCAATATTTGATTACTCTGCATTACCCGGTAGCCCCTTTACAATTATAATCCTTTACACTCTTATCAATGAATATATCACTCCTAACTGTAACCCCTCAATCACCCTCTCCACACTCCTATTGTTTGGCAACAACTCTCCTTCTATTATTTAATATTAAATTATAGAGCACATATGTGATGTGATAAATTGCATTTATCACGCATCTTTTAATGCAGCTGCATTAATCATGTCTCTACTTCACTCTGCCCGCTAATCCATCTCTGTCCAGGACTCCTCAGTCCCATCCAAACCTTTAGGGAGATTTGAACAGGCACCATTAAAAATGGCACCCTTTTCCAAACAAGGAGTTTCATCACAGGAATCATACTGTCCCAAAGCTCAGCACAAATAACTTTAAGTCTGTGAAGGGTTTAAGAGTATGTTATCTTATGAACCATGAGACTTCTTGGCGCTAAAAAAGAGAGGCATTTTCTGCTGCTACAAGGTTATCCATTTCTAGCCCAAGGTTATTATCCATGATCCCAGACTCTAAAACTGAAACATTTGATGTTTGTAAAATAGGTGCTTCTAAAGGTGTTTAATGTGTCTCAGCTGCTGTTTTCATTCCCGCCTAGCCCTCCAAAGATAGATTTCTAACACAGAATTAAAAATACTGACCTTACAAGGCACAGGAATGTAGAAGAAGGAACTGAAAAGCATTTTAGAACTCTCCAGAACCTTTTAAATTACAATGTCTATGAATTATTTGTCCCATATGCTGTCTGTCCAATGGTGCAGGGCAAGAGATGCATTTTATTAGCATCCACTGGAGATAAACTGCCACATCTCTGTTGATCTGCCTATGTTGACTTTATTCCACACCATTAAATGCTCTTGTTCGCCTTAAATTCAATCCTTAAACATTTATTCAGAACTTCAATTCATTTTTTAAAAAATGTTATAGCCTTTTCTAAAACAAGTTACTGAAGTTGAAAGAGTTTCATGAATTTATACCAGAGTCACCAAGCTGCTATAGGATAAGTTGTGTGGGAAAGCAAGGAGAAAGAACTGGGCAAGAACCAGAAAAAATGTTGAAAACTTTGTTCCAGAATAACTTTTTGAAAAATGTTTTAGTTTGCCTAATTAAAAAAAAATTGTGTTAGGAAAGTCCATTCTTATATATTTTTAAATCACAAAAACGTTCAATTAAAAAAATTATACGTTTATGACATGAATACCACTGATAAATACCAAATCATTTTCCACATTTTTGGGATAACTCAGACACTTAGAATGTGATTAGTCATAGCAGCTGGGAGTGCTTATGCCATTAGAACTAAACATATGGGAAGTGTTTTGTTGGATCGGGATTTATACATTTTATGGATCTGTAAAGTTAAACTACTGGTTTAGGCATTCATGCATCCAAGCTGAAAGGCTGTTCTTGAAATCCTTTCCTTAACAGAGTCAAGCCCAAACAGAATACCATCCTTTTTGCAGCTGTTCTTTTTGCCCCAAGCCCCATGGCTGCTAGGGCAGACACCATAATAGCCCCTCTGACCATTCCTTACTGACTTATTCCCACTTGCTTTTCTCCTCCTCCTCTTCCATAATTTCTTTTTCTCCTTTATTTCTCTTCCTCTCCTCATTTGCTCTCTCCCTCTGGCTTTTTTCCTGTGATTCCCCAGTGAAGAGTTCATCACTGAATGGTGGAATTGAAGAGTAAACACTGGTCAGCTACTAAAGCACATTTCCCTCATCCTCTTACTCTCTTTCTCTCACAATTATAAATTAAAGACAAGACGTTATTAACCATTTTGGGTGTAACTTCAAGCGGAAGAGGGAATTAAGGAGGCTGTAGCTATGTTGCTGGTACTCCCCCACAGCCAGAGGAGCAATTGCACCTGCCTCAAACCCTCTTCTTTATCCTCCTGCTCTTTTCCCTTGATGTCATGGGATCCTAGTGTTCGAAAGAACTTCCTCCTCCTAGGTATTGGGATATTTTTCACTGCAGTCAAATCAGTTTTCATAACTTTTTGTCCAAAAAAATTAACAAGGAATCAAAGTGATATCTTGCATAAAGTGAGGGCAGGAGCTTAGAAAGTTTACTGCTATTTCTCTCCTGTGACTTCACTGGCCCCACTCCACAATGTACCAATTTTTCCTTTCACCGAGGCAAAAAAAAAAGTTAAAAGTTTTACACATATCCTTTCTAATCCCTGATCACTTCCATATTTTCTTTCCCTGTTCTATCAAACAGTGACTCTGCCTTGTGGGTTGGAAAAATGCTTACTCCATGGCATGTCAGTCAGCCACAGAAAGCAAGTTTTCAGGTCAAAGAAACCTTTGCCTTAGGGGATTCACATGTCTCAAGAAGACACTTGAACTTCTTCATCTCCTGACTGCTGAATTACCTTTCTATTGCAAACTTCTCACGCACGTTCATTTCCAACTTCTTATGCATGTCCCTTTCCACCCCCTATACATAAAATGTGGGTGGTAATACAGCTTATTTAAATCACATTTGTATCATGTCTCAGAACTGGAAGTCTGACTACCCAGATACAGTTCCCATTAGGATCAAAGTTACTGCCCACTTAGGTTTCTAGAAATTCATCTGATCTATACTTACAGATACCCAACAACTGGTCCTGATGGTCTCATGCCTGTTAGGTCAGACTGCATGTTGCCATCAGGTCCAGCTAACATACCAGACTGTTTCAGCAAAATTAAAACATTGAAAGCAGTGGAAAGGGAATTCAATGGCAGAGTTCAGGCCATGGAGCTATGGGCGACCATGGGAGAAGGGTTCACTTGAACCTCAGCTCTGAAATCCATTCTAAACCCATCTGCAACTAAATATAGAGCAACTAAATATAAATATTCATGTAATACTGCTGGCTGTTAACTCTTCATCAGCTCAAAGCACTGATTTTTTTTCATTGAGGGCTCCCAATGAAAGGAGATAGGAAATTTGAGAGAAAAGAAGAAAAACCCCAGAAAATATCGATAATTCAGACACCCCCGTTCCTAAAGCACAACAGAATTAGTTGTTGTCCTGATATATTATGGCCACTCACAGCCTTAATTATGAGAAATCACTTCAAAAAGAAGTAACAGATTTAACTAACTTAAAAAAAAGCTTCAAAGCTTTACCAACAGCAGGAGACCTTCTCTTTAATTGGGAGCATATAACTGAGCAAAACTAAAACTATTCAGTAAAAGCATATTTTGAAACTGCCTAAATATAAAAATTTTTGAATTAGAATGATTAATATTCCCATTTTCCATTGTTTTGATGCTAAAAAACCTAATCAAAGCTTTATACTCCTTTCCTTATTGCCATACATTTGGACTGAAGCGGTGCCTAGGCTCCCACAAAACCAGATCCTTCCCACTTCAGCAGTAAAAACATCTCTGTCCAAAAAATCTTGCAGAGTAAGCCAGGAGACAACAACTAGATAAAGGCAGAGAAATGGGATAGCATATGGAAACAGTCAGCATGACAAGTGGCAGTCTCAGTTTTGGCTCAGCTCTCACCATTTGCAAATCCTTTTCATCCACCAGCCTATCTATGTAGCAATAACAGGACATATTATAACAGGTTAGCATCCTCTACCTGCTTGAATTTATTATCCAGGGATGAGAAAGAAACAATGCCAGTGAGAACCTCATGTCATTGCCTTTATAAAAAAAAGAAAAAAATAAAAATAAAAAAAAAACCCTGTTGCAAATTCCCAAGAAATAAACCAAAAGCAGAAATTTAAAAAAAAAAAATGGACATCATTTTTGGTGGAATAAAAGATTGATTCTCGCAATTACAAGCAGTGTGAACTTTGTTGGAAGAACACTCCAGTTAAATACATTTTAAACAGTCTCTAATGCAAAGTGTAAACTAACACAAAAATGAAAGCAATTTCATTGTACTTAAATATCTCTTGCTTCATCCCTTGAGTCAACTCGATTTCAAGTTACCTTAGGGAGCTTGGATTTAGGAACCACCAATGTTTTAGAGCTATAGGTTTACCTAGTTACATTAGAACAAATCAAATACATGTGGATGAAAATGCACATGAATAAATTCTCATGAGGATCCAAGAACAATACAGGATTTTGAAAGCAACCTCTGTTGATATGAAACATTCTTTTTCTACTTGAAATATATCACAGGAAAATAAATCATTAGAAATATGAAGACTTATTCTATGTAACAATCACAATGAAACCCGTTTAATGAGATTTCACAGCACGAAGAAAAGTTGCCCCATTCCAGTTCAGTCAAAACATGCCAGCCAATCTTGAAAAGCTATTAAAGAAGATGAAGATGGTGTCTTTTTATACCCCTACATCTCTGAAAGCTGACATGATTTTCTCTTCAATTTTAGGGAGCAGTAAGAAAAATTAGAGGTACCTAACTCTGCATAAAATTGATTTGAAAATTATATCTTTGTTTAAAAAAAAATTAAAACCTTAGAAATTTCTGAGAAGTTGTAAAATAGAAAACAGGGAAATGCTCTTATTATTATGTTACTGTTGGTAGCACTGTTAAGCACACTTTTATTAATATATTAACAATGTGACTTTCGGTTTCCAAAGTGAGAGTATTTTAACTTCCCCTTCAGGCGACTATTGAGGAAAAATAAATCAATGCAAATACATCTGTAATGTAAAAGGATTTTGTCGTGCACTTAAGTAAGGAAACTATGAAAATATCTGTCTTTTTCCTAATTAAGGGTTTGTCTCTCCTATAAGAGTAGTCCCAATTAAGTTTTACCTAACCTTAGCACAAGTAGCACCACTCACTACGGTTGGGACTGAAGTGGGTGGCATTATACATGTGTTTAAAATTAAAAATATCATTAGCTTTTTCAATCAGGCTGTCTGCGTTATGACTGTCTATAACTGTCTGCTTTCTTAAAGTAGTGGTGGAGTAAAACACACATTCCCCAGTTCAGCTATGTGCCATTGCTTTCATTCTCTCCAGGTCTAGAAAAAACGTGAGACCCTTTGACATGAGAAATCAAAGATGCCACTTCAGTAGCTAGTTTAATATTTGGATCTCTGAACAAGGAAAATGTGGGGAGGTAGCAGTCAGCTCTCCGCAGGCACAGTTTCCCAAACCTTGCCTTTCACCTGTCATTTCTACTTGCACATGTGCCCTTCTCAGGGCAGAGGCTGACTCAGTCAAATTCAGAAGGACCAAACCAAGAAAAACTACTGCTTTGCTCCTGCTCCCTCTGTGCAGCCACATAGGACTGGTGCATCATGGCAGGGGGAGTGATGGCAACAGCCTCTCAAGGGACGTCTCCAAGGACCCTCACAGTCCTGTCACAGGCCTCTGTGGCACAGTTTACTTTCATCCTTTAGTTTTAAATGCTACTTTGACCTTTGGAGGACAGTGGATGAATGTCTGTGACTGTTATAGGGATTTGGAAATCCAAATCATCCACACTTGGAAAACATCCTTTGTTTCAAACACAGAGGTGCTTGTAGTTACACTTGTGAGATGTCCATGTGAGAGCAGTTTATTGCACAACATAGATAAATGACATTTTCAGACTGGTTCCAGGAGAGGAACATATTCATTGTGTTCAGCTCTGCGCTGTGAGGAGTGCCTCCTGCCTTAACCGTGCTTCATCTTTACCACCACATAAAAATACAACGTATCAGCTGTGCAGCTGTAACCAGGCATCCTAAGTGACAGCCCAGCAGGAAGAACAGCCTTTATTTGTCACCTAAAGTTAATGGAGTAAATTCAGAGACCCCCTCCTTCCTGCCTCTCTCCTACAAAGAGGACTCAAGGCCCTGATTAATATGCAGCCCTATTAACTCTAGTGGCTCTAAGGAGGTGGTGACTGAACGGGAAAATTAATGACCTCCTGTCCAGGACTCGCCCCTTGTTTCAGAGTTAAAATAAAAATTGCAGTCTGAAAGGAACCAGAATTTTTATATATTTAATTGTAAACTGGTGAAGTAAACACATGCCAGAAACGGCAGCTTTGATAAAATTCAGTTTTCACTCTTGTTTAATTCAGCTTTATTTGGCAGTGTCTCAGCCAAGTTGTTGCTTCTTTCACCTTCACCACTCAAACCTCAAGCATAGAAAATATATTTTTTTCCCCACTCTAGAGGTCTGGGTTTTTCTGGTAGTGTCACATCAACCAGGAAATAGAAGAGACCTTAGCTGAATAATATGTATAGTGAAATAGTATCTATCTAAAAAGCACTCCAAAACAAAAACCTCCAAAGAAAAGATAAGTAAAACAACAACCCGCAAATACCTATTTCACCTTCTAAACTACATTCTGCAGGCCACAAAATCATAACAACCACATTCAATTCACTTGTAAGGAAAGAAGGACCTATAAAAGGTAAACTTGATGCTTGGCTTTTCCCAGAACCCTCCCATTGTCCTGTGGCAGTGTAAACAAAGAGCTTGGGGGAAGGGGGGTGGAATAGAAAGGGAGAACAGTGCCTTTTCAATGTGCCATTTTAATTATTTAATTAATATTATGAGTGGTGGTGGCTAGGATGGCAAGTAGATGCTACTGACTCCTTCACAGTATTCTTAAAACTGCATATACTACCATGTTTCATTTGATGTGTGGTAGTTTTCTCTAGCTCTCAGGTAAAATGTAGAGCCCAAATAAGCCACACATCTGCAGCAGCTGCGAATTCAGGATTTTCTTTATAAATTCACACCAAACATAAACTTGTCTAATTTTCTTTTAATATGCCTCTGTCTGAAGAGTGCTCTAAAACCAAAGACTTGAAGAAATTTGCATGGAATATATAATTACCAAATGGCCATCCTTCTTTAAATTGCAGTATCAAACCCTCATCTGCACTCAACACTGTGATTGTGTAACTGTCTGAAACACTGATTACCCATTCCCAAACAGTGGGTTGTCAGAAATAGCTTCACGGAAATACAAGTGAGAGTTACAGCCCCTTACTCATTTCTCTCCAGGCATCACAATGCAAAACAAAGTCAGAATTTCCTCCATTTAAAGTTAAATCTCTCCTCTTTTCACACACCTATCTTAGTTCTGTTCATCTTGTTTGTTCACCTCTTACACACTTCACCAATTCTTCTTCATTAAACTCTGTTTTTCATTTTTGTTTTATATTTCACAGGTTGCATTCGCTTACCATCTTTTACTTTTCAAGTCTCACATCCTGCATTTGCCTGGAGTAGTGCATAGAGGCTATTCATTCACTCCTTTTGGTAGACAAAACACACTGTCTTTCTACTTCCATAACAGTACACTTCAAATAGCTCTTTTGGGTTTAATAAATACTGGAAGCAGAACATCCCCAGCTTCATAAGGATTCCTCTGCTCTATAACTGATTACCTTGGAATAATTAGCACTTATGAAAGGTAGACTAGACATTTCTCCTATAAACTTCTCTGGGAATAAATCACTGTTACTTACGATATAGCCAAACAAACAAGTTACCTGGCAATTAATTGACTGACAACAGAAAACTAATATACACCTGCACTAGAAACAGTAGCATAAGCTCTTCCATCCTTACCTAAACTCCACCTAATGCCAGGATTCAACTGTATGGGATATTGCCAAATAAATTCCACTTCCACATTACAGTTGTGTTTGGAAAATGCTTTACATTTGCTGTTAACCCACTTTTCAATGTCGCTTAGCAAACACTCCAAGCAGCATTATTGGGATGGATAATTATGGATTATACTTGGTTTAGGCCAGTCTACTTTTGCTTTTCTTGAAATATCAATTTATTTTGCTTTATTGTAAAAGAATGAAATGAACGGAGAAGTAAGCACATGCAATAAGTCAGAGATACTCAATGGTGCTAAGCTCTAAAGATATCAAGTACAAAACAATAAAATGACTGTTTTGAGTCAAATAGGTATTTTGGGACTAAGTTCAGATAAGACTTCCGTGGTCAGTCTCCATTTAACTGTTTACTTAGGATCTTGGACAACAATAAAGCAATTTAAATAGGATGATGTATGTAGCTGTACTGATATTGATCGCCCTGGTGCATTTTAAAGAACTGCAACATGAGTTGGTAAATTCTCATATTTTTTCTTCCAACGCTTTTATTAACGCAGGGAAATATAAAAGTTCAACTAACACATGAAGACAGATATCCCATGCTTCTTTCTGCTCATGTAATACCTCATTATCATAACAAACAATTAATTTTCTCTCTCGTTTGCTTCAGCTAACAAGGTGAGCTGGTGAGCTGAGTTCTCATCACCAGTTTTACAGTGGTCTAACTCCTTGAGCTGTGGTGTAAGGAGAATCTGCTTTAGCAAGTTTTAATATTGCATGTAAAAGGAAAGATCTGAGAGAGAGAGGAAGGGAAAGAGCTGCTTTCATTTCTAATCCATGTTTCATTACGTAGTCTGAACATATTAATCAAACAAATCCAAACTGCCCTCTGTTTGCCAAGAGAAGGGCTTGTAAACACCATGGACTCTCCAGAGCAGAAACGCCTTTTCTGGGGCTGCTGGGGGCTGCAAAGGTCTGAATGGTCAGCTCTTTCTGGCTCAGGTTCCTGATTCTTAACTGGATAATTTACAGAGAACACAAAAATTATTCAAATACCGTGACAACCAAGAGAGAGTCAAAATTAGGTCTGCTTTTCACGTTCATTTCTTCTTCTCAGGGTTAGAAATTCCCTTAGCCTTTCTTCTGTTAAGGAAAATTTTATTCATGTTCAGAAAGAGAGCTCTCAGTGAAGACCTATTCACTATTCGTTTACTCTGATGCAGTTAAGCAACCATCTGCCCATCCTCTATTACTCATTTAATTTATACAGCACAGTACATTTACTTATATCTTTTCTGTCTGAACAGTTTTCATTTTAATGTCATTATAACCTGATTTTTGCCAGTCATGAGTTCAGTCTCAGCTGGAAAGCATGCACTTTCCTCTCCTGTTGCCTGTTATTTTCCTCATTTCACTCTTCTGTCAATGCTATTTCACTAACACACAAAACAGGATATATGATTAGAATTAAATAGCAACATTTTAACATTTGTTTCACTATTACATAAATGTTAGGTACATCCTAGAATTCAGCTGGCAACATACATCACCTCCAGAGCCACACATTTGCTAAATATTTAAAGGAGAAAGTATTACATGCCTTTTAAAGCTTTTTTTTTACCTGTGTGATTTACATTTTATATAATTATTGGGGGTTTTGTTTGTATTTTTTAAAATATGTTGGGTTTTTCTTTCCTTTTAAAACAAATATCTCCATGTCACTCTACTTAGCAGCTGTATTCAGTCATAAAAGGGCCACTTGGTATCAAAAAACTCATACATATTTGCCTAATAATGCCTTTTAAGTAATCTGCCCCTTT
Organism: Oxyruncus cristatus; assembly: GCA_013399855.1. Classification (NCBI taxonomy): domain Eukaryota; kingdom Metazoa; phylum Chordata; class Aves; order Passeriformes; family Cotingidae; genus Oxyruncus; species Oxyruncus cristatus. The sequence goes on from VXAY01004283.1 coordinate 60,507, forward strand.
GTTAATGGCTTTTTTTTTTTTTAACCAGCCATACACTAGGAATCAAAATTAGCATCTAAATGAGGATGTTTTAAACGCATGCCTAGGGGTTGCAGTTTTCACCTTATTTTTTTTTAATAGTTTGCCATGTTAAATTATGTAAAATAGAAATGGTTTTTTTAGTTTTTAATGAGCTAATGTAGACCTATCAACCCTCTCTCCCTCCTCCCCCCACTTTTCTGTTTAAAGAGTCCACAAACTGCTTTGCAGGTATGAAAAATGGCCATGAAAGAGAAAACCCAGTGTCAGCAGGCACAACGGATCTCTTCCTCCCCAGCAGCAACGGCACCACTGCACGAAGGAACATTTGTTTGAAGTCCTTACTGAAACGGCCCTGTTCCCTATTAATCGCTTACAATACATAAAAAGAAGCAACTATTTTTATATTTAATTTCAGGAGAAGAGATTTTATTACAGCTCCTTTTAAATTGGTTTTTCATTTAATTACGGGGAAAGATTAAAGAGAACTAACAATGTGTGCAGTGGCATGGCCAAATGATGATTGGAAAGGGGAAGGAGAGATGCTCACTATCTGCAAGAAGTGAGAGGGGACGCATCTCCCTTACCTGGGGAGGACAACAGGTATCACCACCCGCCTCTGAGGGCGGGTTGATTCTGCAGGGCAAAGGGGCTCAAGTGCAGCGTGTGAGAAGCAGAGGAATAGACTGAAAAGGATCCGGACCAGTTAACTTCACAAGCCAGAAACCTGAGAGCTGGAATCCAACACAAAACAAATCCCTAAAATTAACAGAAACTAGTGGGGTTCCTACTTAAGCTTTTGTGTAATACCGCTGCAGTAATTAAAACTACTCTTGTGTTCCCTTTGCCTCCTCCAGTTTACTGAAAAACCTTCAGTGGTGTCACATGCACAATCAAAACAAATTCTAGAAACTGAGTCAACAGCAAAACATCTCTGTTGTTTTACTCCTCATGAAGATGATTTCACAGAGGAATCATATCCCCTGACAACACGTCTCCTTATGCAGCCCAGGACACCATTAACCATTTTTGCTGCACATCGCTGTGCGTTTACATGGCTGGCTCACATTCAACTTGGTATCCACCAGGACCTCCAGGGTCTTTTCTGCAAAACTCTTTTCCAGATGAGTGGCTCCTAGCATGTGCTGGTACCTGGGATTGTTCCTCCCCAGGTGCAGAACTTTGAAGTTTTCTTTTGAATTGCGTGATGTTTATGTCGTTCCTCTTCTCCAGCCTGTTGAGGTCCCTCTGGATGGCAACATGACCCTCTCATATATCAGCCTTTTTTTAAACTTTTGTGCCATCAGTGAGCTTGCTAAAAGTGGACCCACTCTGTCCCATATCCCGGGTCATTAATAAAGGTATTGAGCAGGATTTGACCCAGTACTGACATCTAGGGTACACTGCTGGTTACTGGCCTCCAATTAAACTCCATCCCACTGATTAAGTCCTCTGGACCCAGATGTTCAGAAGTTTTCAGTCCACATTATTGCTCACCCATCCTATAATTCATCAGTTTATCTCTGATCATAGAATAATAGAACAGTTCAGCTTGGAAGGAACCTGAATGATCATCTAGTTCACAACCCCTGCTGTGGGCACGGGCACCTTTCACTAGACCAGGTTGCTCAGAGTGCCATCCAACTTGACCTTGAACACTTCCAGGTATGGGACACCCACAACTACTCTGGGCAACCTGTTCCAGTGTTTCAGCACCTTAAATTCTTCCTGATATCCAAGCTAAACCCACCCTCTTTCAGCTTAAGGCCATTTATCATTATTCTATAAATGCATGGCCTTGTAAAAAGTCCCTTCCGGCTATCCTGCAGACCCCTTCAAGGTCCTGAAAGGTGGCAACATCCCTCTGGAGCCTTTTCTTCTCCAGGCTTAACAATCCCATTTCTCTCAGCCTTTTCTCATAGGAGAGGTTCTCAGTCCAGTCATGATGATCTTATGGGAGACAATGTCAAGAGCCTTACTGAAGCTAGACAACATCCCCTGTTCTCGCCTCAACTACCAAGCCAGTTTTTCCCTTGTAAAAGGTTATCAGGTGGGTCAAGTGTGATCTTCCCTTGGCCAATCAATGCTGACTACTCCTTCCTAATGCCTGTGCTGTCCTTTATGTGCCTGGAGATGGTTTCCAGAATTTATTCCATCTTCCTTCAGGGACTGAGACAGGCCTGTAATTCCCTCTTGTCCTTCTTGAAGATAGGAGTGACATTTGCCTTCCTCCAGTCCTCAGGCACTTTTCCACGAAGTTGGAAGATAAACAAGAGTGACCTAGCAATGACATTAGCCAGCTCCCTCAATATTCATAAGTATATCTCACTAGGGCACCTGGAATTATATTTGTTTGGTTTCCTGAAGTATTTGGTGACTTGATTCTCTTCCACCAAGGGTACCGTGGTTGTTATGACCTATAACTAACACCAACACTTTATTACAGGAAAAAAATAGATGAAAGGGTGTATCTGCTTCCTCTATTCCCTTGGACTTCCATGATCTTTTCTCATAACACTGATCGCCAAACTACTGTTCGCAACCTCCCATAAGACTTCTGGTGTCGTATGATTCACTGCAGCAAGAAGGTGATTTCCTTTTCTCTACTTCTTTCTGTAGTCTCTCTGGATGGTCACATGGACCTCGGTGTTATTTTCTTCAACTGTTTTGTTTCTTTGTTCTCTGGCACCTCCGATCTGTTCCTAAATGTTTTCAGACCAAGGCAAAATGTTTCAGCTCTCTCACCAACAAAGAGCCTGCCATCACTGAAAAGGGACAAGAGTTGGAACCCATTAAAGAGCTCCAGTCAAGTTTTCAAACAATATAAAAGCACACCTCAAGACTCACTGGCCTCTCAATAGAAGGCAGATATCTCAAGGCAGGATCTGGTGATGAAAGTATGTAAATATTTCCATTTATAAATCAGACAGAGACCAGGAGAGCAGAAAATGAGTAAGGCATCAAGACATCTTTAAGTCCTTGGCTCACTAGTTCAAAGCGGCCACCAGCCTAGAGTCACTTAATTTGCAGACATTTTCTCTTGCATAAACTAAAGTCAAAAGACTTAATTTATAAATAAAACATTCAACAAAATATAGATAAAACAACCCTTCTGAGATGTGATTGAATCAGTCATATTTCAGGAGACACCATATGGATACATCTTTTCCTCTCTGTCCCTGATTTCTCTGCACTTGTGAAAATGTGTTTGTTCTATAAAGGGTCTAATGATGTAAGATACAAATATTTGTAATATTCCTTTATGTACTGTCAACGCAGGTAGAAGGGTCTGTGTCCTCCTTCCCTTAGAAAAGCAAGTGGAGGAGCAATCTGTGCTGTACAGACTAAGGCCTGTTCATCTGCAAGGGCACCCAAGTGACCAAACACAGTTCTGTGGTTTTTCTTTATTCAGGGTTCAATGTTGCTGGGATATCTGGGGAAGGAGGAGGGAGAAAAGCTTTAACTTTTAAATTTTACTTTTATAATTAATGCCAAGAAAACCTAATATTTAAGGTGGGCCATTCTTCTCAACATAGCAGAAAACCATATATGTATATCAGAAGCAGGCAAAAAAATATAATTATGTCATTAGTAAAACCACCTGTATAAAAGAATATTTTGATATGTGGAGAGATTTTAATATGCAGGATAGGCCTTCAGTTGTCACTTCCACAGCCTCTTGAGAGAGGAGTACAGACAAGGATGACAGGACCTCATTGCCATTTTAAATTCATTTTTACTTAAATTCGCGAAGAGTCAATGATCTTCCAGATGTTATTCAGTGTATCTGAATTATGGAGGTGTTGGATATTGGTTGCAATATCCACCTGAAACAAAGTTGATCACCAGACTGTTGGGCAGGCAGTAAGCACTAGTAACACTAGCTGTGCTAGGGGTAGCTAAACCATGGCAGCTAAGAGCAAAGGGTGTAAGAGTTACTCTGCTAGTTCAGATAAAAGATTCATCAGTGTTCTGTAACAAACACAGGGGAAAAGCATGAAGAACATAACAGGTAGTAATGTGCTCCCATCCTCATGTTAGCAATCTGCAAATTAGGCATTTCAGAGGGAAGAAAAGCTTTCTGTTCATCTCCCAGTATCTGAAAAATTTCCAAGTACATAAAAATGATAAAAAATACTGTGGGAGATAATTGAGGTGTTTCTCCTCGTGCTGTTGGAGACAGGAACCACTGACGCTATTCGCCACCACATGAAATGTGGGATGTCTTATCCAGGCTTTGCCTAGCAATAGAAATGTGTCGGCATAGCCTTTAGGGACTTCACTATTCTGCAGGAGCTCCTGCCCACAGCCACTCTGCCCTGACACGCAAATGATATCACTGCAAGAGTGTGTCAGTGCAATGACCTATCATAAAAGAGCGGCAACAGAGTATTTCACTTCACAATAGTTGTGGTCGCCAATCTTCCCAAGGAGGAAAAGTCTTAACAATTTCTTCATCAGACACATAACTTGGGAATAAATTGTGCATTTCAGAAAGGTATCCATTACATTGCAACATTTCAGATTATTGGGGAATGTGCTAGTCCGTATGGTAAATTCTTCCACTAGTTGACTATTTTCAATATCTAGTAATTGATACTTTTTTTTTACAGTGTTCACTAATTCTACATGTTCCCATTTATTTTTATTGACCTTTCCTTTTTCATCTATTATGGGTAAAATAAATCAAGGAGGGTATCACAGGGCTAACCAAGAGAAACTGAAGTTTAACTCAGGAATAATCCCATTTAATTAGAGACATAATCACCTTAAATATATGCCTTCCTTATTATAGTATCAAACAAGGCAGAATATTCTATCAGAATTTACAACTTATGTTGATAATCCTTTAAACTGATAAAAATTTTAAATGATTGCTAATAGCTAAGTACAAATTTTTAAACTTTTCATTTAGATTCTTACCATATGTCTATTTTTAATTTCCTTTGGGTTTTCTCTTAATTTTTTTCTCTTTTTATCTGTCACATTTTAGAAATTGTGCTTACTTACTCCTTATGCTAAGCTTTGACTTCATCTTATGTATTCCTAATAACTATTTTATGGTTAGTTTTTAATCATTCCATTTTCTTTTCTCAAATCTCTGTTCTCTACATTTCTCTAGATGTAAATCCACTTTTCTTCTCTGTTCTTTCCCTCAATTATATTTCTTTTTGTTATTTTCCTTTCCTTTTTTTTTCATTTCATATCTGATATTTCATTCCATAGGCATATGACAAAGTAAATGCATATTTATGGAAACTATTTCACTTATATCCATCCTCTTACAGCAGCCTCATGCCTTCTACATTAAATGAAAAGTGTAAAGAAGCAAACCATAATAACCTCTGTATTTTCAAAGTTATTCTCTTCACTAGTAATTCAGCTTTAGGGATGTGTAAAACACTTACTAGATGCGCTGTGTGGCACAGTAACAAAGCCTTTGTTATTTGCTCAGCAGAGTTAATTATACTTTTCAAGGACTGTTTTCTGACTGCTGCTGTTCCTCTATATTTGGGGGGGGGGGGCCTTACACTTTTCTAAGGTTGCTCTTTTTTTCCTTAATTATTTCACAGTGTTCATATCCTTAATATTAGAAACTGAAAACAAAACACAAGTACTGCAACACCTTGTAAAAAACATGGTCTGCAGAAAAGTTTACTTTGATCCAATTAAGGCTCTACAGAGAGGAAGAGACTGCAGTTCTGAAAAGACACCTTTATATGTCTTTTATATAGTTTAAATCCATTTTTAAATAGTCATGACTTGGTGCCAACAAACTGTAAGTTTGTATCTGCTGTTACGTTTTAATGTCTTCTTAACTAGGCCGTAGACCCTAGAGCTGCCATATTTCTGCCTGGTGTTTACAGAAATTATGCATCTTCTATCTAGACCAAAGCGCACACAACAAAAAAGAGTACATATAGGAAAACCCAAACAGATGGTAGCACTGGCTATAACTGGCCACGTTGTATGGCCTCAGTCCACTCCAACTGAAAGGAAAACATCAGTTTAAGCCACTTCCATCTAGGTTTAGGTATCAGGGAAACAGATGGACCTTCAGGATACCAACAGACTTGTTTATTGTCAGGCCCATCCTTAGTCCATTAAGCATACTCTAAGCCTCAGGCACAAGCACAGGAGAGGTCCCATTGATCCCATGGGTCTATGTGTCCAGCTTAAAGTTGAGCATATACCGAAATATTTTGTTCAACAAGGGTAGAATTATTGTTCTGTTTAAGACTGCAGTGTGTACAAACTTCTTAGTGAAGTTTAAGTCTCTGGATTAGTAAATGGTTTATTTGAGTGTTTAAAAATATTTATGTAGTTACATAGGTATCAATTATTCCATTCATACACTTACTACTAAGCATGTATGGAAATGCTTTCCTCAACTGGCACTAACACGTGATACAACCCAAGCTGCATCATCAGTAAGCATTGCGATCTCAATTTACCTTCTCGGTGCTAAGCATTAGCAGAAGTACTTTGGAATTCATGGCTGTACATAAATAAAAACAAACCAGAAGCAAAAAATATCAAGGAATCTTCCATCCAGGCCAGGATCTCTTTGGTCAGTGGTTCTGCATCTGTCTATTCAAGGCAATGATTTGTATAGCTCTGAAAACATCTGACCCACAACACACCTGTGAGGTATATATCACATCCAGTTTATGGGTATGCTGTCTGAGGCCAGAAATCAATATCTGATAGTCCATAAAGGTGAACATGAAGTCAGTAGCTGTTCACAGTTCTTCTGACTTAAACCATCAAACTGAATAGTCTTCTTGATTTCCAGTATTCCACCACAGAAAAAGCATGGGTTCAAATACACAATTTTTTTGTTGGTTAAAGATTAGTGAACTATAAGCATTAATAATCCATCTGAACTCTACATGCTCTTATTCAATTCTTGACCTAGTAAACAGTCTCAGATACTGCATTGACACTACTTAGTACTGAGTATCATGTCATGGTGGGCAGTCCAGGAAGTACATGCCTGAAGATATTACTTGAAAAGTAAGGGAAATGAAAAACAACTAAGGTAGGCACAATATCAGTAAGATGGCTATACTAATGGACTTCATCTATACATGTTTATATTATTTCAATATAATATCTTAAATTCTACAATTTTCCTATTGTCTGATATGAAGCTTTTATATTGTCTAATAGAAAAGTTTCTCAGTCAACAACCTAATGCATTAATAATTCTTTAATAAGAGGGAGATGGCATCCTTATTTTATAGGTAAAACTTGACGCATAATGAGAAAAACCTGATAAACCTCAGGTTACATTGAAATCCTGCTTAAGAAGCACAGGCCATTAGTTTGTCAGTCTTCTGTTTTACCAACCAGATTTCCGCCTTTCAAAAACTTTCCTTCGACATTCATTAGAGGCAGAACATGTGCCCTTCTTTATTCTTTTGCTTTTTTTTTTGCACTAACACCTCATTTCCAGCCTTTCCTGGTTACCCCCACCATGTCTTATTGTTTGGGGAATAATTTATATTGATTAATACAAGTTTTCTGCATGTAATATACAGTACAAGGAAATCAACCTTACATTGAAGCTTCACAATGTAGTGTTAATAACCCTACTGGCTGGAAGTTAGCCAGCTAGCTAATCATTACTGCATGAGCATAGGCACCTCACAGCATGTCATACCACTGAGGTACTAAACAATAGATTTGTTAATCTAGTATGAAAGCACTGCCGGCTCTCTTCGCTTTACAACTACTTCAAAATCTTCCCTAAGCTTTTCTGCTGGTCTCTTACATTGCAGATACATTTAGTCAGTTGTGGTTTACAAAACAAGAAAGACTGAAAAAGTTGATGTAGGAATTAATGCTGTTTTGCAGTATAATTTATATTATTCCATTCATTCTTTTCACTTGTCTTCTGTGATTCTTCCAAGTGGAAAAGCAGAGTCACAAAATTTTTTTTTTAGGTTTTTTAATTCCCACTTGATTCCAAAATGTGTCTCCTGTTTATGTAGTAATTGTTATTTAATTATTTTTTTTGTAAATTGAAGTTTCCATTTTGCTGTCAAGCACATTAGATGACAATTGCTTGTATTTCACTATAAAAATATCTATACAGCAATAAACTAATTTTTCTTATCTCCATAATTAATGGTATGATAAAACTACCTATTATTCAATGTTGTTTTCAGTCACGCTAAGCTAAGAACAGTCCACTTGTACCAAGGAATAAAAATCAGTGACCTGAAAGACATGTCATTTAAAAGATATGATGATTTTACTCTTTTTGATAGTAGATTTGGGTGAAAGAATAGTTTACGGAATTTGCAAAACAGTCATCAATAACATTTTGCTATCTCTGTAAGAGAAGTGGAGTAATTAATACCTTTTTTTTGCAGAAAGTAATGTTCACTATACCTCTGCTTTTTACTACTAATGGCAGACAGGGAAAAAAAACAGAGAGGTCATTGAGATCTATTCTTCTAATAAAGCTGCTTTTACTGCTCTGCTCAATCTATTTCAATTTATTCTAGAAGTGTTTATCATTATGTTCAGTTGAAGTCAAAGTTAACTTTGAGTAAGATAGTACACATATCTATGGCTACTCATGAAATTCAGGCTAGGGTTCCTTTATAGCCTGGTGGGAGGCCTCCTGCCTAAGGTGCTTGGACTTCAAAGTGAGGGAGGCAGACTGGGAGTTGAGAGACCTGACCTCTATGGAAGCAGAAATAACAACTCTTTGGGCAGCAAGGTTTTTTGCAGTGATGTCACCATCCTGGCCACTGCAGGGCCTTGCCAGGCTGTCTGGGTTGACTCCTGCACAGTGTGGCAGCTTCTGCTCCTCTGGGTGTCCCCTCAAGCAATCCTGACATGTTTCCCCTACCCTTGGCCTCCCATGCAATGTGCAAGCCATAGCAGTGGGTTTCTTTCTTTGCTTTTCCTGGCTTGGAATTCTGTTTCTACATAACAAACCTGCTTGGTTTTTTTTATTTGAATTCCCTGGATATTATTTGCTTCAGAAACTAAAAATTTTGTATTTTTTTTTATGGCAAATGTCCTACCTACTCTTATCTTCCAGCTTCTTTCCAACTTTCCAGGTCCTCCCTCTCTTATTTAATCAACTGTCTTCTTCAGCTCTTGAACTCACAGATTTCTTAATTTTATGTCAATGTGCTATTTCTCGCTTGTGTTCCTAAATTTGGCCACACGTTTTGCCTTGTTATTTCCCTCTTTGCAATTCCAAACTTAGGTCCTGCTATAAAGAGTCTGTATGTGCTGTTTCCCATTCTTCTATCGCACAAAGGCAGTAAAGTAGATGAGAATAAACATTAATATCAGTCCATTCTTTGCATCAACTACTCTAGAACCTATCATGTGAAAGTATTTCAGAGACAATTCAGGTTTATCTCACTTCTGAAAAATTATATATTTTGAGGCTGTAGCATCCAATGAGAGATTCATGAGGAACCCAGACTACCTGGCTCTTGTGGGTTTTGGATGGAGCCTGAACTGAGTCACATGGAAGGTAAACAATTTATGAAAGAACAGGTAGTGTTAATATTAGCATGAAGATCTCAACCAGAAATCTGATCACAGTGCAAGGCTCCGACCAATACTTTGGATTGCCCAGTTTCCAAACACTGTCTTCAGAACTGGAACTCCTCCAGCTTTCCTAGGAAATTTCTCTGCTGACTAATAAAGCAAGACTGCATTGTCTCTATCATACTCCCTTAAGTTGATAAGCCATAAATCCACAGTAAGGTTTTAGAGGAACTATGGTTTTGCACTCTTATTTTGTATTTAATATCTTTGCTAGGACTACCTTTGTTAACCAGGAATTATCTCCATGATCTGGGAGTAGTCTGTCCAGCGGAATGATTTAGGAAACAAATGACAATGTGTGGGAAGTAAGAATAGAAGAATTTAGTCATTTTATCAAGGGCCTCTGTCTGACAGGTGCTTTCTGAAGTGGGTAAAGTGAAAAAATTTAGTCCAGACTTTTGTAATAATACATAACTGCATAGCAAGCTGTAAGACCAATATCTCAGAGGCAGATGAGCTTTGTAGTACCTCATGCAATACAGCTTTGTACTGTCTCTCATCTTTGCATATGGAGGATGAGATGTTTATTTTGCCAAGGATGATTGATTTGATACCTATCTTTTTGGATCATAGATGAACTGCTACCAAAATAACAGATCCTTGATGCAGATAGAATCATTTAATACTGGAAATGCTAACTCTGTGTTAGGCTAAACAATGGGGGTTTGGATCTGTAATTCCTCCTTTTTCATACAGAGCTGTAGAAAGTACAATATTCTGAGACACCATTCAATTCTCTTGGCTTGTCTAACACAAATACTATTAACAGTGAACTGTAGAGTCAGATTATTTTCCATGTTCTGGTCAGGTTTCATCTTGAACCTGGGAAACATTCTGTGATGAAAAGCAGAATCAGAACTCTCATACTGCTCTGAGAAGTTTTGGGTTTGATCAACAGCCTTTTCCAATGGAATAACTGTTTGTGGGGTTTTCATTAATAACACCTGAGAACTTTGCTCCATCTATGAAAAAACATCTTTGACTCTCCTAGAGGTAAAAGGATAGACAAGAAGGCAGGGCCATGGGAGCAGCTACCTTGCAACCCCACACTTCTATCGGAGATTCACTCAGTCAATGAGCTGCGGAGGCAAAATCAGGCAAGGCATTTTTACAGTCTCGGCAAAAGAAAGAAGCCAGGTTGACTTTCAGATGCTTGGGGGAGTCTGCAAGGCTTGAAAGTAGAAAAGTCATCTTTAAACTTGAGCAGGATGACAAGACTGAATCAATAAAAACTGAGCCCTTCTGGGCTGTTTTTAGAATCTCTTTTCAAAATAGAGCAAACATTCTTCAGAGCAATTTAAAATAAAATGGCAGTGTTCCACAGACTGTCCCATCAGCACAATTTTACTGAGATTCCCTCAATGGGTTATTTTAAAAGGAATTATAAAATACAATGAGACACAAAAAGGCCTACTTCAGACATATTCCAATCATGACAAGGTGCCAATTTGCTACTGTAATTTAATTCCTCCAAGTAATTAGTTCTCCAAAGACAGGAGGGACAGAGTGTCAATCCTGGGGGCAGGAAGAGGTCTTTCTGGCAAAATACCAACCATTCAGCTTTCTGGCAAGAATCCCCATATTTCTGTAGAAGATACACAGGACATGTAAAATTAACACCTTGAAACCTAAAAGGAAAAAATGGAAGAATACAAAACAGTCACCAATGAAATAGTTTTACAGCTACAATCCACAATTTCTTTATTTTGCCCTCAGCATCTTTCAGACAGGTACTTAGAAGCTCCTGCAGGGCCAGTAAGTTAATTGTATTTGTTAACCTGCAGGTGTGTGTACCTGCTTACCTGAAAGTACACCAAAGCACACCTCCCACTTCCCAACCACTGTTGCAACCAGCTACTGGGATTGTGTGTGTTCCTTAATTTGAAATAAGTTTAAAAAAAAACTCCACACAACAAACCAAACCAAACCAAACCAAAAAAACCCCAAACCAAAACAACAACAAAAAACCACAAACAGACAAAAACCCCCACAAACAAATAACCCACCACTTTTATTGTCAGGCTCAGACAAATCTTACAGGAGCTACACATGCTGCTGAGAAGATGCTCTCTCTGATAGAGAATTTGGTTTGCCATAACACTACATTTAGAGAGTACCTGCTGTCTAGGAGAGCCTGGAGTGATCCCCAGTATAATTTCAATGAAGTCACCAAATTTAATCCAGGATTTGAAACAGAGAACCTAGCAAAGCTTTGCTATTCCTAGCCTTGACATTGAAGCCAGTGTTTTCATGTAGAGTGCTTTTCAATCCATAAAGTGGTTGTGTGAATGATTTTATAGAAAGGCTTTCTAGAAAACTCAAAAATATACAGGCTCTGCAATTTCTAGATTCTGTTAATAAAGAGGCATAACTTCAAATGTTTTCTTTTAAGGCTATTTCCAAAATGACAGCAGCAGTATCAAATCAGAAAGCTTTCAGGCCAACCTAGTGTCTTCGGTGGTTGATTTGCTATTGTGATAGAGACTTGCAGGGGAAATGTGGAAAGTGAAACTGAGAAATCAGATTGCACGATGAAATTTGCTTTCTCTTGCCTCAGAATAGTAAAACCTTCTCAATAACAGCAGTGATATGGAAGAATACCAGAGGTGTGAATCACGGGGGAGTCCGGCACAGTGGCCAACCAGGATGTTGTCACTGTTCTAAGTGCTGCTACTGTTAAAAGTGGAGAACAGTATTCTTTTCTTAGATCTCATGATTATTTCACACAGTCTTTTTACCTGTATACTATTAATTCATCTGTATTTATACCTAAATCTCCATTTTTTTTGTCTTTACTCCGATTTTTTTTATAGTGAATAGTACAATGAAGTTGAGATTTTTTGTCTCAAATTAATGCTGATAAACAATATTTTCATTCAGTGATAATCTGCTTTTCCACCCATCAAGCCAGGTGAAGTGTAAAGACAGAACTAAATGGTTTATTTTCCATCTCCATACATATATGGAAAAAGGGATATTTTATTTTCTGCTATTAGTACGGTTGGCTATAGTAAAGTGTGTCAAGGTATATGCCCGTATGGACATCAAATGGCAAATGTGCCAGGTTTTATGCCTAATGTTAGACTCCTAAAAAAAAAAAATAAAAAAATCCGTACTTTCTACAGAGCCAAAACCACATTCTATTGCCAATGAAATGAGCTTCAAGACACACACAAATAAAAATAAATAAATAAACAAAAGACATATAATTTATTCAGGTGCCTCATTACAGAGCTAGGTGCCTACTTTTGAACTTTCATGTATGATTATCTGGCCATTAAAGCATGATAGACCAGGTTCTTTAGGAGCCTTTGAAGAAGCACTTGGAGACATCTGTACAGACTGTTTCCATCAGATCAGCTTTGCCTGCAAATCCAGTGACTCCTCTGAGAAACTGGAACAGATTTGAAAGAGATAACTCTGTTCTTTAAAAGTCAATGCTGTTTCTTTTCTGGTATTTCTCCTGTAAACAAAGTTTTTGGTTTACCTTTCCTCCCTCCCCCCTTCCCAGTGAACAAAGAAGCACAGAATTCATTTTGCTTCTCTACATGTCTTTGTTTCCTTTGAGCTTTCCTTTAGTATATCCATCATCTATTGGCCCTACAGACTATCTCACAAGTCCTGCCTCTGATGTGTTTGAAGAGAATTCATTTTTAGTTCTTATGCCTTTAACAACCTGCTCTTCAAAACCCTTTTTGGCTTGCTTTATTGTGTTTAACACCTACTTGCCAAAGCTTTTCTCTTTTTTTTTTCTTTTTTTTTTTTTTTTTCTGTTTTCCTAACTTCAAGAGAACTTCAATTTGGAAGTCAAAATTCTTGTACTTAGTAATGCCCTTCATCTCATTGTTAATTTTCTACTGCCTAAAACATACCAGTTTGGAAGGAAAGGAATTGTCTTCCCAGAGACTCCTGTGATAGTTAGCATTCATTTGCTGAATCCATGGCAGAATCTTTAGACTCTCGCTTTTCTATTCACAAGCATTTTGACAGTATTTTACCATTTGAATCCCTCTCCAATTTCTTTTTATTAAGTTTTACATTTCTACATAATCCCTCCTTTTGAAAATAATCTGTACCAAAGTTCATGTCTCTACCCTCAGAGCCTCCTTGGTCCCTTTCACGCTTGAGAGTAAATCCAGAACAGGAACTTGATAGTGTGTTGGGTTTCTTGACAAGGTTTTGGTAGCAAAGGGCTATAGGGATTGCTTCTCTGAGAAGCTGCTAGAAGCTTCCCCGCTGTCCAATGGAATCAATGCCAGCCAGCTCCAAGACGGACTTGCCGCTGGCCAAGGCCAAGCCCACCAGTTATGGTGGTAGAAGGGGGGGAAAATGACAACTGCAGCCAGAGAAACAAAAGAGAATATGTGAGAGAAACAACTCTGCAGACCCACAGGTCAGCAAAGTAGGAGGGAAAGGAGATGCTCCGGGCACCAGGGCAGAGATTCCCCTGTAGCCTGTGATGAAGACCATGGTGAGGTAGGCTGTGCCTCTGCAGCTTCTGAAGGTCTGCAGTGGACCAGCCCTTGGAGGACTGCACAAAGGAGCAGGTGGATGCACCCCATGGCAAACCGTGCTGGAGCAGGCTTCTGGCAGGACTTGTGAGCCCATGGGGAATCCATGCTGGAGCAGTCTGTTCCTGAAGGACTGCACTCCATGGAAAGAAATCCACACTGGAGCAGTTTGTGAAGAACTGCAGCCCATGAGAAGGATGGATGTTGGAGAAGTCTGTAGAGGACTGCCTGCAGTGGGAGGGACCCACAGTGACCAGGGAAGGAGTGTGAGGAGTCCTCCCTCTGAGGAAGAAGGAGGGGCACGTGCAACTTGTGAAGACCTGACCACAGCCCCCATTCCCTGCCTCCCTGGGCAACTGGAGGTGAAGAGGTAGAGAAAATTATGAGTGAAGTTAAGCCTAGGCAGAAGGCAGGGATGGGGTAAAAGTGTTTGAAGTTTTAGGTTTGGATTTTTTTCATAATCCTACACTGCTTTCATTGGTAATAAATTAGTTTTCTTCAAGTCATGTCCATTTTGCCTGTGATGGTAATTGGTGAGTGATCTCTTCCTCTTATTGTCTTGACCCACAAGCTCTCTGTTATATTTTCTCTCCCTGTACAGCTAAGGAGGGGAGTGATAGAGTGTCTTTGAGGGGCACCTTGCATCCAGCACGAACACACCATAGATATAGTCTTAATGCTATACTTTTTCTTTGTAGGCGCAGCATAGATATCCTGCATTAGATGATAGTAACTGCTTGACTCACCTGATCTGACTCTAAGCCATCTTTATGCACAGGACCAATGCTCCACCAGTACAGTTGTTTTTTCTGCATTTCTGTCCCCTTGTATTGTACAGTCTTTCTTAATATATTCCTTCTACCGAGATTTTTATATGCATATTATGTCAAATTCTCAAGGTAAATTGCTCAAAGTAGAGCAAAGCACTGAAACCCAACATATACAAGTAGCATTTTTCCTCAAGGTCTTATACAGATGTCATGTTTCTTCTTGATTTTATTTTACACAGCATGTTGTTTTGTCTGACTCTCCTTTTGGCTCAGAGGATATTAGAGAAGTTCTCCTTTGTTTTTGGAACAAAAATACTAGGGGAAAAGTTAAGAAATTATTTGTTTTCAATCCCTGGACTTGAGTAGCTATTGGGATAGCCATCAGTCTTCTAAAGAAATGGAAGAACATTTCTGTTAAAATTTGGGGGTACTGAGAATGTCAAAGAAATGAATAAAAAATTTTATGGCTTGGTGTTGCATATAAGGCATTTTTCATTATCATTACTAATGCATTAAATACACAATCAACTAACTAGAACTTTGAGTTCTAAATTAGAGTCAAACCTACAAAACCCAAAACAGTTCCTAAATGTTTGTCACAGGCAATATCAGAGCAAATTCCCAATGAGTGATGTTTCTATTGAAGCGTGCATGTTTTGATCAGGGATCTCGGCATATCTTGACTCCAACTGTAGCTGTAGGCTTCTACACAGTAAAGAAACGGATTTATGGATAGATAATGCGTGTAAAATGAATTTTTTTTTCTGGAAACAAAAGACCAAAAGTCTATATATAGTCTGAGTAAACAAACAAAAACAGAATACTAAAGACTACAAAAAAGAGATAGGACACTACATCAATATTTAAGTGGCTCTAGTCATACAATGCTAGTGAAATTCTGATGCCTGTTTGCAATGGGACCCAGGTGAAGTCCGAATTTAATTAACTGCACCCAAATAAATCCAAATTAAACACAGGTATCAGGGAGGAAGAGGTTCTTTGAGAAAAGTGAGAAGAAGAACCACAAAAGAGTGAGAAAGCATGAGTTTTGGTGAAACAGAGGAGATGGATGTGGGGACACGTGGAGGACAGGGTCAGAAAAAAAGTGAGAGCAATGCTACTAAGGAAGACTCCAGAGGCCTGTAAAGGTATGTGATGTAAGTACATCCCTTTTCCAAAAACTTTTTGTTTCCATTTTAATTTTGGACTGAAGAAAAAAAACAATAGAAATTGGAAAAAGCTAAAAGTCAGATCTAGTTTACCAAGCAATGCTTCACTTGCAACATTTCAGACATCCCTTCCCTTTTGCATCAGCAGCACCACCTAATCTGTTTTCCTCACCATTTGAAGTAAATAATTGAAATATGTCACATTCATGGGGAAAAACTTTTGTCACCTATCTGATTTTTTAAGAAGACCTTTTTATCAACAATGTGATCTAAGGTTTTGTGTATTTTCTAATGGACCACTATATATGCATTTATCCATCTCAAAGCTATACCACCTACTTTTCTTCTATCTCAACCTTCTATATGCTCATGATCTTCACTGATGTGATGTGAAGTATTTTACTGTTTGCCAAGGACTGAAAGTAAAAAGGAAAAATACCAAGAGAACCTGGGAAGTTGAGGAAAGGAGGAAAAATTAAATGAGACCAATATAGGAAGCAGAGAAACATTTGCAAGTTAGCAGAAGACAATGAGTCTTTAGAACAACAGTTCTCTATGCCCAAAGTAAATATCAAATACTCCTGACTTTTGGTAAATAAATCGATGCTGATATTCTGCCCTGACAGTCCTGAAACACAGAGTAAGTAATTAACCTTCAGCTTGTCAGAACTGATAGTTAGTCATCATCATCAGAGTCACTAAAGGTATAAGCCCCGAAGGAAAATATCATTCTGCTCCTGTCACTCTCATTTGTGGACGAAGTCACACGGTGAAAGTTTTTCTAAACTCATTTCAAATGAAAAATGGTACCTTTACAGTTGTTTTAATGAAATAATGAGCAAGTTGAAAGGTCTTGGTGTAATATTTGAGTTTCACATTTAATTTCAGTTGGATCATTCTTCCTCCTTGCAATTGGCTGAGAGTTTTCCAAGTTTTCCTGACTGTCATTTGAAATGAAACGCCCTGTCAGGTTGTAATGAGTCCGGAAAAGGATATTCGCATCCTGGTACCGTGTACTCGATCTGTGACTTTTGAAGCAGCACATTGTTCTGTTTAAGACATTTTTCTCCAAGTTGGGAATTTAAAATAGTTTATTCCAGGAATACAAGCTTCCTGTTCACCAGATTCCATCTTATCTAGTGGCATTGTTTAGGTTCACAGGCTTCTGTCTGTTAGATTGATGGGGCGACTATCCTTAGTTTCTTAAATCTCTATCACTGCTATGTATTTGCTTGAGTCCTTTTTAATCTTGCAGAAGAACCCCTCAGGAAGGATAGGATTCATGCCAGTGGTTTACATGACTAATTGATTCTTGTAGACAAAACCAGTACTAGAGCAAGTTAGTAATGCAGACACCTCCCTCCTTAAGGTGGAAGCCAAAGAGGCTCTGTATCACTCTCCAGCTCTTCGAGCTGTTATCAATCAGTTCCACGAAACGTTGCCAGAAAGTGTTTGCTTCTGTTGGGAAACAGTGAAAACATTATACATTTGGGTTTCATTAAAATATATAGGCCCAGATTTAATTTGTACTCTCAGGTCAGATATGGCAATCTCACTGGAGTTTTGTGGCACTGAAAGAAGTAGGGGCTCAGTAATAAATGCAATACGTTGGGGGGGTTTAAGAGATTTTAGATAACAAGCAACAGTTTCTTTATTATTTCTCCTTCAGAGAATAACAAGGCACATATAGTCTAACGCTGAATATGACTGGAGGGGGGGCAGAGGAGGACGGACACTTTTTTATCTTGCCCCCTATAATAGATTTTTCCTTTTGCTCAATTCTCTCTGTGAATAACAAGAGTGGCAGCCATTTTCTCCCAGCTCAACATCAAAACCCCTTTCATCTGCTGTCTAAATGCAAACAAAGCGAACCTTCCACCAGGCCTTTCTTTCCAGATAAATTAAAACTCTCATATCCTGGGGCCTAAATCAAGCCTACAGGCCTTCCCTAGATAAATCCTTTCTCAACCTGAAATCTTCTTGCTACACGTGCTCCTTGTAAGATAATTTTGCAGTAGCTAATCAATAATGCAACAGTAAATTGCATTTAAATAAACATTAGCGGCCCTCTTAATGAATAAAACCTCATTTGCAATTTGTCAAAGTCACAAATGCTGGACTCTTTTGATATTCATTAGAATATTGGAAATTGGAGCTTTGACAGGTTTTATGTATATTGCAATTATGATTTTTGTGAATAAAAGAAGTGCTTTATTTTCACAAGAATTCTCAAATAAAAACAGTGATATATGCTATGGATGCGATAGATCTCAATTGCTGCCCTATTTAAAAATGCAGGAAAAGAAAAAAGCCCATGTTACAGTCACAAATTTTAAAAGGTTGAAATGTATTACACATATATTTTGCAAAACTTATTATGAAATTCCTTCTTTTATATTGAGAATTTTAATTAATTTGCTGTGATCCTGAGCTTTGGAAAAATAGAATTCTTGGTAATTTATTTTTATGTAGCAATACAGTATTACAGTTGTATGTGTCGCTAATTTTGTAGTGAAATTGCAAAATAAAAGCATGTTTACACATCATATATTGTAAATTCACTTAATAAGGTTTTTTGATTTTAACCCCATTTTTCAATGGAAGCACTTCACATAAATGTCCCCATGTGAAACATCTGCACCATGCGCATTACTACATGAATTCACCGCTTTATAAGCAAAGTCTTACACCAGGGATGAAGGAAAAATTCTAATTTTGAGAACCATTAGATTGTGGAATAGTATCCCAAGGGAAGAAGGAGAAGCCATAACCACAAGCTATTTAAAAACAAATTGGAAAACCTGAGCAGTTCAGAGAAAAGAAGAGAACGCCACTGGAAAAGAGACACAATACAAATTATGTGCAAGTTGTTTTCCATCTCTTCATTCTGCAATTGCACATAAAGATCAGGCCAGGCCAAACACAGAGCACTGTGCTGGCTTGCTATGGGAATTTCTATGGAAAAAAATCCAGCTTTCCTTTAAAACAAAATCTCCAGAATGTGTTTATCCCAAAGAATATTTAGAAGGGCAGAGAAGGCCAAATTAGAGCTGTGGCTCATAAAGTTGTTTGATTGGCTCACAAGAGGCTGGTAAAGACATGGATTAAAACAAACATTGCCTGGACATCAGCATAGCCCATGCCTGGCCTCACATCCCACCACTATCATGCATCCATTTACAGTAGCCTCTTACTCTTTCACCTGTGTTCACAGGAAAAGGTTCACAGGTTTGTAGTTACCACCTTTAATCTCCAAGTAAAGGCTTCTTTCTTGCCGCAAGTTCCACAAGTTCCACACAGGCAAAAGAGTCTTCTAGCCAGCAAAATACACAGCTCCTTTCTCCCCCTCAGGGTCCTGGGCCAAGGCCATCCTTACACCTTGGCCTCCAGGACTGAGAGGTTGGAGTGGCTTCGCTCACCTTTCCTCTCCAAGCACACCAGGACAAATGGGAAGTTTCTTTGCAAAGGCAGCACTTCAGAGTCAGGGGTCAGTCCTGCTAGTGACAGAGAAGACTTAAAAGCGCAAGAGCGAAGGTGGACAAACACCCACTATGTTCTGCACCTCCACTATGCCTCAGATACGGTGTTTCTAAGCTGAGCTACTTTGAGAGATGCTGCCAGCAGCAGCTCCCATGTCCAATGCATGCTCAGGAGGACAAATTTTCTCTACAGACAGTACAGACCTATGGCTTTAAAGCAGTCTATGTGCCACTAATGGTACACAAACATCATAGTTTGTGTATCTTTGCTCTTGAACTCATGACCTCAGCGAGGGAGGCTTGGGATAGAGAACTAGGAGTGACCACAACACAGCACAACACTACAGGAGTCAGGGCTCTACTCCTATGGATGAAAATGACCCAGGAGGCTGAAGGTTGCTTTAGTCCCCACTGGCCTCCAACTGGCACCAAGACAGCTGATAGTTGATAAAGCAGGTTTGCAAACATTTGCATGCCCTGGTGAGGACAAAAAGAGTCCTCCCACCTAAGCACATTCTCATGTCCCCCAGATCTGTTGCCTGATGCACAATACAGAAGAGGTGCTTCTTTATTGCTGTTCTGATCTGGTAAGAGAGAGTCCTATGGCATTGTCTTGGCACCACAAGATGCTTGTTAAGTATTATGTTAGGAAATGACAGAAGTTAAATGATTTTTTTTTTCCATATTATGTACTAGCATGTTAGGTAGAGGGAATGTCAGTTATTTTTACAGGGATCCTCAACCATATGTGAAGCAGTTTTAAGCTGGGGGTGGGGGGCTTGGGGCGGGGAATGCAAGATACCATAGGAAGCCACTATTATTTATCTCCCTTTAAATAACTGCATGTAAAAAACAGCAGACAAAAGTCTAGTACATCTGGTATTCATGACAGCCTCCTCCATGCATTTTTACCTCTGACTTTGAAGGACAGTAGGAATAAGGAAGAGAACCATTCACATTCAAGTTGTAGGAAATTATTCTATCTGCTCTCTATGGAGAGAGAGATTAAGTTTCTGCACTTACTGACTCAGAAGCCACTTTGGGTTCTCTCATCATGTATAACAGATTGTTTATTTAAGATACAGGACTCTCAGACTTTGGTGGGTCTGAGCTTCATTACTCTCTGTGATTTTAGTCAAATCATTGTGGATAGTTTTGACATTTTATGAATTATAGATTTGATGCATTTTAACATATTCACAGAAACCAGGAAAATAATATCCCTATTTTCCTTTTCTGGCCACATCCTGAGCCTATCACTTGCCCCCTACTAAGAGAAGGTGAAAAAAGTTTAAATTGTAATGGGTGTCTTGATAAAAGCATTAGATAAACAGTACTGCAGCTGACCCAAAACTCCGTGCAGATATTCTTGATGCAGTTGTTAATTGTTTATTTATGTTTATATACACCCACATTTGTAAACATTGGTTCTTGAATCAGACTGAAAGAGAACTATTTTCTTATTAGTGACACTAGGCTCAAATTATAATCATTACAAGTAGTACTATCTTTAAAAATGCAGTTCTTTACCTATGAGCAGATATAGATTTTACATTTCCATTACAATACTTTAATCTATGACCTTTGTCCTTTTATTACGAGACTATTGAAATTAGGTTGTTGGAACTAAGATGTGGCTACTAATTTATTCATTGCTTTTTCTTTTCCTTTTTTTCTTAACCTAATGGTCATAGAAAGGTCCAAAAATGATTTTAAATCCGATACTTTTTTATCTGTGATAGTGCTTTCCCCATGAATACAGGGCTCTGTTGAGTCCAGCAAAGGCTATTACTTTGTCTTTGGGTTAATATACAGACACACAAAAAAACAAAAGCTGGATCTCACAAGCATGATTAGCCAGTGATCAGTTATATGCCCTAACATAGCCATACCATGCTCCTAAAAACAGATTTAAAGCAAATATAGTGAAAATTATATATATATCTATATACAAGCAATGCTAAGTTGTTAATACTAACATTTCCATTCCTACAAGGCCTCCAGCGATTTTTTGGTACAAGAAGAAACACAAATGACATTTTCATTCTCTATGTCATATCAGCAGGCTAAACTAAATCAGATATTCCCAATTCTGGTTTCACACAAAAGTTAATCTAGAATAATTCCAGCACAGCCAATGACGCCACCTACATCACTGGTGTAAATATATGGAATCATGCCTTTGCTACTTATATTTGTGATGTGTGGGGACAGAGACAAAACAGAGCACATCCCTGTCTCCTTGCATATACGTAACAGCCACAGTCCCTCCCCAAAGGTTGCCTTTCCTAACGTACAATGTTTCTCCACATTTAGCATTTTGCGTATCAAATACTGATGTTGTAACAGATAATGCCGGTGCCATGGAACAGATGCAGTCATCCTAATCAGCCGTTTTCTACTTAAAAATCAGAATGGATAAATTTCCAACGTTCCAAGATTGTGCTTCATGTATGTAACTCACACAACTAACACCATTCCTTCGCTAGAGGCACTTGAGAGAATTTTAGTTTGTCCATTTTAGCTTTATTTAACAACAGTCATACACCATTCACATTAGCTCAGATTACGCATTTAATTTCTTTAAGTGCTACTCTTAAAACATCGCCATGCTTAATGTTGACGTCTAAATGGTACCATTTACGCTTTGCTGTGAACACCTCATTAAAGTAAATGGAGCAGGTAAGGAGGTAGAGCATCTGCCTTTGTTGAGGCAAATGGGGAATTGCGTGCCTTTGTTTGACTGGGAACAGTTGCGCACGATTTTCAGCCCGTGTAAACTGATGCAGCTCCATGGATTTCATCAGAGTTTCTCTGATTTATATTAGTGACAGATGAGGCAGGGTTCCTGTGAGCCTCGGATAACACAGTATTCCCTACATCCGTCAGGTCACTTAAGAGATGCCTCCGGAGTACTGACTGCTTATAAATTGGATACCGGTGTATTTTTGAAAGGGGGTTACTCATATGTCCCCTTTACAGCAGAAAAAACAACAAAACATCAACAACAACAACAACAACAACAACAACAACAACAACAACAACAACAAAACCCGCACCCTTTTATTCCTTTCCTCACTTGCATGTCATCAAATTTGTCATTATTTATTACAGTGAGAAAACAGTACATAATTAAAAAAAAAAAAAAAGGAAAAAAAGAGCGGAGGAGAGATATTTTTCCTGACTTGCCAAAATTTCTCCCTTTGAGCAAGTCTAAGTACAGAATGTTTTGGACCTCAAAAATGTAAAAAAAAGTAGGATAATTACTCAAGTTATTCTGCATTTCTAACCTATTATTGTCTTCTGTGAATGTAGGGAGATATAGCACAACTAGAGATTTTTACATGTATTTTTTAGTATTGTGGAAGATGAAAAAAAAACCAAACAAGATGAGAATTTGCTAAAGTAAATAGATCAAGACACCACTAAACCAGCCTAAACTCAGCTTCCTTGGTTGTAGCATCTGCAGTAGAATCAGTGGGCTACAGAGGAGATTTCATCCCTTTTTGCAGCAAACTGTGGCAGTGACAGATTAGACAGGCTATTTTATCTTAAACATGATTTAGCCATAGAGCTATTGTCAGTAGGTTGCATCGCTTCCTAAATTTTGCCTTAGTGTCCCACCACCCTATAAATTGCCTTCTGTCTCCTCAGCTCCCACACCACCATGTGACCTCCTAGACAACAGAGAATAATGTGGTACACCATTAATGTTTGAAAAATCCTTTGAAAACTTGGGATAAAAGCTGTCATATAAATGCAAAGTATTATTATTATTATTATTTCAATGTGAGCTGTAATAGTCTTTTTTTCCAATTTGTTACTTAAAAGAGAAACAAAAATTAGCTGCTGCTCTGTTTTCAAAGCCAGCAGAGGCCACTGAGGAATTTACAGCATTCTATTTCATATATTTCTTAACCCCTTTTGCCCCAAAATACAGAACCAGGGTTAAATACGGTCAATGCCATTTCTACTTGTCAGGAGTCTTGGAAACAAGGAACTAATGCACACTGCAGCAGCTATTGCTTTTACTGACAGCATATGTTCATTGTGAGATGAACAGTTTAAGCCAACTGACTATACAGGAACATTAATAGCAAAGGATGGGCTCTATAAACTTCAAAAAGCTTACATTAATGCAATGTGAAATAGTACATTTCATAAGGCTTTCAAGTTCATTTTTTCCAAGCAATTTGTGCACAAAAAGTCTTAGAAACTTTTCTGACGCAAATAAATATACAAATGCCTCCTCCTACTCTGACTTGTTCCTATAATCTATTACCTAAATGGCTTATCCTCGTTTTTCTTTCCCTCCAAAAGTCAACAGCAGAGTAGGCTTAAATAAGTGAAAGTAGAACCTATTAACACTGTTTTGCAACTTTATTGATAGCGCCAGTGGCAAAGCTATCTCCTGCCACTTGCTAGCACAGACGAATGTAGAAGAGTCCCATCTCCTTGCCTGGCAGCAGGGGAACCCGGTGGTCAGTGAAGCCGAGTTTCCACAGCAACACCCTGTTATGTTTCCCAGGCAACCAGGATCCTCAAAATCGGGTGGCAATTGGCGAGCAGAGTAGTTTGGGGACAGTAAAACCTATTTTCCCATTTTGTCAAAGTAGGAACTGTGCTTGTGGCAGGCACAGGTGGGATATCAGGGAAGGGGGGGCTGCAGCCTGGCTACAGGATGTGGCTGTTTCTCGGGGCTCACAGCTATGTGTGCCTTCCTCAACCTCCCACTTTGCTCAGCAGAGATCTCAAAAAAAGTAACATTGCACATTTTTATTTGCAGTTATTTTCTTCTTTTGCTAATTTGGTAGTTACCACTCCTACATTTCTGTCTATTTTTAATACTACCTCATATGTATTTTCTGCCAGCTTTTGGGAACCCCACGCTTTGTTAAATGCTGCTTTAAGAGCAAAGGACCAAACCTTATTATCTGCATTCAGTTCTTGATTCAAACAACACACCACTTCAGGCAAGGGAAGGTTTGTTTGCCCAAGTGACAAAACCCACAAAATTCAGATTCTGATTAACTTTATCACAAAAATCTGTGATTTAAGAGAAAGGGCACAATAAGCTCATCCCTGGTATTTAGACAGATGTGGACCCAAAATTTTATTATGACTTCTTTAATACAGTGCCCTGTTGTTATTGGTGCTGACCCTGATTTTGTCATCAATACCTGCCTTGCTGTCATCTGAGGACATTAGGAAAAGGGAACAAAGGTGGGCAAACAATATTTTCCAGGCAGAAATTCACTTCTCTGCCTGTCTTGACCATTATCTTCAGATCTGGGAAAATAATTATCTGAATATTGTCATTTTCTAGACTTTCTTGCACTGACTTGCGAGGCTTTGAAGAAGTTTTACTACTTCAAAGAGCATATTGACAGCTGCTCTTGTCTTTGCAGATGACAGGAATTTAAACAGGCCAAGAATGACCTGTCTGAGGATGAAAGTTGATGTTTCCAGCAGTTTTCAAAAATGTTTTTTTCATGGCATGGAGAAACAACTCCAGACAAGACATACAACCAAATATATGAGATGAACCACCATCTTTAGATATTAAGCATGGTCATCAGGCCAGATTCAAAATACTGTTATTCTTGATATGGTCACTAAAAAAAAATCCCCAAACTAGCATTAGGCAAATTGGGTTAACCTCAGCTTCTTCAGATACGAAAAACCACCTTGGTTTTCCAAGTTTACTGGGCCCCAGTGTCCCACTGTAACTTCCCATGCAAGCATAATCAGTGCCTCCCCTTTCCTCAAAGGCTGTGAGAGAGGGTGCAGTCACAAGAGATCCACTTTTCTTTGCTGGGTGAAGCTAGAGAAAGAAAAGAATCAAGGTCATACCAATGAAGATTTGCTTCTTTTTTCTATTCTACAGACACAAAAGCCAGAAAAATATAGATTTTGGTGTTCAGTTCATATGTGCTAGGTGTTTTGTGCTGCCAGAAATTAGTGACCTTCATGATGTGATTGCTAACTATCATGTAGAGCTGGGAGGACACTATCTTAGGACACAAATAGTTTTAATCTTTTCCTTCCAGAAATGTCACCATGAAGGTCAAAATTAGGCTTATCCTGAGATTGGAAACTATGAGACTCATCTCTTCTGCCCCCATTTTAATCACATGGCATAACAGTTAAAGAAAAATACAAACATTGCCTATTTGATCCCTTTTTTAGAAGGCTATCCCAAGGTGCCTACTTAGAATTGAGCAATTGCTGTTAATCTGTATTCAGTCTCTTCTCCCAGCCACTGCTGCAGAAAGAATTTATCCTGTAAAAAAGAAAAATATCTAATGCTTACCTTACTAGATTCAAAATGTAGGAAAAAAAAAAATCCTCTTCTTTCAGAACATTGTCCTACTCTGCCCAAAATTTAATTATCTTAAGCAAACTTACATACAATGAAGAAAAAAACTCAGTTAAAATCTGGGAAATGTGTATCTGGAAATTAACTATCAAGACAGGTCATGTATATATTAAATAACTTCTCAGCTCATGTGGTCTTTTAAATAACCACAGATTTATAAAAACTTCACTGACTACTCAAAAAAAAAAAAAAATTACTGTAGCCACTATACAGACTCTCACTCTGTCCTACCCATCTGTTATACTTCAAGAGACCCTGCCACTTAACCTCTTGAGTAACTGTGAAAAGCTCTTGCAGGCATGGTGTACTCCTTCCTTCCTCCATGATACATATGAATTGGCCCAAGCGTTGATGGAGGCTCTAGGATATCACACATGGGAAATCTAAGAGGTTTAAACCTTTGGGATTGTAAAGTTCAATACTGGGAGTGCGATGGGTCTTCATGGTGGGTCTGGAGGTTTTGGCAGCAGGAAGTCATGGTCACCTCACAAACAGGGGCAGAGACAAGGCAGATTAATGCTTTCTTTGCCTCCGTCTTGAATACAGATGACAGGTCAAGGGTGTTTCAGTGCCCTGAGCTGGAGGACCATGACTATGAGAATGATCAATGCCTCGTTAACCCTGAAATTGTGTGGGATCTGCTGCTCCAGCTGGATCCCTACAAATTTATGGAGCTTGCTGGGATTCCTCCCAGAATGCTCAAAGAGCTGGCTGATGTCATCACAAAATCTATTCAATGATTATTGAGTTGTCTTGGGAATCTGTAATGGTCCCAGCTGACTGGAAGCTGCCAAATACTTCCCAATTTTCAAAAAGGGCAAGAAGGAGGATCTCAGAAACTACAGACCTGTCTGTCTCACTTCAGTGCCTGGTAAAGTTATAGAGAAGATTATCCTGGGAAGTACTGAAGAACACCTAAAACACAAGACTGTCATCAGTGATAGCCAGCACGGCTTCATGAGAGAAAAGTCCCGCTTATCAAATCTGATTTCCTTTTATGACAAGGAAACCCACCTAGATGATGAAGGGAAGCCAGTTAATGTAATCCTTTTGGATTTCAGTGAAGTTTGGATACTGTCTCTCACAGGACCCTTCTGAACAAAATTTCCAGCACACAGTTAAATAAACACATCATGTGGTGGGTGAGTAATTGGCTCACAAGTCAAGCACAGAGAGTAATAGTGAATGGGGTAATATCCGACTGGCAACCTGTCACTGATGGGGTTCCACAGGGCTCCATCTTAGGCCCTGTGCTCTTCAACATCTTTGTGAAGGACTTGGGCACAGGACTGGAAGGGACACTAAAAAAGTTTGCTGATGACACAAAACTGGGAGGAGCTGTTGACTCTCTCGAAGGAAGGGGGGCCCTGCAGAGAGACCTTGACAAATTAGAGGACTGAGCAATCACCAACCACACAGTGTTCAACAAGGGAAAGCACCAGATTCTGCACCTGGAATGGGCAACCTGAGATGTACAGACAGACTGGGGAATTAGGTGCTGGAAAGTAGTGCCAAGGAAAGGGACCTGGGTGTCCTGGTTGATGGCAAGTTGAGTATGAGTCAGTAGTGCCCTGGCAGCCAGGAGGACCAACTGTGTCCTGGGGGACATCAGGCAAAGTATCACCAGCTGATCAAGGGAGGGGATTTCCCTGCTTTGCTCTGCACTAGTGAGCCTCACCTTGAATATTGTGTGCAGTTTTGGGAGCCACAATATAAGAAAGATATTAAGCTGTTAGACAGTGTCCAAAGGAGGGCAATGAAGACGGTGAAGGGCCTTTAGGGGAAGCCACATGAGGAGTGTCTGAGGTCACTCTGTCTGTTCAGCCTGGAGAAGAGCAGACTGAGGGGAGACCTCACTGCATTCTACAACTTCCTCGTGAGGGGAAGAGGAGGGACAGACACTGATCTCTTCTCAGTGCTGACCATTGACAGAACCTGAGAGAACAGCCTGAAGTTGTGTCATTGGAAATGGCCTGATGTCAGACATTGGAAAAGGTTCTTCATCCAGAGGGTGGTTGAGAACTGGGCCAGGCTCCACAGGGATGTGGTCACAGCATCAAGCCTGACAGAGTTCAAGAAGCATTCGGGTGATACTCTCAGGCATGTGGTGTAACTCTTGGGGAGGGGCCTGTGGAGGGCTGAGGGTTGGACTCAATGATCCTTGTAGGTCCCTTCCAACTCAGCATATTCTGTTATTCTGTGATTCTTTGAAATGGGTCTCTGTATTTGGGGTCAAAAGGAATAAACAGTTAAAGCATCAGAAGAGTCAGAAGAGCCAGAGAAACAAAAAATTTTGATCTGTCTTAACATGATATGCTACCGCACTAGCTTCTGCAGCACTGAAAGCCTGGGAAATCAAGGCTGCCACTTTTTTCTACTTGTAACCAGAACACAACAAAAAAAGGGCCAACGAAACAAACATACAAAAAACCCCGACTGTGAGAAGGGCAGGGTTTTTTTCTGAAACCCCTGGCTGACTCTGTGTCTTTTCAATGATTCAGTGCATCTGGGCCAGAGGAAATATTTATCAGAATAATGTTGATCTATCCACATACAAAAAGCACATTGTGTTTGTAGTAGCACTCTCCTGGACTTCTGCAAACCCTATCTGAAACTTCCCCGTTAACATGGGCAGGCACTACCTCAGCTCACTGAAATAGGCTGAGCTCAAGCTGCTTTTACTCATTTCACCATTCAGCATGTATTCCTGCTACAAGTAGCAACCTCAGAATAGACAGCACTGAAGAGTGGAGGAGTGCTGCTGTTCCTACATTGTTTTAGCACCAAATGGCCAGCTAGTTCTAATAAATTCCCAAACCAGAACTAATACACAAACAGAATGCTCAAGAATGCCTTAAATCTTGAGGATGAAGCTGAGGAGACAAATGTATTACAGTGTATAGGCAGTACAGGAAGATATTATATCATGATCCTTTTTGAACTCTGTGCACTAGCTTTAGATAGGTCCTTTGCACTGCTCAATGCTGACATATGGTCTAGTAGTCTAAGACAGTCGAAAATCTCCCATGAACTTGTACTGCCTCTGCCCAGGAGGCAGGATTTACAGAGACGAAAGTTCCACTTCTTTGGGAGAGAATTATTTATTACTTTGCAGCCACAGTTCACGAAGTCTGGCTGTTCTTTGGACAATGGCATAACTGCGAGTTGGGTTGATATCCTAGGAACATTTAATCATAAATCTCTACCAAATCATATAGCCTACTTTAAAAGTTGGGGGTTTTTTGAGAATTAAGGCTTAAAAAGCAGTGCCCATCAGCCTAGCACAGGGAATGCTCTGGGATGCTCCTAGATAGCAATGCTCTTACTGCTTTCTGTGTAATGTTAGTTGGCACGGCAAACGAAGTGGACAAAAAGAAATCAAAGTCTGTGAGAAGGGTTAAAGAGTTCTCTATCTTATTTACTGGTGCTGGTCCATCAAACATTTGAAAACAAGTCCTGCACTGCTGCAATGACTCCTGACCCTTCCTGTATATTCTTTCCTCCCTTACCTCAAAATGCTTTGTCCAGCTCTAAACCAAACAGGCAGTCATCTTCACTCCTCTCTTAGCAGGGTCAAAGTCATTAAATGTGACTTGAAGACACAAGGGAAGTCAGCCAAAGGAGTTAAAAGCAGCATATACGACAGCAATGAGGATTTTTCCCCTCTACTATCAGGACTGCCTGAAGCAGTTTCACAAACATGTGTGTGAATCAGACTTTTACCATTAGGATTGCAGTTTTTATCGTGGCATAGACAAACATCCATGTTAATTTCAGAGGAACAGCATGGGTACTTTGCAACATAATCTTGTTCAAGTTTAAAGGAGAGAGATTCATGGAACAGCACTAACAGAACAGAGAAAAAATATATAATCTTGGACCTAATCTAGTTATGTTTAATATTTGCCCTTATTCTGCTTGACAAAAGTGATAATGCCTGATACTCTGTTTGTTTTCTATTGCTAGGCTAGAGGTTGCACTGGTAGTATTTAATTTATTGATTTCATATTGGTTTTCTTAAAGCTTATCTTTCTTGCCTTCCCTAGCTTTCAAGTTTTGTTGCAGGTCAGGTGCCATGCAGCTGTTCCCAGAACAACCCTCTGCTTCTGAGATAGCCTGGGTTCTTTCCTGTTGTCTTGTCCTAGTCTGTCAGCAGTCAGTCCAATTCATCATACTCTTTTTTTTACTGTTCTCAGTATCAGCCCAAGTTGCTGCATTCAAACGAAAAAGAGCTACGTTCTGTTACAGTGTTCAGTTCAAAGTTACGGTGGTGGCCCTCAGTCTCTTACATTTCCAGTCCTTTTGTTCTTTTCCAGCATTGTGCTTAAGGCCTGATTATGAGTGCTCGTAGATCTAGTGATTTTCATCCTAGCACACTGTCAGGTTAAATCACTGGCAATGTCCTCTCACCGGGAGTTTGCAGTTCAAGGACTGCCTTTGCATCAGGCGTTGCATGATTCAAATAAAAAATTCATATGCAAGTGTTTGGTACTGTAGTGACAAGGTGCTACTGCTGCCTGCATTTAGTGACCTTTTTTATGAGTGTGAAGGACTTGCTACCAGAGATAGAACTGCACTGTGAAATACTGGAAACATGGCATCCTCTCAGAGCTACAGTTCTGTGGACTTATGTAGCAGAGCAACCCTGTGTGGTGCCATCTTTCTTCGTTCCTGGTCAATCCTGCACATCAGCCAGTCCTCCACTGGAATCTCAGTTTGTGTCTGACCAATCTTCCCCACAGACCAGCCCCAAAACCAAGGAATAATTTGGACTGAAAAGGAGCTCTGAAGGACACCCAACTGGATCCTATGGTCGGAGCAAGTTCAATCGGATAAGGTTGCTCACGGCCTTTTCTAGCTGAGTTTTTGATGTTTACAGTGATAGCAGTTCCGCCTTCCTGGACACTCTGCCAAAATTTATAGCCACCATCATGGTGAAAAAGATGCAAAATCCACCCTCATATACAAGAGGAATTCTCCATGTTCCAGCCTGCGTCTGCTGCCTCCTGTGCTATCACCACATATCTTCTGAGAGAAGTTGGCTACGTCTCTTCCCTACATTCTCCCATGAGGCCATTCTAGACAGCAGTATTATCTCTCTGAAGTATTTTCATCTCAAGACTGAACAAACTCAGTTCTCTCAGCATCTTCTCATACATGATGTGCTCCATCCCATTGACCGTCTTGGTGGCCTTCCCTGGACCCAGTCCCGTATGCCATCACTATCTACTTCTGAATGTTAAGAGAACAAAACCTACAAAAAGCTCCTAAGATCATTTCCTTATCTTCCCTTCCACAATTTCTGAAGGGGCTGGAAGAATCTGTACCTGATCTGCCACAGCAATCCACTGTAGATTTTTTGCTCCAGTTAATCGGTATTTTCCTGACTGAAAGGGTGGGAAGCAACATATGAAAATAGAGATGAAAACATCTTTTACGCCAAATGTGAAATACTGTCTAAGCATTGCAGAAAAAACACAATTCAGACTACCTATTATGTCATACTGTATAGAAAGGTAGGAAGAGGTAGACTAATTATTTACTTTGGTACATTCTACACAATTTCACATACTGGTGGTGCTGTAATTACTGTCTGGAAACTTTGAATTGATCCTATAATGGAATCTGATTGGTGGCAGCACCTTGAAAATCATTAAAGAAATCTGCAATTTGTTAAAGAATTAAAACCAATTTTATTACTGAGAACAGAAATACATTTTAACTCTAACTAGGATGCAATTCTTCTGAAAAGCGTATTAATTAGTGCCTAATGGGATTTTTAATATTTTTTTTTTGTGCTAGATACTTGTGTAATAAGACCTTGACTGAGCAGCTGAATAATCAAAAATCATTACTACGAGTGCGCACCAGATCCATGCTTATCACCTACCTGCCAAAAAATAAAAAATCATTGACTTTGTTTAGCTATTTTTCTAGTACTGTTTGATTGGTGCTTATGGGGAAGCAACAGTTCCTGGGGATTAAACACAGATATTTTAATGTGACCTTTTTAGGTGTTGAAAAAAATGTTTTCACTAGCATCACTCCAGTGGATTAAATGCAATAACTACAACAAGAAGTCTTCCCCTTTGTTTTGAAAGGGGAAATTCTTTGGGGATTTGCTTCTTCCCTCGTTTCCCTTTGATTAGTAGATCGGTGAAGGGCTGTGTTTCGAATGGATACATAGTAGGCACATGTTCTGGAAGTACTGCTTTATAATGCATTTTCCTGAGGGCAAACAACATTTGTGGAAAATTAAGAGAACCAAGTAAGGTAAGCAAGGATACAGAGCCCTGTGTAAACAGGAACAAAGACGACACACAAAGATATGTACCATTTTCATAAGTTCTAACTCAAATTGTATAAACATAAGCATAATCATATTTTCCATTCCCCTTGGCATCACTTTGTGGTTTATTTGTTTTCTGATGTGCCCTACATCATTGCCTTTCACATTTTAGACATGTGAATTGTCAGTAGTTTCCTCAGCTGCAATTGCGCTCCTAAGAAATATGGGGAAATCCTTCATTACACACAAGGTCATTATGTAATAGATAACGGGGGTGGGGGGATGTCTCTGCATCAACTGGTGGCATAATCCCCAAGGGAAAACAGACTTTAGTTGAACAATCAGAAAACTGGCTTGCTTTATGGTGTTTACACTGCTGCTTGCTAATGGATCACCATAAAGGAAGCAAAAGGACTCTTACACTATTGAGTATGCTATCATGGGAGTCTTCTGAGTGCGCCTTTTTTATTTGCTGCAGTCAGGTTAATGAGCTCACCAGCCCACTTGATGTCGAGGACTTTGTAACAAAGCAATCTCTCATTAAATGCTGCCTGGCATCACTCTCTTGAAGCAAAGGGACATTCAGATTATTGAATGCCTTTGTATTCCTCATTCCTGCCAGGCTATGGCGTCCAGCAGTGGCATCAGTCCCGCACACTTACTGGCAGCCATCCAGTAACGCGCCTGCCCTCTTCAAACTGCATGGGCATTTGCCAATCTAAGCAGCACTAGTAGGCAAACAAGCATGGCACACGACTGCTTTGGCTGGTAGCCAGATGTGCAGCTGTACCATCTCACTTCCCTACTACTCTATGGAGAAACGCATTCTTTCACCATTCTTTCCTATTCAGTTGATTTACACAGGGAAGTTTTGTTGTAGTACAAAGGAATGTGCATTTATCTGCATTCTCTTTCTGCTTTAACACCTTTTTTTTTAGTCTCAGTAGTGCAGGTCATGAATTCATCTTTGGCTTTATTTAAATACCTCCTGGCTGACAGTTTCTTCAATGAAATGACCCCAGAGTGTTATCAGCTAGCTAGCAGGTGTGTCTCTTTATTCAGAGTCTTGCAGGCAACAGTGCATCCTGGGTAAAGAGCAATCTATGCATGATCCAGCTCTTCCCTACATTACTCAGGAGATTTAATGCTTCGCTGTCATGAAAGCGCTTCCAAAGATTATTTTTTTCGAAGTTGGCTTTCTGCTGGGCTTTGTGCCCTGACATACTTTGACACAAACATATAAATGTTAAAGAAGGATTTTTTTATGAAAGACTTCAACTCATTCAGAAAATAATAAAAAGAAAAAAAACCCAAACAAACAAACAAAAAAACCCAGCCTTGGACAGACTATTGTTTTTTTATTTTTAAGATACTAAACAGATATTAATAAAAATGTGGCTGCTGATGTCCCTGTGTGTGCACTCTGCTTCTATTCAGCCAGCCTCTAATGTTGAAGAAATTCTTGAAGTCTGGTTAATTGTGTGGCAAGAGAAAATCACAGGGAAAAAAAATCCTTACAGAATAAAGTCAAGGACAAGACTACAGACAAAGGAGGGAATCCCCTTGTCCTTCCAAATAGTGTCATGCAGTGTTTTTCCTAAAACAGTTGCTCGAACATTTTCTTTATAGGGCTACTGCTTTGCCTACACTGACAGGGAGGGAGAGGGAAAAGACGGGGCCCAGAAGTGTTTTCAAGGCTCTCGCACATGAGTTCAGGGTAGTCTGGTGAACTGTTCCCTGGGGTACTCCTCCTCTCTTCCCCAGACAAATATCATATTTGATGATACCAGCAAACACTCAACCAATGTTCACCCACACTATAAGTCACTTTTTACTCCTACCAACAGTGAACTGGGAGGAGGTCCTATACAAATGATGCTTGTGTGCTCAGAAATAAAAGTGGTAGACTCACCTAACATTTCTTGGGAAAGGATTCAGAAAATGTAAAGTTCCTTCTTTTTCTGTCCATAAAAAGACATGAAAGGACAATAAAGATGATGGAAATTAATTTTATCCTGACCTGAAGTCAAATGGAGTTTTGCTGGAGCACACTCTGGCATTGGTTTTGCTCCTGCTTCCATTGAAATTAGCAAGGAAGCCTTATTGACTTAGTGAGCAGGACTGTGATTCACAAATTTGGCTAATCCACTCATATTTTCATTATGAGATTTTGAAAAGGTCACAGAATTCAGAGTCAAGACTGTTGTCCCCAGAAGGGGGTTGGCTTGAGACCAGGTAAAGATAATAAAATCAGTTGTCCAGCTTTTCAGTATTCAATACATACCAGCTGTATTGACTAATAAGGCAAGATGATGCTGGGCTTAGAAATGTAGGAAGGTCTTTCTTTTCAGGCTTCTCTATTCTGCCTTTACAAAGCAGGTGATTTTTTAACTAAGAAGACCACTAACTTGATTCAACACTAAAAATTGCAGTTATGTGTGCTTTATTTCAAAGTGGAAGAAGTACCTTTATAGAAAAGTGCTATTTAAAATGTCTTGCAGGATTTAACGATAAGGGGAAAAGTTGGATCTTATTGAAAAACAAATATATTGCTGAAAGATTCATCAAGACTTCAACATCCATTTATATGCAAAAATAAATTGATTTTAAAACAGAATTCAGATCTTTAAATACAATTCCAGTAAATAATTTTGACTCTGTTTCTAGTTTTGAGGTTGGGGTTTTTTTCCTAAGACAATACTTCTCTAGTAGTTCTTCTGGAAGGTAGATAAATTTTTAACAAGTATCTGGGCAAAATTAAAGTCCATCTCTCAACCATTAGTTTTCTCTGGTACAAATGATGTGCAACAAGTTCTTCTAGCCTATTTTATTTGCATTCCACTCAACCAATAGGTTGAATACTACTTTGTCCACTCTGCAGAGAAGACAGATTGTATTTATTTCATTCTACCATTTTTCTTCTTTGTCTTGGCTCCCAAGTCAGAGTGTCAGTATTGACTATTTGAAAAGACTAAACATTATAGAATCACAGAATCACAGAATTGTTATGGTTAGAAGGGACCTCTGGAGATCATCTAGTCCAACCCCTTTGCAAAAGGCAGGCTCACATAGCGCAGGTTACACAGGAACACATCCAGGTGGAGTTTGAATGTTTCCAGAGAGCAAGACTCCATGACCTCCCTGTGCAGCCTATTTCCAGTGCTCTGCCACTCTCAATGGAAAGAAGATTTTCCTCATGTTGAGGTGTTTTAATTTATGGCCATTAACTCTAGCAGAAATATTCCAATAAAGAGCTGTGGCTTGGTTTTGGATCATGTGCACCCAGATACTCAAAAGATATTTAAGAATACAACTCTCACTGATCTTCGTCTCTAGACCAGAATCTGAATTTTACATTCAGGATCATTTATAGATCAGTTTCCGTAGAGAACAAATGTATTTTAAAGTCCCATACATCAATAATTGTATGTATATTTTGCAATTCATTCGCACTTTCAGTGCCAAGGGACAGATGCATATTCTGAGGCCGGTATGAGTTATTATAGTCCTCTGCTCTAACCCGTCATACTACACAGGCCATGGTGTTTGACTTTGCAATACTCACCACACCACAATCAGCACAGCAGTTGGGAGAGAAAACCTGCTGGTCCCCTCTTCCCCACCTTCAAAGAACTGTCTGGTTTCTATTTCTAGTGCCATTAACTCTTCTGAAAATCAAATACTTTCATCTTTCCTGTTGCCAAGCAGTTTCAGCTCTCTGTTCAAATCAACAAGGATGGGGACAGTTGTGGCTTGATCCTGTGTGATGCTGAATGGAGGCTTGTGCTCAGGAATGCTGAAGAGCTGAGCAAGGCTCATGGGCTTCCCTGGCACCCACTTCTTTCCTACTGGGAATGCAACCCAGGGATGGCAAAGGCATGGTAAGCAACACCATGATGGCTATCCAGAGATGGAGTCTGCAGAAGACATACTTTTCTTCATCTGGACCTGCTGCTTTTTATGTTTACAAGTTTATTTTCCTTTCCTCTTCCAAAAGAACTGCCATAATCTCCAAAACTTCATAAAACTTGCAGAATGCCCATTTTTATTGGGACAGTTTCCATACGTCATTTTGTATTTTTTTAATGCTCCTGTTCCCAGAAAGAAATAATATCAAGAAAGAGCTTATTTACAGACCAGGCAGATGATGCTTTTCTTTCATCAGCTATCTTAGAGGGTTAATTAAGAAATAGAGAAGCAAAACTGGAATAAGGGAAAAATAGGAAGTGTGCTTATTAACAGCACTTTTGTTTGCATTTCTAATTGCTTCCTTCTAATACCTTGTATCGGCTATTACAGCCAACAAGAGCCCTGGTGTAACTCTGACTCCAGTTCACAGTTTGTTTAATTCAGGAGAGGCACCTGGGAGCCTGGCACGTTGCTATTTCTGCAAGTAATAGTGATACAGAGCTCAGCAAACATGCCGCATCAGCATAATGCCAGGTCTGTACATCTCGTATTGCAGAGCCGACCCTTTCTCCTCCCTCCATCCCTCCCCTCACTCCTATCTGATCACATTTTAACAGCTAGAGGGGTGATGAATGATGAATTAAGTATCCATTCCAGCACAATCCTGAATGCAGACATGTATACCATTCAAATTTTTTTGTTATTCTGTGTCAAGCTCCAGAAATCAGGAGGAAGAATTTGCAGTGCAATATTAGTAGGGAGAAAAAAAAAAAAAAAATCAGCCTGTCTGGTCTGCTGACAATGATAAGATTGGCTGCCTAAATTCTCCAAAAGCAGCCTTCAATTTTTTTATCTAGCTATTTATAGAAAACTGCAGAAACAGCTGAGCTGACTGAAGTGATGTCACTTTTGCTGGGAGGACGGCTCGCTCGGTGGCGTGCCGGGGCGACAGTGTGCTGGAGGCTGGGGCCGCAGCTCCGCTGACGAGGAGCTGGAAACATGGGCATTTTTCAGCTCGGCTGATCAATACGGCATTGATGGCTCTCAGCTGACCTTCCACCTCTCCGGAATAGCAATGGGCAGGCGCTGCATCTTGCAGGCTGCGACGGCTGCCGCGTGTTAGTTACCAATTTTACAATCGATCAAAAGTCATCTTTGTCAATAAAGCTGGAGATTTCAAGCAACGGCAGGCAATTTTGGAAAGGTCAGGGCTGGGTTTTTATTTGTCCGACCTCTGCTTTCAAGCACGAGCACGGTCCCTTATACCCATTAACAGTAGTAAGAAAATTTAAGATTTTCCCCCCCCCCTCTTCCATGTATTTTTAGTAAGCCTTTGGGCATTTTCCCTGTCCCTAAAAGAATACGGTTGCGTGGCAACGTCCCCGGTTGCCATGGAGACTCGGTGTGTAAGCAGCTGCCGCAATCAGCATTAACTCTGGGCTCGCAGGTTTGTCATTCCAATGCATAGGGAGGGGGAGACAAATAGGACAGCAGCGCAGTGCCGTAAAAGGGAAGTCACCTAGATAATGTCACTCACAAACATATGTTCCCCAATTATTCTTTCCACTGTTTTATTACTGCAATTATAGCTAAACTAAGATTACAAAATTATATGGTTTTAATTTGCCTCCGTCAACTATGTTTCACTTCCACTAAAATGAAGTCTAAACCCATTTAAGTAGCAAACTGTTGGCTTTGCAAGGGATGGGAGATTTTGGTTAATCAGTGGGTATTTCGACAACTAGGTAAAAATAACACCTCTAAGCATCTTGATATCTAGGCAAAATGAGGCAGAGCCCTGGGTAACAGAGTGCCTTCCTCTTTTGTGCTGTCTGGAACCCCACAGCACGGCCACCACCAGAGATGCTAGCCGGGACCATCCTCCTCCTGTTCCTCTCCCTGATGCCCCTCCCCTCCAAAAAATATTTGGAAGTTTTATATTCAACCATCTAAAAGTCTGGTTCTGGGCTCAGCCTACCGGGTGCTACAGCATCCTCCAACACATCCTTGTGAGATCTCTCCATTTGAAGACCTCTGCAATAAACAGACGCAATGGGGTTGACTTCAAAATGAAGTAACGCAGCATTAACCCTGAATTTCCTTGCATTGGCAGTCTTCAGACTATCCTTTCATGTTTCTCAAACATATTTTGTTATCTTTGTCTTAGAAGAAGTTTCATTTTGCTCTGTGGCTGCCTGGCTGCTCCTGATCTTATTAAAAAACCAAAAATAAAACACATTAAGAAGTGTATGGCAGGTGATGAAATGCTATGCCACAGCTATTCTGAAAAAAACCTACAGT
Organism: Oxyruncus cristatus; assembly: GCA_013399855.1. Classification (NCBI taxonomy): domain Eukaryota; kingdom Metazoa; phylum Chordata; class Aves; order Passeriformes; family Cotingidae; genus Oxyruncus; species Oxyruncus cristatus. Next base: position 98,917 of record VXAY01004283.1, read on the forward strand.
AAGGGAGTAAGGGACTTTTGTTTGGATTTTTTAATGTATAGGTGGAAGCACCTAATCAGTGTTAAATACACACATTTGCCCAGCTGTGCTGATTCAGTTGTGTAAGCTAGAATCTACTCACAATTTAAAATATTAGGCCGCAGAGTGATGCTGGCTCCCTCAGAAACAATTTCACATTATGGAAAAAAGCAGTTTAAACAAGGAGATAAACATAAACTCAACATTGAGATCCATTTGATTTGTTTACCAACCTTTTCAAACAACCAGTTTTTGACCCTATTAAATCCTTCCATTATATAAGGACATTTATTACTGTGGATTTGCATAATTAAAATATACATGCCGTCACCAATTTTATAACCTATACTTATTCAGATTCTTATTAAGACTTGTGTGAGAAACCCAGCTCTTTTGGATATCATTTTAATTAAAAGATAAACATAGCAGGGTATCTTTTTCTAAGGGAATCTACTATCAATACCAAATTGCAGCTAAAAATGTATTTTCATTTTTCACTCTCGTAGAAATGGCTGAACAGGTATCTGTTGAGATTTGCAGGGTAAAACCCATGTTCCTTAGAAGAGACCTTGCATGCCACCATTTAGACTGAAACTTCTTTCTATGATCAAGTTACAGTATATAAATCTCTGAAAACACGGGTTTATAATGAAAATATGACTAGACCCTTCACTACAAAAATGTTAGTGGGTGCTGTTATAATATACAAATCCAGATAGAATACAGTGACCTATTTTCAAAACCAGGCCAGGCAAAATGACCTGGAGAAATTGAATTCCTTGCCCTTACTTTAATAGTGTCCTGTCATGCAATCTTTAAATCAGGACAGGTGATCATTGCAAAACAATCCCTAACCCAAGGGACAGCAGGAACATTCTCAGCACTAATACTCTGGGCCCATCACACTGCTTGCAATAATTGGCTGATTGCAGAGGGCAGGTATGGACCATTCAAATCAAAAATATCCTTGGACAAGAAGGGATTTAGACCTTTTTAATGTTAGAGGCCAAAATAAACCTTAAAACTAAATTCTGCCCTATTTTGTTGTGTCATCAAAAATAGCTGTCAACTGGAACAACAAACTGCGCTGCTAAAAATATGATGGTAGTTATGCAGGGATATTTAAAATAGATTAGCATATGGATTAACTTAAATTCAAAACTGGCTTTAACCCTTTGGTGACTACAGTCTGGTCTCCAAATAGGCCGATTCTGCAGCTTTAAAGACAACTTAGCTCCTGAGTGTCCAAAAAATCTATGTCTGGTAAAAGCAAGTGTGGCTGCTACTGTTTCCATTTATAGTGGGGACTCAGTGATATCTAAAGAAATTTAGGCAGATGGAGTGGTTTATGAGTTCTCTTACCATATTGTCATCTTATTTTTTTTAAACAATGTCTATTTCAGAAGCCCTTAATTTATTGTTAAAAGTATATTCAGGAGCTATAGAATAAGGCCCTGGAAATTAGTTTAAGGGACATATACATAAGGCTGCAACTTTGTGTGGTTGTACTAAATCCAACAGAAGTAAGCAAAATACTTGCAAGGCGGTGTAGAAAGACTCAAAATTGAAGGGATTGCATTATGTAACAGAAAATAAGTTTTCTTAAAGTAAATACATTTTTTGAGCAACAAACAACAACTATTTCCCCGCTGAAAATAGCTTATTTTTATCAAAATAATCCAATTCGCTAAAATAAATTACCTTTGCAGCAGGCACTCAGAATTCGTATTTTATTGCACATCATTTGCAAAATCCAGCATTTTGTTGAATTTGTTGAGAAATCAATATTTAAGTAAGGTCAGAAATCATGTGAAACGGATAGTCCTGAATTTATAACATCAAGTTTGCAAAATTCTTCTTCCAATCTCATTTTTCATCAATTGTAGGATAGCTATTTGTGATTTAAATAACTGTAACATGTAAAATAAAGCGGTTTTCAAACTTTTCTGTCCTAGACAAACACAACCATTTCCAATAAATTGTTCAAGACACTTTCCCCACAGTGGCCTTGTTTTAGTCACCACAGACTGAAACCAAAGTTTAGGTGTTTGCATTTGTTTGTTTGTTTTTAAATATGGATTCCCCTAAATTATTGGCTTTTTTTTTTTTTTAAATGCTGGAGATTTTTATCTCGTTGTATGGGAGAAGTCTGTTGTTTGCTAAAGTGCAGAATGTTAGGTGTTTGAATGCTTTGACCAATATATTTGTATTAAAACTTATGCAGTGGTAATAAGGCTTTTCGGGCTTGCTTTTAAGCAAAATAACAATCGATTACTCTCATCTTTTCAAATAAAATCTTTTGAACTAGAAATTAACTGAATTGCTAAAAATATTGGGGAAAAAATAGTCTGAGAACCACAAGCAACACTGCTTGGAAAATCTGCTGTGCACAATGGCAAATAGAGTGAAGCGGCTTTCTATTTCAGGGAGGAAATACTCTCTGAAATACCTGAGATTCCTCCTCAGTCTGGGCACAGGGAAGTCATGTGAAAGACCTAAATGGGAAGCTGGATTCTCTTCCAAGGGGATGAAATGGGACTGTGACAGAGCCAAAGGAAGAAAGATTGACGCTCCCCAGTGTGTGCCTGCTTTCTGCTAAGGTTTGCCCCACAAAACCAGAAAGAGTCCAATCTGATGCAAAATCCTCCTACAAAAAGCAACCTTTTGGCAAGCAAAGGACTTTGCAAAGGACAACTCTCTGCCCACAGCTCGTGCTGACATGTCATCCTGCAGCCAGACAGAGAGGGAGAAAAGTTACTGCCAGGGCTACTGGGTAACTGCCTTTGCAAACACAGGGATGAAAAACCTTGTTTCTACAGGAACATAGCTAACAACACTCTTTTTTTTGTTCCTGCACAGAAACATGCTAGGAAAAATCCTCCTGGAAAAAGTATTTTCCTAAGGTGAAATGCAGATCGGAAGCACCGGTAAGAGTAGTTCTTTAAAACTTAATGTGGATGGTAGAACCTAGGTACTACTGACCTTTACAAAGACACAAGAATGAAAGGTAAGTATGGCACCCGGTAGCACTAAACCTTTCTGTTAGGATGTTCTGCGAACTGAGGTTACCTCTCAAACTACTTAAAATAGGGGAGGGAATTGCCTGAAGTGTTAGCATGTAGATGCTGCATCAAGATGCTAACATTGAGGAGTGGCAGGAGGCAGAGCAGAGAGTAGAATTTCTGGCAAACAAATTTAATGGTTATAATTTTTTCCTTACCTTTGATTTAAATGTATTTTATACTTTAGTATGTATCCTTTAAAAAAAGATTTCTGATCTCTAATGAAGCTTTTGGTTCATTTGGAAGGGAGAAAGCTCATAGATGTTATGGATTTCATTCCAAGTCAGTTAATAAAATCTCCTTTATCCAATATCATTTTGGCATAATCAGACAACCTTGTATTGCCATTATCAGATGAACCTGCTCCAATACAAGGATTTTATTACCTGTACATAAGGTTTCAGGGAAAATATTTTGAGAGAGACAATGATTTTTTTAAATAAATACATAACATAAAACATCTGAATGTTGCTTCATGTAAAAGTCACTGGTATAAAAGATTATAATTAAAAAAATATATCTTCCACTTACACAGCAAAAGAGCTGTAACGTCCTGGCATTCTGAGGCTATTACTCACGCCTTCTGCTTTTAAAAATCGAATGAAAACCATAGGAGTTTGTTCTCCAGTTACAAACCTGTGAAGCTCCTTGCCTTGTGCACATACATATCTGTACATGTATAGGCAGACGTGCCCGCACGCACGCGCGCGCACGCTGGGAAGGCGCTTTTGTCTCGAGGGCCGTTTCTGCTCTTCGGAGATCATAAGGTTCCTAGCTAATATGAGGGACATATACAGAACGGCTGTAATATTTAAAACTACCGTTTTGCTTTTACACATGTATGACGGCAGCTGTTGGCCATCAGGGAAAAAAACCCACAAAATATGTTTTTTTATAAATCAACTAGTAACTTGAGTAAAACGTATCACATTTTTTGGTTAATTCTCTTTTTTTCTCCTCAAAAATAAAGAGTGTGCAGTTGGTGCTGTAATTTCCACCAAATCCTATGCTGTATTTAACATGGTTCTTAGCAGGTTAAATCATAAATATACACACAAAATGACTAAAAATTACCGTTTAGTATATATTCTTCTTTTTTCTTCCTATGCAGTCTGCCTCTTTTTTACTTGTTTGGATTTTTTTCTAGTTTTTGATAGCAATTATGATAATATTCTCTTTTATGCTTTTATTGTGTTTTTAGAATCTATTCTCCATTATCAAAGATACTACTGAGGGAAGGCACTTTACAGAGATTATTAGATTTCAGGAATAGTCCAACATTGTTCAGAGCTAATAAAACAACAGGACAACTGCAACAGCAACAATACTTGGGCTTCATGTGATAATGGTTTTTAAGTCTGTGCCCTAAGCAACACCAGTCATTCATTCATTAAGTAATAAAGATTACACTTCAACATTGCTGTGTACTAAAGACAAAAATTATTAAGAAAGGTTACAAAACGCTTACAAGGGCAGAAACAAATCACAGTTCTAGTTCAACCTTATTTTTCAGCACTATACAGTTAAAATGCTTACATGTGTTATCACAGCACCTTTGTAAATTGCTGCACAAACATCTCACACAGATATTAATCTGCTCGAGACAAATATTGTATGTATTTCTATAAATGGGCAGGAGAGAGATACAGATGCTGATGTTCAGAAAAGTCAGCACCAGAGAATTTTTTCAGATACTGAACCTCCCACAAAAACCTACTGGAAACAATTATTCTCTACCCATTTTACTGGTAGACTAAGATGGCACATGGTTTGCCTTGACCGAGGGCCAATTAGTGAGCAAGTTCTGGAAGTGGATCCACAACTGGGAATATGAGCCACTGCACCTCTGCACAGAGACATCACCAAGGATTTCAGGAGACAAGCGTTACCTCCACGTGTATCGAGCTCACTCCAGGTAAGGCTGGAAAACTGGTACCTGCCAGCAGCGAGCCCACAGCTACGTCAAGCTGCTCAGGCCCTTCTGACAATTTGTTCTTGGGCTACGGTAATTATTGCACCTTGGAATTCCATAAATGAAATTTTGGGGAGCCCCAAATGGCTGCAGGAGCCTTCCATGCTCATGTGCAATATCCTTAGTAAGCATCCTAAGCAAATTAAGGCAGATGAATAGTGGGGCGATACTGACCCAAACGTACCCCTATTTTTGTAAATTTTTACAGGAGAAGCTTAATCAGATTGCAAGCTGCTTTTGCAGGCTTTGACAGTAAATGCCTTTTAACAAAAAGGGGAGGGGGATATTCACAGAGCAATGGCAAGAACAGAAACTGGAGGTTTGAAAGACCCACCAGGAGAGGGAATTCAGCACACTTATATTAAATCAGCTGTTATTTTTTTCTCTCCTCCCCTCCCCCTCCCCCAAGGATCTGGTACCCCAAAAGAAAATGATGTGAATCCATTTTCAGTGCTGATTTCTTTTAATCCTGCAGATCAAAACCTTTCCACAGCTTCCAAATGCTTTTTCATTCTAAAGGTAAAACATTTCACAGGAAGATGTGAGGAGTAAGTCTTTCCAATCAGGGATTTTAAACTCAGTTGCTTGCAAAATATAATGAACTTCAAAAAAATCATAAAGGGCCTAAATCCTGGAGACAATGGGGGTTTTGCCATTAATACCTAAAGCAGCGGGGTTGTGCACAGAGTAATCAATTGCCCAACAAGGCCCTGGGAACACAATCAAGAAAGGAGGCTACAGGAACATGCAATATTTCACATTTAATAAATGGTCTTTTGAGATTACAGCCATATAGAGTAGCAATAGAGAGAAAGACTATAATGCTGAAGTAGGGATTATATATATCTGTCTGTTTGTCTGCCTGTCTGTGGGTTAGAATTTTAAACGATCATTTTCATATAAAATGTCAATAATAGGAATGCTTCGGTACTTTCATGGTTTGCTTCAATTTAAATCCTCATTCTTTAAAAGCATAGTGAAGACTATTCTGTCTTCAACAGGGAGGAAGGTGGGGGAGAAAGAGACAGCGTGTCTTTGATAGACTAATCAAACTGGCTCCTAACAATACCTGTCTTGGGAAAGCTAAGGGACTATAATAAAACACTTTAAATACGCCTTCACTGTCAGACGCTATATGCTTTCAGTATTTATTTTACTAACAGTGTTATTTACAGTAAATTTAGTAAAATAAAATTAGACCAGCTTCATTGCTGCATGTTAATCAGGTTTTAGCCTTAAAATAGTGCTGAAATAGCTGTTCCTTAATAAGCAGAAAAACTTCCAAATGGTAAAATATCTACAGCACTCTCTTCCAAATTCAGTATGCAAGTGTAATCTTTTTATAATTACGACAGCCAAAGGATTGTATATTCAGGCAAATCATACTGGAAGTGGTGACTGAAAGAGGAAGAGCAGATTTCAGTTGGGTTCTTTCTTCCACCTCAACCAATTTTTGGTCAGATTTTTCCTTCTCTTTCCCCTTTCTTTCCCCCTAAAAATCCTTAAGTTTTTCTGATTCTCAATTGTCACTCATTCCATCTTTATCCCAAAACCAAATATGGATTCTTCCCTCAACTTGGCCTCAGGGTGGATCTGCACAAAATGGTAGGTACAATATGTTCATGTAACAATTAGGGAGACTGTTTCTACTTTGTGTTAAGCTCTTAGCACAATGTCTTAGGCTCCTAATCACAACCTGTATCCCCTTGCCATTGTTAACCCAGTGTCCGGCTCATCTTTCAGTTCAGTTCAAGAAATAAAATTATTGTCTCACTGTTCTCAGTCACAACAAATTATAATTATTAATGCTTAGCTTTGATTTTATTCTCATAAAGAATCTTATCAGTGAGCTGCAGCTGCTTTCCTGAATTCAGAGAAAATGCTGGTTATTAATTATAGTATCGTATATCACCCATATTTATGATCATATGTATATATATCAGTCTGCCTAGATTACAGTAATGTGCTGATTCTCTGCGCCTATGGGGAAGGAGAATGTGCATGGGAAGGGGGAAAAGTATGCATCTGATGTGATTACAGTTCTGATTAGCATATAAACTATGTTAAGTTCCTTCTACTACCTTTATAAAATTAATATCTTATGTTTTGGTTGCCTTTTCTACTCTCACCTTTTCCTGACAAATAACTTGAATGAGGACTGATTTTCAAATAACTTTTTTTCAAATCAGAAAGGTTGCAGTTATGCTTTCCAGTATCCCACACATACACATTAGGTAGCTTTCTCCCCTGGAGTGCCAGAAAAAAAACATGCATTCCTTCTTGCTACAAATCTGTAAATCTGAAAAGAAGAGGGCACATGAATAGGAAAGCTCTTTATAGAATAAAAAGCATGGGGTGTTATTAAGTAGGACTGTAAGCCCCATTCTATTCATAGTAATTAAAGGATCAGATCAGGTTAATGTGAGGACCTAGGTCAATAAAGTACTGTAGGTTCACCCTTTTTAATCCTTCTCAATCCTATAGGCTGTGTTTCTGACTGCTCTCTTTGACTCACAAAACTGTTATAGGTGACACAGATATGCAGAGAATTGTTGAGAAAAGTTGAGGTTTATATCAATCTCACCGTACACTTTTTGACCCTAAGTGTCAAGAGGTGCTTGGGGTGAGGTAGCTGGCAAACTGTAGTGCTATAACTTTTTCATTGTGCCAGCTGGTAAAATAATTATAAGAAAAAGTTTGGATAATATTTTGGGTTTGAAGAGTAAATCCACAGTGCTCTAGATAGTTTAAAAATCTTTTTCTATCAATTTTTCCATAGTTGTCTATGTGCAGATCCACACTTTAAAATCCCCTTCCCTTCTGTCACCCCCATCAGTGGGTGCCTGTGGCAGAACATGTCTGTGCCTGAGCTCTGGGGCCATGAAGAGCCAACATTTCAGAGCAGAGGCATTCAACCTAGGGCAAGCAGTGTTCCTGCCCCTGCATTGCCCAGCACAGTGAAGGAACTCACACGGTTCCATTGGGCGAGGGAAGAAAATTTTGGTGGGGAGCATCCATCCAAGCTGCAATGAACTTGAATTAGAGAACTGAAGATATCCCTGCCCTCCCTAGGTGTAGCTCTCGAAGAAATCATCTTGCCTATGGCAGCCAGCCAGCATAAATATCTGTTTTGAGGCGATCTGGAGGATTCCCAGCCCCTGCATGTGTTAATCAGGCAGGCCAGTTGCCCCGAAAGCATTGGTTGGACATTGCTGCATACTAGAGATTAAGCTGATGGCTCTATCTGTAGGTTCAGTCTCACAAAATGAGCATGCCCCATACTCCTCTCTGAAAAACTCCAGCACCCCTCAGGTCCACAGTTAAATCTCTGCCGGCTTCTCTCAGGGTAGGGCTTTGCCTTCTCTTCCTGTTTTTCTGACCAATATTTTGATCCAAATTTCTCCTGTAGTGCTGTCCATAAGGCATAAGTTTTATGACACTTTTTCCCTCTCCTCTGACCCTACAAAGCCCTCATTATTTAAGGTATGAAATCAGTGAGAAACTGTGCTTTATGAATCACCTGGCTTAACAAAGCAGTGGATCCTGGTGTTACACTTAAGAGATATGGCTGAATCTGAGTGAAAAGAAAGACTCCACTCACAAACATGGATGATCTTTTACCAGAGGACTACTCACCTTATATTTATCTCTTAGTATACATTTAGATATTACTTTTTCTCAAAATTTTACTGAAATGTCTCCAAAGCTCGCAGAACTGAACAAGAAGACCCATGTTCATTAGGTTTTTTAAATCTTCCCCTAAAATATACCTGTTCTGATTTATAAGATGCATATGTGCACATCCACACATCGTATCCTCCTCCCTACGTATTGTTTATTATATGTGTGTATGTATATATATAAATTGGCTCAAAGTAAATAGAAACATTTTTTTCTGTTAATTTCAAAAAGTTTCTGGGAACTATTATTATCTCCTTTAGCATTTATCAGAATATCTCCAGGAAAGTTAGAACTTCGGGAATTTAAATGAGTTGTTGTATGGTCTCCAAAATAATAGGTAAATTAAATCCAGAGAATTTTAAGAATTCCATTTTAATGCAAGATATTGTGTTCTCTGTTCACGTGTGATAAATCTGTGCAAGAGAAAGCTAAACCTACGGATGAGAAAAATGTACCATAGTGCATGTTTGCCTTCTGCCTTTTCTTCTTTCCATATCTCTGTGAGCAGTTTATTAAATCTTTTTAAAGACAAAACAAAACCTAAAACCAAACAACACTGTGGTAGGGAAAAGATCAATAGCTTTAAAGACTGAGGCAGAAAAGATAGGAGGGAGACTCCATTATGAAAGCAGAGGCCATCCCAAAAAACTGAGAAAAATAAATAAATTAAATAATTAAATAAATAAATAAAAATAAATAAAAAAGAAATGTTAGTATTTGAATGATGTGAACTCTGGTAAACGCCAGCATGCAATATGGCAAAAACGAATCAATCAGTTCAGCTTAGTTCAGCCTCTGCAACTGGCCATCTGGCGCGAAATCAACCAAATGTAGCCCTGCATATTCATCTTCATTTTCACAAATACTCAAGAGAATGTCATTCTAGGGCAAAATAAAATTAAATCACCATAATTTTTAAGACATCTTTTCCTCTCATGCTCTCTGGAGATTAGCGTGTTTATGTGAGACTACTCATTGCTATAGGGTTAGCAGGTAATTTCTAAGGGGGTACTCTCTCTCATATTTAAAATCACATTTCACTCACTCAGGACGCTTAAGCATAGATTTTGTGGTAAACATTCCAAAGCAAAGAGCACATGGGAAGTTACTGTGGCTACATGGACAGATTTCCCCTCCACCCAGGGTCAGTAGAGAGGCATTCCACATTTAGCTTCCACAGCCACCCCCATGACACACCTGTGTGACCTACCGATGTTGTGGGACCATGCTAGATAGATCTAAGGGCAAGTCTGGGCACTTAATCCTTAAAGCAGATAATGTAAAGCAGTGGATGCCTGAAGAGTGAGGCCACAACCAAATATCAGCTGTGATTAAGACTTTTACTGATTTGGTACACATTTTGTCTATACAAATCACAGTGATGAGCATGGGATAGAATAGTGATCAATATGAAAAAAAAAAAAAAAAGAACAAAAAACAGGAGAAAGAAAGTGAGAATGGGCAATGAATGGAACCTCTATGTGTCACCATCATGCTAAAGTTAGAACCTACGCTACACAGTACAGTTCTTTATTCAAGGTAATCAAAAAAATTGCTGGCCAGGATGGATTATTTGGGACTTTATCTTTTAAGTGCTTGAATTAAACTCTAATCATAGTCCATCTAGAAGCCTTACTCTTAGATTTATCTATTTGTTTGATTGAATTAGGTGCTCCCAGAGCTGAGTTAGTTGTTTTGTTTTGGGTTGGGGGTGGGAGGGAAGAGTTTGATTTGGGTTTAAGGTTGGTTGTTGAATAATTTGCTTTCTTGTAGTATTTAAAGTATATTACATTTTAAGAAATTGAACAAAATTTATCTAAAGTTTGGCTAACAAATGACCTCTTGAGCATATCTTCTGATATTGATATTTTCTTCACTAAATACTACCTTATCTCCAAAAAAAAAAAATAAAGCCCTAAGGTGCTTCTGCTGATACCATCTCTTTGCTCTTGTCCTAGAGCTGTCCTACTTCATTTGATAAGGGGTAAACAAATGCCTGGCCTCATTTGAATAAATGTTTTAAGCAAATGTTAAACAAGATGCATCAAATGGCAATAAATACATTACAACTTCAGGCTGCTAGGACACACTAGCTCAACATGGAACCATGTTTCCACTCAGACAGGGAACATGAAATAGCTAAGGCCAGATAATCTACTTCTATCTATCTGTCTTAAGGATTTAAACTAAAGTCCGTCACCATAGTATCTGACAGAAATCCTTCCTCATCTATTTACTTATGCTATGTACAAAACTGTTAATTCTAAAAAGGCCTCCTGTAAAACCTAAATACAGTATATATAATTAAATATAGTATTACTGACTTGATTTTTCTTCTGTATATTTTAAAAATTTCCTTTTATTTTGTTCTGTTGTTTTCAATCTGGTTTTGTTTCTTAACTAGAGAAGGCCAGAATTACAGTTATTATTTTTGCTTTTGAAACCTTGATTATATTAATGAGTTAAAATAGGTTTCAGGCACCATACAACAATAATTTTATTTCATTTTCACATCTATCCAAAGTTTTATAATCACAAAACAATAATATGTTGAACAGAGTATAGTTCCTCAAAAAAACTCAAAACCAAACACAACACAAAGAAACCCCAACTGAACACGCACACACACCTAAAACACAAATTCTTGGCAAACATTAGACTTAAAAATCTATTCCAGTCCTCATTTCTATTCAGATATCACTGTGCTCATGAAAATTGCTGCAGTTCTACTTATGATTGTTTATTTTAGTATGTCATCAAAAAAGAAGTATTTACAAGAAATAAAGTAAGCTGTTACAAAATGTTTTATATTTATTCTCCCATTTTTGCACATTATCATTTTGCTGTTTGCATATTGGTATATTAGCAAAATGACAACTCTGTTTTTAGATTAAAACCAGACACTTATAAAGCATGCCACGTAGGATTCAGAATGCCTAATTCTGAAACTGCCTTTGTCAACTATGTGACACCAAATTTCCGTTTTATCTTCAGTTATGGAGAGGTTTGAAATAAATATTTAGCGCTGTTCAGAGGAAAAGCTGGTGCATCACTTCATAACCTCACAGAGAGCCTTTACACAAACAGTGCAAACTTATCTAAGGCCATAGTAATGGCTTCAGCAGCTATAAACTGCAAGACCAATGTCATCTTAAGCATCTCAAATCTGACCTTCTATGACAGAGGCAGCTTTCTGTTTAGGATAACTTCCCCTACAAGCTTTTACTTGCTTCAGTACTTCCTGAGAATAAGAAAACCAAGTTTGTGATTGCTGTACTAAAGCTTTGTATTTTATGTTAAATACATGTATTTTTTCTAACTTGTGGCAAGTTTTTGCTTCCTTACTTTTTTTTTCTAGAATGACAAGAGATCCTGGGATCTAGAAGAGTGTGTTCCTCCTCTCATTCCAGCATAGTCAAAGCATCTATTTGCATTTTCCCACTTGTTTCTGTTGCCCACAAACCAGTACAATCATGTGTAATGTACAGAATTATTCTACAAGGTTGAATGTTAATACTCTAAAAATACTAAAAAATCATACTTAGAGTCCTATAAACTAGTTGTATATTATAAGGAATGAGGAAAAAAAGCTGTAGAATAATTGTTACTGTAATTGTGCCAGTATTTTGATATTTAGTAGGCTTTTCTCCTTTACTAAACTTGTGTTTGAACTTTCTCAACTTGAGAGAAATAGTAAAGTTGTTATTGACCCAAAACAACGAGGCTAGTTTTATTTCTTCATAAATAAAACAATTGTTGCTTTATAATTTGTCATCCATATAATATTGGTTAGTATTTTTAATTAATTGCCTCACAGTTTTCCAGAAACTCTTTGAACAGGCTCAACCAAAAGAGCTCATTAAGAGGAACAGCTTGCAAACATAACAGAGAAAATTGTAATCCACATTTTATTGATATTTGGCCTTCAAGTACAATTCTTGCCTCTAACATTCAGTCTTTTAAAATCTGAACATCAAACATGATTAATTGAACACGAAGCTGGATCACGTAGTTTTTAGCTCATGTTAGACCATCCTCAACTTTACCAAGAGAGCAAAGTGAGAAGGACCCTTGCCAGGCACTGTTACGGAGTAAAGTGATGACAAGATAGAGTGGTACCCAGTGGTACCAGGACCAGTGCCTTAAAATATTTTTGAAATTGCAATACCAGGTAAGCCTATAGAATTTTTTGACATTTATGTCAAAACCAACATCACTGACACCGATAGGACATATGTTACTACATAGGTGATTTCCTAAGAGACCCTTCCTAAAAGACCCTTTGAATGGGGGTCTACTTCCAGTGGTTACAGTAGGTAAAATAACCAACACCTAACGAAGTATTAGGACTCTTATAAAGTATTCACACCAATGATATACTCAGTACAGCCAGTTTAATCTTCGGTCTTTGCTACATCAGCTTATTAATACTGTCACAGACTAGAAAGACACATTCAATGAGAAATATAAATATTTGTGATAAATTACATAATTTCTATTTTTTCTGAAATTTAAATTGTTACCTATTTCCTATTAGGAATGTCATTTAGAAATTGAATACTATTTAAAATAAATATAAAATCCTTACTGATTACACCAAAAGATGACAAATAGTTTATGGTTTCACACAGCCTTTATTCACTAAGCAGCAGGTGCAAAAAGAAAAAAGATATTTAAAGGAATCAAATAGTTTGAAGTCAAACAAATCAGACAAACAAGTTTGAGCACAACACTACAGAAACATTTGAGATATTTCCCCTGAAATTTGAAAATTAGGCAGAAAAATACCCCTTCATGCTTCCCACTACAAAAGTGTCAGGAATTCATTCCCGTTTCACTTACATCAGTGTTGTTGTGAAGTAACTCTGCTCAGAAAAACAGAAATACTTCAGATTTACATTACTGTGTTAATGAAGTAAGACTTTGGCCCTAAGATTTAGCTCTTTCATTAGTAATTTATACCCTCATTAGGGATTTTTAGAAATGGAAATCTAGGATCAAATGCTAATTGAGAATTGTTAGTTGTAAATAAGTGCTAACAAGATAAATTTGCTCCTGGTCAGATTGAACAGAGACCTGCATTTTACAAAATGAAACTCTTCCTTTAATATAAAAACCCCAAAACTATTGAGTTAGTAGTACGCAAGGAACTCTGCTGCTTTGACATAGGCAGACACAGCCCCTCATAGGCAGAGCCATGGCTACTGTCTCCTGTCAGCTCTCACAACCAATGCTGCATCCTCCAACCTCCCCCTTCACTCCACCCTTCGCCCCCCAACTCTGCAGGGTGTGGACATGGCCAGGACCGTGTATGTGAGATCTGAGGACTCTCTATAGTCCCAGTGAAGACCCTTTGTGCTCCTGCACTAGTGCAAGCAGAGAGAGAGCTCATCCCAGAAGAGCCCTGTGTGAGCAGCGTGTGATCAAATGGATGCTGCTCATGGTCATGTGCGATGCTGTGTGTGGTCATGTGGGAGAGGAACCCGCAGCTTGGCCAACCAGCTGCTCAAACGTGAACTGACAGAGAGGTCTTCTCTCTAAGCTGTGCTAGTCCCTCACACACCAAACCCCACTGAATAGAAACCTAAAAGAGCACCAGACAGGAACCAGGGCAAAACTTGGGCAGGTTTTTCACGTGTATGACCAGGAGACCAGACACAGGTCACCTCAAAACATGCAGCCACTAGTCAGTCTAGGTATAGATTAAGCCACAATAGTGAGGTAGGATTTCAGTCTCTTTATATTCAGTGGAGATGGGTAACTGGAATTCTGATCCCTCAGTTTAATTAAGCTTGGGCAGTCTGGCTTAGGTCACATCTGCAGCTGAATACCATTTTAATTTTAATCCAAGACAATATATAAATTACAAGAAAGGTATGTCAGTTTTTGGATGAGGCATCTGGCTCTTGTAAACCTGCAACAGTCAAACCGAAACTTGATCTCAGCATCAGAGAGAAAAATTCAGCTTTAATTCACCTTCTCATGGTCTTTTGGAGAAAAATAAGTCCTTCCTCACTGTTGCTATCTTTCACACTGAGACAGAATATCTCATGCAACCAGAACAAAGTGTATTCCACACAAGAGTCTAGTCATCACCAGGAACCACAACCACCACTCAAATTTACAATGGTTGCATATTATTTTCTGTGAAAAAGAATTCAACTTAATCTAGTTAATTGCTGTAGGCAGCTATTAAGAAACAAAACAAAACAAAGCATTTTATGTATTTAAGGGAAAAAAATCATAAGGAATTGCCAGTTTTGCTTGTTTGTTTGTTTTTAAAAGAGACATCATTCAGTTCTTCCAAAACTCACTAACCAAACAGCAACAAGAGGCAGAACATTCTCTGAAGAAGCCCCCAGGAATATCCTCTCAATACAGGGACTCTCTAACATAGCTGTTAGCTGTTCAGAAAAAATAAATAAGGTTTCTGGTTTGGATTAGATTGGTTTAGTTTGGTACCAAGAGTTCCTAGTGATAGGCTGTCCACTCAGCATTATATACCTCAGCCAAAGACAATTTCTGGCTTATATTTTACTGGGAGATTAGTTTTCCGTGTGATACACTGAAACACTGTACAGTATAAAGTTTCATAAGATAAACCTGTTGTTTTTTCCTAGTGACAGTCTCACCACCATCTTTTCTGCCTTCACAATATCTTAATGCATCTTTTTCTCAATATCCATAGTTTCCCTCAGAATAGTTTTCTGTTATACCAGTGTGCTCCAGACTCATAGCCTCAAGTACAAAGGAAAAGGAGGAGAAAAGGAGCAGAAAGCTGCACTATGCCCCTTCATTAAACATGCTCCTCCAGGTGAAGTGTGTTTCTGGCTTGGCACAGAGCCACATTGAGGCTTTTCTCAATCTGTCCCCACCAGACAGTAAAATATTCATCTTGGGATTCCCTATTTGAGCCAAAACCTAAAAGAAAGGAGTAAGAAACACAAAAAGAGAGGGAGACACAAACATTCCTCAGCTTAAATCTGATAACTATTTATATAACCCTTCTAGGTCAACTGGGTACACTGTTTCCCAGCTTCTCCTTGCTCCCTGAACTAGGAAGATCTTAGGTTAATAGCCTCTAGACTTTACAATGCCCCAGAGAGGAAAATATCTTGGAGACAGAGGTAATGAATTTAAATTTCACCTCCCCACCGCACTTCTCACGTGACCTTGAGCAAGTTACTTGGGATGGGGACCTCAAAGGAAGGTAACTAAGGCACCTAAATTTTGCTAATTTCAAGTGGAATCAGATATGAACTCTAATGAAGGCAGTTTCATGAGTTTCGTAGTGCTAACAAAATATTTCCCATTTTACTCTCTAAGAACAGGTGCCTGAAACACAGGGACAAAAATTTGGTTGAGGATTTTTTTTTTTTTACTTCACTGTGAATATATTTAAAAAAGATTGATTAAGCACTCAGAGTCTATAGAAATCAAAGCAGTAAGAATGAGAAAAGTGCTCCTGTCCAGGCCTCTGCAAAACTAATAAACCTCTGCCTAGTACTTGTATCCACCTAGTGCCAAAGTGTGCACAACACCTTACTTAGTTTATTCTTTATTAATGCTATTGTCCTAATCTTTAAAATATTCTTTTTTTTAATTTTTACATCTCTAAATGTCTATCCTATTTCATCCACTTTCCTAGTCTTTTTAATCTTCTTTTCTTTACACCCCAGGTCTCTCGTTCTTTCCCCTTATCCCACAGTGTGGCACATCATTCCTTTTCTCATGGTGGCTAGACTGTCTGGTCCCTTCACCAGCTCTCCTGCCTCTCAGCCCTACACTTCATATAGCTACAATTCCCTCCTTTCTCACCTTACCTCTGACAAATGAAAAATAATTTTCCTGGAAAGCAGAAGGACAATATTTTTAAATCAGTGTTTTCAAAACCTGTATGTCTCATTTCTTTGTGCAGTTCCAAATATGCTTGTGTTTAGATATTACTCAACTTTTTAAAAACACTGCTGTGAGAAAAAAAAAAAATCATTGCTTCTTGTGCAGTCCTGGGTCCCACAATTTAGGAAGGATGTGAAGGTCCTTGAATGTGCCCAGAGAAGGGCAACAAAGGTGGTGAGGAGCTGGAAAGAATGTTCTATGATGAGCAGTTAAGGACTTTGGGCTTGTCTAGTTTGGAGAGGGAGGTGCTGATCTCTCCTCCCCAGTATCAAGTGACAGGACCTGCAACGAGTGCTGCTTGATCCCAGATATCTCCTCTCCTGCAGAAGCTGTTTGAAGGCACGCTGAACTCACTTCACTTTTTCTGTCCTTGACAGGGAGAAGCAGGGGATGCTGCTTCCAAAGAGGTTTTCATTCCTGTAGTTCTTGACAGATTTTAAGCTAGTACAACTGCTCTGGGCCTGTGTTCAAAACTTATTCTCTACTGCAGCCATTTTCACAAATGCCCTTCATTCAGTATCTCATGTCTCTCCACCTCCAACCATGGTTCATCTTACATGTATTTTCCAGAATCAGACAGAAGATTTTTTTTTTCCTTTATTCAACCTTACACCTTGTGTTTGACCATCGCTACAAAACCCCAGGTGGCCACACCTTCCAACCACCACCATTTCAATAGCAATTTGGTCAGTCAGAGTAATAACCTCGTACAGCAATAATCAGCCCCATGAGAGGACATTGCAACACCCACCTGGCACCACTGTCGTACACGTGATGCTCAGTGGAGAAGAATCAGCCAACCACAACGAATGCAGTTCTTTTGCTCATAAACTGGGATTAATCTCAGTTCGTCAATAACACTTTATTTATCAATTCAATGTTTTTCACTTTAAACCTCAACTTTTACCCACAGTGGCACCCACACCAGGCAATCCTCAAGGTGGGAGAGTTGTCCCCTGTTTGGTATCATTTTGTTACCTACCACTGGACACGATGGAGCCTTTTGACACATTAACTATCTTTAATCATAACAAGTAACCATAGCTGGGTTATCAATGTCCTCTTTACGATTTAGTTTGACCATGAAGATAAAAATACTATTACTGCAGAATACAGCAATTAGCACTCAGCTAGACCATGCAAAAAATAGTACTTGGTATATAGATCTTAATACTGTAACACAGTCTATAATGAAAGCTTTCCTTAAAATAAACTAGGTGTTTAAAAATACTGTAGGGACTATTCACATGATTAGCTGCCATTTGAAGTCAGTATGATTTTAGGGTTTGTATGAAATAAAGTAAGTGCATTTATCCAAGGCATCATACAGGGTTACATAACTGCAGGACATTGAAAAATCAGCCATGTTAGCACCAAGGTGGAACCTTCATTTTGTCTTCTGGTTCTGTCTCTTTTACTTTCCCCTTTTGAGAAACCATTTCCCATTTAAAATAATGAAATTATTAATACAAGTTATGCTACCATGAAGTATAGTTGGAATAACTACCTCAGGGAAAAGATAATTAGAGAAGAAATCTACCTCATAGGGTTTGTGGTCTAGAATGGTTTCCTCTCATAAAAATATTAACATCTTGTACACATTCCCAGCCTGCTTCTGAGAGGTGTTGAGTGGACCTGTCAATGCAATAGAAAAAGGGTTTTAATTAAGGCAGAATCAGATTTAGAAATTTCCCACCTTAGGTAGGCCAGACCTATCCCTTTAACTGATATTGTCATCTTCAGGACATGTAGAATTTACATTAGTAAATATTCTCACTTTTTTTTTTTCTGTATTTGAACATTTATCCATATCATAGAACTATAGAATGACCTGGGTTGAAGATGATCTATTTCCAACCCCCCTGGGCATGTGCAGGAACACTTTTCACTAGACCAGGTTGCTCAGAGCTCCACTCAGCCTGGCCTTGAATACTTGCAGGGATGAGACATCCATAACATCTCTGGGCAACCTGTTCCAGCGCCTCACCACCCTCACAGTAAATAATGTCTTCCTAATACCCGATCTAAATCTACTCTCTTCCAGTCTGAAACTATTCACCATTGTCCTGTCACTACACGCTCTCGTAAATAGTCTCTCTCCATCTTTCTTATAAGCTTCCTTCAGGTACTGGAAGAAGGAAATTAGGTCACTCAAAAGCCTTCTCTTTTCCATAGGCTGAACAATCTAATCATCTTGGTGGCCCTTCTCTGGACTTGCTATGACAGGTCAGTGTCCTTCTCATGCTGGGGGCCCCAGACCTGGGTGCAGTACTCGAGATGGGGTCTCACTTGAGCAGAGTAGAGGGACAGAGATGCACTTCTTTTAGTGCAGCCCAGGGTATGTTTGGCTTTCTGGGCTGCAAGTGCACACTGCCAGGTCATGTCCAGCTTCTCATCCATCCCAAGCCCTTCTCAGCAGGGCTACTCTCAATCTGTTCAACTCCCAGCCTGTAATGGTTCTGGGGGTTGCCCCAACCCAGGTACAGCACCTTGCACTTGATCTTGTTAAACTGTGTGAGATTCCCACAGACCCACTTCTCAGGCTTGTCCAGGTCCCTCTGGTATCCCATCCTTCAGATGAGTCAACTGCATCAGTCAGTTTGGTGTCAAGTGTAGACTTGGTGAGGGTGCACTCAATTCCTTTGCCTATGTTATTAATACAATGGTCTATCTGTAGATCATTAATTATGATTACTGCTAACAGCATGACTGTATTTTTGATCACAGTCCATTTACACAGCATGTAAGTTATCTTTGACTGACTGGGTAAATATTATCCCTTGAAGTAAGGTTTTCAAGCTTGTTTCTAATGTAATTTATTGAACCTGTTAAAGAATATATCATCCTAAAAAAGAAGCAATGCCATATTTTCGTAAATCTGCTGCTTAACCCAGATCTAACACCTCTACTGTGTGTAGCATTTTTACGCAATGGTTGCAGTCCCTTCCCTTTGTGCATCATAGGAGCAAGTTATTTTAGCAAGAGCCCCTAAATCTTCAGCCCAATGTGGGAAGTGGTTGCCCTGCCCAGCACTGCTGGCAGGATGTTCTCACAGACCTTGCACAGGTCGCACCAGCAACACAGCAACAGGCTGTTGTAGCTGCACTTGAGCTTCCCTTTATCAAGCCCCTGTCAGCAGTCCTGATGGTGTCTGTCAGGTCTCAGGATTGAGGAAAAGCTACAGTTCGTACCACAGTTGAGGTCAAAGATTAAACCCTTCGGATAACCACACTCCTCTGTGACAGCTCACACAGACGGTCCTGCTCCTGCCCAATGACCTGACCTTCCCTGGCACTACACAGTACACTGGATGTAAAAGTTTGTGGAAATCATGGCTTGTAGTATGTTTTGTTTCTTCAAACTGTAGAGAGGGTAGACCATACAACCCCTTTTTCTGTCAAGATCTCCCCTTATCAGACTGCACACATGGGTCAAGGGGAGAAAAAAAAAAATGAATCTCAGAAGTAAACTTCTGAACCAAATTCTTCTGTTGCCAGCCAGGTCTTCTAACCTCTCTCTTCCTCACTCTTTGTTAGACTAAAGCAGAGAGAACACTCCTTTATCCATGTCAAACCAGCATCTGACTATTAGTTAATTAACCTTTGTATTCATAATATTCTAGAAAACTGTAGAAGAGAATGTGTGGGAGGACAGAGGATAATTTGAAAGAAAAAATTTACATAGGTAAAATAAATGTGACAGAGAGTGATATACCATGCAGTAAGGAAAAAACAGAGAAAAACAATCAAATTAGATACAGGATATAGTCAAGGGTGGTTTTTAACCCAGAGAGGGATATTGAAGAATGGAGGCCCTACTTTTCAGTAGGAAAAACATTAGGAACTTGTAGCAAGAATATAAGCAAAAGCCCACATCTTTCTTAAACTTGTAAGAAAGTAGCTTTTAAATGTAACAGTGGTGATTTTGACCTTTGACAACAAACTAGTTTTGAGCCTGGCTAATCTGAAATCAAAATTTAAGACTCATCCCAGCCATCCTTGGAAATTGTGAAAAAATGCCAATCCACTTTATCCCTTTCATCCTCTGGTCCAAAGTCGAGTTCATCAACCGAAAGGATAGCAAAAGAAGAACAGACATGAACTCTGAAGCTAGTCTTTTTCGAGGTAAGACTCTGGGACTGACAAAATATAGCTGAGAATCCCTTAAAAGACAAGGGAACTGTTATCATTTTACTTGCAAACTATTTTAAATCACAGCAGAGCATTAAATTTCCTAACTTTACACCTTCTGCTGTTTGTTGGCTTGGCTGCTTCTTTGAATTGTTCTCTGGGAACCAAGACTGCTGTCCTGAACACTGTTCCCACGCCTGCTTACAGAAACCTGCTCTGCTGTTAAGTATACATGTAGAGTAGTTTACTAAGAGTTCAAAAAGCTTTTGAGTAGGTATTATTTGGCACAAAGAGCTGATTGACTGCCTTTAAAAAGGAAGAGAGGGGAGAAAAGGTCCATAAAATTTGGAGGATGTTGGTTAGACTGCGTATTACTAAGAAGCAGTTCATTTCAAATTTCAGTTGACTTCATCAAATTAGATGGTTTTTAACAGCACTGTTTATCTTCCTTCATACATAACATGTTATCTGGTGGTTTCCAAATAAGTGTCTCAAGGTGCCCAGTAGAGCCATTAATGGACATGCAATAGATAACTCTCAATGGAAACACAAAAAGATAATTCTTACTTCATATTATAAATACTGACCCTTGATAAGCATAAAATCAATACAATGTTCAATGTACAAAGCACTAATTACTAAAAGATGATTTATTTGTTCCTGGGAGTAATGGAATTCATTATTCCACAGAATTGTGTTCCAGAAAAAAAAACAAACAAACACAAACAAACAAAAAAACCCCAACAACAGAAAAATAACACACCACATTAAATCTTGACTCAAATAATCTGAAGTCATTAAAACTAGGTTTTGTGTCCAACAAAAAAATCCTGGTTTGGTAGAAAAAGCTTTTCAGAAACGCTAAATTATTAAAAAAAAATCCCAGTAAAAAATATAGATTAAGAGAGTAGAACCAGAATGATGTTTTACACTGGAAACCTCAGATCATTAACTCCTACTAAATTCCACAGCCAAAAGGGCAAGTGAGTAATAAAAAATTAAAATCTTGTCATTTAACCTTTCATCTAGTATGGATACTCACATGCTTTGTTTTAAATGGGGGAAAGTATACAACTGAACAGAATTCACCATCTTCCATTTCCATTTCATCATAGCGTACTTGATGATACCATAATTTGCCAGTAGACATAGAATACTCAGTTGTCAAGAAAATAGAATAGATGTGACCATTTAAACGTACTCAAACACAATATAAATTAATTAAGTGAATTATGCGTATACTACATGTTCAAACTGTAATCTCACCTAAAAATTGCCATCATACACATAAAAGCAAGAAATCAAGAAAGAATGGCATGATGAAAAGGTTTTATTGGTTTTGGGTTAAATTGTAGTGCTGTCATGAGAAACAGGTAACTTATGCAGACTGCTGCAAATGAGCTCTAATTAAGACAGCACACCGTAGAAATACAAGCAAGACATAAAATATATAAACCTAATAGGAAAAAAAAGCCATCACAGGATATTTCATTTTATATCCTTCCACTTATAAAGATAGCTGTGCAAATAACAAGCAGAACTGACTTAGAGAAGCAATGAGCTAAAAATATTAGCAAAACTTTTAAGAAGACCTTTGTTAATTAACAAACCTGTTATGACTGCAAAGCTCTTAAAGAAGGAGAAAACTCTGTCTGCCTCACCCTCCTGGAAGCAAAAAAACTCCAGTGCATGCAGACTCCTGTTTCCAATTCTGAAAAACTCTGACTTAGAACCTAGCAACAATACAGATTTTCGTATTTTCTATTTGGAACCTCCATGAACAGCAGCTTGTGCTAAAGCTACAAAGCCTACAAGCAGCACAGTATATTCCTGACTTTTGTCCAACAGACTTTTCTCTCTTGGTCATTTGCATGGGCACATTTATATCACAACTTTGTAACAGAAATCTCATCTCTTTAGATTCTCGTATGCCTTCAGGGTATTTCAGTGAACCATGGTAAATAGATAAGAGCAGAAATGGAGGATGCTTTTCAGAGGTTTTGTAAGTTTGCATCTTCAAAAGTGTTTGGTCACTGTAAATGCTTGAACAAAGCTGGCTAGTAGAGTATTTAACCAGTGACTACCCATTTTTCAACATATATCAGACCACTAACAAACTCCAGTCTTTCTTGTAGGTCATCTGACACCCATATCACACTCTGTTTGATAACACCATATAATTTCTTCCTGTGGATCAGGTGAGGAACACCTCCAACCTCAAAACCATCCGTTGGAGAACCACAGAGGAGGCAGCAGAGTATCACTAATATTACCAAACATACCTATTTTAATATATGTAGAGCAAAACCACAACCGTGATCACCTATAATTAGAAACAGTTTCAGAACCTTTTTATATTGGAATAAGAGATACCAGCAGTAAATTCACACAGTGCTGCATTTACCTCTTCAGGTGGGCAGTATTAACTGGCAGCTATCAAAACCCACCATCATAAAATATATTCATTCTTCTTGATTTTCTTAAAACATTAAAAAAAAAAAAATCCCAGTGACTGTTTGCAGTTCTACAGGAAGATTAAACAAGATTAAACAGATTAATATGCAATAATAATACTACTGACTAAAATTAAGAAAGCCCAACAACCCCTATTCCATGAACCCATAGCTTTCCAAAGCATTGATATTTGTAAAATTTTAATAAAATGCAAAGAAACAAGCTTCTCTCTCTGTGTTTTCCTCCCCAAGATAAAGTCTAACCATGTATTTTGGGCAGCACTGCAGAAGAGACTGTAGTGGGAAGCCAAGGGAGAAAATGACCATTGGTGGAAGTGTGTATGCTTTGACTTGGTTGAAAAACAAGCAGCACCAGTTGAAAAGCTGTTTCTGAAAACACATGAAGAATAGATTGAATTAATTTCACTTTTTTTTTTTTTTTTCCTGTTACATGGACATCCTCCCTGCTTACCAGGAACCTCCTCATTAAACTCACTTCTTATGTGTCTTTGTACCCAAAGCCAGTTGCAATCCATCCAGAACTTGCATCTCTTCAATAAAACCTATGAGGAGTGCTGCATATTTTTGCACGCCATCTACTGGTACATTTTACTGAAACTATGACATCTATCATTAAAAAAATAAATAAATTTTTGCCATGAAAGACATACTTGAGCAATTTAAACCTTGCATGGAGTTCAAGCTTTTGCAGCCAAACTGAAGCAGTTCTTGCCTGCAGCAAACGGAATTTTTGCTGTGTAGATTATCGACTTTTATGTGCTTAAGCAGCTAGTCATCAGGTGCACAAGCAGCAGCTTCCTTCCCAAACCCCTGCACCTGCCTCTGCAGGGAGTTACTGCCTCCATCCCTGCACACCTCTGTGATGCTCATCCATCTACAGACAGCCTCATCCCCATCCTCAGCAACAAACTTTATTCTCACTGGTATCCTCTCCCCACATTTCCACAGACCTTTACTGAGGATCTGTGAACACATTCACCCCCCTACACAAACCACCCACCCCCACACACACACACAGAATGACAGAGGCTTTTTTAAGCCTTTTGAATAGTTATTTGATCTCTCTGAGCTATAAGACTTCACAATAATTTCAGGCCCTTTCCTTAGCTTCTTAATGCTGCCAGCTCTCCCACTTCCACAAGCCAGTGTTTCATAAAGACCCAGCTGCTGCAATCAAGATATCTGCAAGGGAAGCTCAAATCTTGTTTTTAAAGTAAATTTCCAGCCTTTGCAGATGAAAAGTCTGAAAATACCAGGGCCTCAGGCTCAAAAGCAGGCAAACAAGCCCTAAATGTATTATTAAAAAAATAATCAAAGCTTTGGAAAGAATGACTCATTAGTTTTGAATTCTTTAGATACATCATACTTATTTTTGGTGAGCACTTCACCACTCAGATTCCACCTTAAAAAAGAAAAAAAAAGCAGCTATAAAACCAGCTTTCAAACCAACCAACAGCTTCCGCCCTTTACTCCCTGCCACTCCTCCCAGCAGGCCTTCAGCTCATCAGCAACTGATATCGTAGGTCCCAAATTCCTGGTCTACAAGGAGCTGAGATCTTCCAGCAGGTGTGCTGTCATCAGCCTGCTCTTAAATGGAACCATATGTCACAGCCCTTTGAAATAAATGCCTTTGTTAGAACATGGGACAAAATCCCCACAGAGGTACAATGTTGCTGTGTAGAACAGGAAGGAAAATTTGCAATGTGAGTAAGAGTGAAGGTGCATTGAGGTGCGTGCATCGGGTTTTGTTGTATCCCACACAGCTCTGAATATTCTGTGCTCCCAGTTAATTAAAAGGGCATTTACACCCAACAAAACATGATATACCTCCAACAGAGTTTTAACTGATTATTCTGTGCCTGTCTTTGCCAAAAACACCTTCAGCCATAGTAACACTACAATTTTTGTGGTGGATAAATAAATAAATATCTTAGGAGGTAAATCATATATTCTTTTTCTCTATATTTAAATACAGCACACTTTCAAAGGAATGAAAATAACCTTCGTATTCAATATCAAGGAGAAGACTTACTAAAATAAACACACAGATGTTTACACACTTTTAATTTGCAGATTGAAGACCCAACATATGTGTATGCAAGATCTTTCCTTCATCAGTCTATAGTGAAACATGTGAAAACAAATTTAAAAGGTGTAGCTATTCAGGGGTTTGTCAGAGAGATTTGTATATCAGTACCAGACTAAAATTTGGCTTTCCCTTGTCAGATTTTCAGGGCTTCATTTTATAAAACCTTGATCTATATATCTCAAAATGTAACAGAGCCTACCCAGAAATAAGTTGGCTGGAAAGTCTTTAGCAAGTAGAGTCACATATGAGTAAAGCAGTCTTCACTGGATCAAAGATACTTTACTACAAAAGCATCCAAATTCTCTTAGATACCCGAAACAGTTACTGTAAAGTAAGTAATTTCTAACCCAGGATGTACTGTAGAGATGAGGCAGTATCTAAAAAATCTTTCTACTTTTAAATATCAATGTAAGGAAATATGAAACTATTTTAAAACCACAAATGTTGTATAAACACACAGATCATCTTGTGTTTTCTGAGTACTTCACAGTAGCTCTCTCAAGCTTCTTTTACCTCTTAAGCCCTTCTCTGGCTCTATATTGGCCCTTCATCCTGGCATATATGTCCCATGGACAAAGTGGTGGTGTCCTCTCCTTCTGATCTTTATCACCTTAAGCCACACTTCTGCCTGCAATCCGTACTCTGCACTTTCCATCCTTGCCAGACTCACATGCCTTACTTATCCCCAGTGGCTTGTGTTTGCCTCTCTTGGCTGAAGCGACAAACTCATACACGCAGAAATGTCAGTGTTTTTAAAGCACTGTGTAAAGATGGTGCTTTATACTAAAGAGAGATTTGAGTATCCTTCCCCACTCCAAGCGCTATCTCATTCTTCCAATAGTCCCATTCAATTCTGTGGGCCAAATTTTGTCATTCCCTTTGTCATGTAGAGCAGGATCTCAGCCTTTGAACAGTCCCACTGATTTAAATGGGACTTATTCACACGATCAGCCATTAGTAAGAATGGAAAGAGGAGCTGACATTATATAGTAACATTTCTAATATATGTCTTCTGATGGCACAGAACAACCTGCTAATGATGAGACCTTTGCAAAAATGTAGCTGTCTTTGCTTTTTTTTTTTTTTTTTACAAACTATAAAAATCCTCACTTCTGGGAATGATATTCCTGTTAGAGAATATTATCCAAAGTCTATCACAGTGATGCAATGAAAGCTCAGAATATAGCAGACCTATGAATCTGTTTTTACGTTACAGTATAGCAGAAATGATACATTATCTAAAAGAAGAAATGAGTTGTCTACAACTGTTTAACACCAACAATCCATCCATTCAAAAAACAAAGCTATGACGAAAAAGAACACAAATAAATAAATATAGACCTAGCTCACCAAAACCACATACAGGTGTAAATAAGATGCAACTGGTTAAAAATGCATTTATATATATTTTAACACAACATTTTAATGTAATCATATATTAACATCATTAATTTTCATTACACAGAAGCATGAATCTGCTGAGCATCATGAAGACTAAGAAATGCAGGGCAAGGCCTCCAAACATACAGGAATTTAATGTTTGAAATGGCCATATATGCTGAATTAATGCATTCTCTATGTTGCAGACCCAACCAAAGCTCTAAAATAAAAGAGTTCCTTTAAACAAGCTCCAGTGAAAGAAACAGATCTGTTAAAAATAACATTGCAGGTGCCACAATATTATTGTGGATATATTGTTGCTGTATTTTTAAATAGTCACTCATTCCTTTGGAGAACAACTTGTGAAAGAATTATTCATTCTTTCTGTGCATACATTTTGAGAATAATTCACTGTACTTTTCCAAATTATTTTCAAAGTGTACACACACAGGATAGGACACAAAACTTTTCCCAGGCTACATTTGAAAGCTTGTCAGCACTCAGAGCTAAGGCCTTTAATCCCAGGCTTTAAATAATTTAGGTAACACTTGATTACTCCGTTGCTGGAACGTCAAGCTCTGCAAAACCTGAGTACCACAATATTTGAGGGGAAAAGAGAGAATACTCTACTATAAACACTCAAGTAAAATACATTTCCTGCAAATAAAATGTGAACTGCAGCCTGATGTTTGCAATGTAAACTGTCGTAAAGCACCACTGAGGCTGCCTTCCAAACAACACTTTATTCCGGTTTCCACTAACAAAACCCTTTAGTGAGGAGTTCTTTGGTACACTAGTCACAGCTTGCATGATACAAAGTATGATATTCAGAGGGCTTAGAGAACAGCTTCTCCTTATGTTCATAATATTTGATTATATACCCTAGCTAAACTGTGCACATCGACTTCAGAACAAAAAAAGCCCACCCCCCGCAACGCAATACAACACACACACACACACACACACACACACACACACACACACACGATTTAGTCAGGAAAAAAAAAGTTTTTTACCTTTTTTGTGGACTATGTTTTTTCTTGAGAGAACAATTTCATTTTCTCAGGTAATCCACAGGGGATTCAATGTTTGTTGTCTCTATACATTTGCTAAATAAACAAATTTTTAAAAAAGCACAAAATCTTTGTTCTCTTAGGTACATCTTTACCTGTACTGTTAACAAAATCTGAACTACTTCAATTTTTCAGTTGTGTTCTATACTCAAAAAAGAGTTCAAGCCAACAAAGAAAACTTCTCTGTACGAAGTTGTTTATATAATTTTCATGGGGATAAGAGGTATGAATGTCATAATGTGGAATGTATGACAATTTATGCATATTTCGTTACATAGAAGCACCAGCTTACTTAAGAATATTTAAACAACCTAAAATTTTATCAGAACGCAACAAAGAAGAAGAAAAAATCAAACAAACACCTCCCCCTGTGAATTAAATTATCACTTATTAGGTTCTTTAAGATCCCTTTTCACTGCTGCCTTTGAATCCTTTCTTGCACAGAGGAATACAAAGGGTTTCTCTTATATCCATTAGTTCCTTTTCCCTCCAAAGCACACCGTTTAGCCGTGTGCGATATATAGCGCTAGAAAATCAAGATCAACAACAACAAGCCCCCAATTGCACTCAGCAGAGTCAATAAATGGCACATTTGACTCTCTCTCATACCATTTTGAACCAAGTCCTCACACAACTTCTTCCCTGACACCTCATCCATCAGCTCTTAAAGCACTAGAGCAGCACCCCACAAGCAAACCTCTTCTCTCCTACGCCATCTCCAGAGTTGAGGCCCGGATGAGAAACAGCCTTATCTTCCAATATAGCAAGGATACACCTCTAAAATCAGACCTTGGCAATTTGACCTGAAGCTATCCTTACTTGCAAAACAAAGTCTCCATCATCTTCAGAGCAAGAAGGAAAGAGAGTGAGAGGGAAAACAGGGGTGGGGGTAGGGGGGAAAGTCCAGTCCTCTCTGACCTGATTGGAAACTTTGTTGTGGCAAAAAGAAAAAAAAAATCTCTTTGGCCAGTTGAGAAAGTGCCTATGGTTGCTCTTGTATTGGGAGGGTCTGTTCAGGGTTTCTCAATCTTCTTTTCTCTCTCTCTCCCCCCTCTCTTTCTTCTCTTCTCTTGTTTCAAAAGGGGCTTCTGGTCAGCGCTGATTAATAAGTGTTTTTTGTTGTGAAGTGTTGAATAATAGAAGATGGCCAGTGACCCAGGAAAGACTAAACCTTGTGCTACTTTATTGTGGCAAGCTGAGAAAGGGGCTTTAGGACAGAGACCCCAAGCACTGACCCGCACACATCCTGTGGATTCCCTATTCATTCTCACAGCCTTCCAGTCGCCCAGAGCTCCCATTGTTTGCCAAGCAACAATGGAGATTTTGCACAGAAAGTAAAGCTCTCTTCGGATTCCTCCCTGATGTTTTGCATTTGGGGAAACAACCATCCTTAACAGTTGGGTTTTTTCCCTACACTGAATTTTATGAAAACTCTTAGGATTTGGGCTTTTATTCTCATTACTCAAGACTTTCTCTACAAACCTAAGAAAACAAACATTTTCTCTTAATAAATATTTTTTTTCTTTTTAATTACACATTTTTCCTGGGGTACTGCTTCCCTAGTGATTTAAGGGGAAAAGTGAGGTTTCTTTTCTTCTATTTCTTAGCATATCACTATGTTTTAATGCACACTACATATTACCGTAATTCCTAAAAATAACTGTATTCAAGCATACTCTCTTTTTTGAGTGAGAGCCAACTGGAGAGTGCTGCATCTTTTGGAAAAAAAAAAAAAAAAAAAGGCAGAAAATTGAAACTTCTTGGTTTATTTCTGCCCTGATTAGAAAAGCCTAGCTTTTATGTCCTCGAAGGCTGGCCCTTTCCCCACACTCCAAACAAAGAGTTCATCCACAGCCACCAAGGAGGGCAAATGCCACTCCATAGACTTGCTCTGATTTACCTGTAGGGTCCAAACCACATTTCTCATTCCAACCTAGGCATTTATTTACAGTCTAACCATGTGGATAAAAACTCTTACAACTGTCGAACCTTTGGGTAGAAGAACAGTTAGATGGATCAAAGGCCTCAGGATCTCAGAATTTTGTCTAATTGCTTTCTTTGGCCTGTTATAAACAGATTTTCATTCCTCTATGGAATCCACTTACACATGTCACCAAGTGGCTAGGAGGTTTGGGCGTTTGGTTGTGCGTTGCATTTGCAGGTTTTGTGTCTTCTTGTGAATTTACTAGGCATTGAAAAAAACAAAAACATAAACAAAAATGAACAAAAACCCCAAACAAACAAACAAAAAAAACCAGCCCACACAACCAACCGAGAGCAGGAGGAGGTTGCAATCAATAGGACAAATTCCTGTTAAATTACTAAGAATGAGATTTCTTCTCCCTCACTTATTTGAATTTATAACTGACTGAACATTTTTATCAGGACCATTGGTTCCTCTCGGCGTTTACACCTGCGCAGGGAGGTCTAGAAATCCACCCTTTGGAGGTGAGGAAGAAAAGACCAGTCTGTCAGAGAAACCTTTAAGAAGTGAAGGGGGAACAGCAGTCTTTATTAAGGATATTGGGTTGCAGAATTACCTTGGCGGGGGCGGGAGGCGTTGTAAAACATGCATGTGCAAAAGGCTTTCGGGCTGAAACCCTTTCATCGGTGGNGGGCTGAAACCCTTTCATCGGTGGCGGGGGGAGGGGGAGGCAGGGCGGGGGCTCGCAACCCCCCAGCTATCTCCATTTGTCAGTGCCACAGAGGAGGGGTCGTAAAGCCGGCGGTGCGGAGGGGTGGGCTGCCCGGTGGTCCGCCAGCCCCGCACACCCAGCGGCTGATGCCCAAAGCGGGACGCGGCTACAAGTGCGCTGAGCGCGCCGGGCTCAGCCCGGGGCCTGCCGAGCCCCCGGCCGGGGCGGTGAGGAGCAGGGGACCCCGGCCTTTCACTTTCATGCCCACCACATCAACGCTAGGAAGAAGGGAGTGGGGGGAGGAGAAGAGGGGAGGCAAGGCAAGCGCCTTGCCGTATTGTTCCACTGCCGAATTGATATGCTAATTCCCCTTGTGAGGGCATCACAAAGAACACCTTGCACTTCTGAAAGACTTTTGTGTCCTGGACGGAGAAGTTTATTATCAACTAATTAGCAACAACTTCTAGCAATGAGTAGGGTTACATTTTCATAAGCTTTGAACAAACATCCTGAGCTGCGTTGTGTCAGGATGATGGGCTTGCTAAGGAAAATAGAGTCCTAAATCAGGGAATGAGCTTTAATAATTAGCGCCTGCTATATATGGAGCTTCTGTCGACGTAGGTCTTCTTCCGAGGCTTTTGATTCACGTTGCTTCCAGGCTTGCAAAGGACCATGACAAGCACTCTACAAAACAAAATCTTACTCAGGGATGACTAGCCATTTTTTCCTTCATATTAAGGCTCTTTTCTTCCAACAGAAGAGCATTTTAGACTACCCCGAAGATTCACCAAGGATAATCAGTATATGAAGAAGCTCAGTACAATTAAGCATATTCATATTAAATATTATTTTGAGAGGCTTGTTGTAGGCAGTCGAGCACTTCAGATATAAAAATCATCTGGGAAATTACAAAAAGGAAATATCCAAATAAATTTCACAGTTTTTCTGTTAGTTGTGGGGTTTGGATTTTTTTTGTTGAGGTTTTTGTTTGTTTATTTGGGGTTTTTTTGTTTTATTTTTGGTTTGGTTTTTATTTCTGTGATACTCTTATAATAGTCTTTCCAAAGAAGGAAGACCTGGTCTCAGTACTAGGTTAGCTCGGTCCTCTTCCTCTGCACTTCCTGTATCTTTGGAAGCAAAAGGATATGCTGTTTCCTTGATTGAACGTAAAACTATGAAAAACCAAGAGGACTTTATTCTTATCACTGTAGTAAGTGCTAGTTATCTTCTTAATGACTTTATGCGATCAAAATAGAGCAGAAAAACCCCCCTGAAGGTAAGGACATTCTGGAGTTTACTGATAATTCTTGTTGACTGGAAACA
The DNA here is from genome assembly GCA_013399855.1 of Oxyruncus cristatus. Classification (NCBI taxonomy): domain Eukaryota; kingdom Metazoa; phylum Chordata; class Aves; order Passeriformes; family Cotingidae; genus Oxyruncus; species Oxyruncus cristatus. The sequence goes on from VXAY01004283.1 coordinate 130,654, forward strand.
ATATACTTACAACATACTTACAGCTTCACATTATACTGTGGGGTTTTGGCTTTTGAGGTGTGTGATTTGAAGAGGGAGGAGGTGGGCGGGAGTATCATATTGCAGTTCAAATCAGTACTAGGTTAATTTTGTGGTTTATACATGGGGCTCCAGTGTGGCCTTCCAAAACCTGTCCTGGTCCTGAGGAGAGCACTGAGGAAGCTACAAGCCTTGGGCCCATACTGGGATGCAGAAGAGAGATCAACTCTTCTCAGAAAGGAGATCAGCTGTGGCTGCTTTTGCAGTTCACCTTATTCTCCGCTATTCAGTCCACTTAATGGGTAAACACTCTCCATCACTTGGTCTCTTTCTGTTCCCTTCTCCAAGCAAATTCATTTGTTTAAAATCCTAAAAGGTGGTATAAGGTCTTATTGAAACCCAGTAACGTAAGGGGTGGGAGTGGATTAGATTCCTTCATTTCCTTTCGGTAATCCTAAATGCAGCTATCTCTGGTTCCTTAATCTCCTCTAGAGTCGGATTACCACCCATTTGAGCAAGTGCAGCTGGAATTAGGAGATGACAAGCATGCAAAGAAAGTGCCAAGAACTCCTGAGGTGACCAAGATGTCAGGGTGGCCCTGACCACCCCGCAGCGCCCAGGGATCCCGCAGGGCCCTGGGCCACGGAGCGAGGGGACAGCGGGAGGCCCTGGACCAGGCAGTGCCCACCGGCCCCGGCGCGGACCAGCCTTTCTTCTTGCTGTGGTTCTACAGCTGCCGAGCCACCGCTGGGTCACTTTGGCTCTTCATTTGCCTCATGACAGACTTCTGCTAGTCCCGCAGCTCTCTGACATGGTCAGGCTAGCCACACTCTGCCATACACGAATATATAATATGTATATACAGATGTACACACACACACGGATGGTTGTTCCCACATTTGCCAGAACAAAGAATTGACATAAAATAGTCTGTGAAATGTGGAGTAAGTTTGACCTTGCTTATGCTTTTCCCTGGAAAAAAGTCAGCCCACATTAAAACACATGTATGTGTGTGCGGTTACTTTTTGAAACAATCCGTCATGTTTGATTGAAATGGAATATGCTACCATGTATATTTAAGATTAAAGCTTTATTTTTAAAGGCCTGTAATCCTTTGGAGGAGATTTTGTTGATATAAGACTTCATCAGAAAGTAATTGTGGATTGTATAGCTCTGACCTTTGCAGGAAGTAGGGTGCAGGTCTGCACAGCTGAGAAATACTGTGCATCAATTTCTTGGGAAGCCCCTGCAGATCAGCTAAGTATGCATACAAGTTCAAGAATATATTCAAAACGTTACAATTAGTGGTTCAGTCGTCAAAGTTTGGGATGTGGTATTTTTATACCGAGTGAAATACATGATTTAAATATACTTTAAATAATAATAAAAAAAAATAACGCCAGACCTTCTACACAAATTGGAGGCAGCTAAATGCTCTTTTGTGCCTGCAGCTCTAAGGAGGCTGTGATGCATGTGAAGGAAAGTGACTGACTTAACTCATTGAGATTCAGGGAACGACCTGCCCTCTTTCGGAAGAAAAAAAAAAAAAAAAAGAAAGGCAAGAAGAAGAAGAAAAGTAAGTGTGTATGTGTGTGTGTGCGTGTTCGTGTTCGCGTATGTGTGTGTGTGAGAGAGAGAGAGGAGAGAGAGAGAGGAGGGGGAGACTCACAGAGTCCTGCTTTTCTGAGCTGAGAGCTGACGGTTCCTAAGCAGAAAGTATTAGGAGAAACACAGCATCTTGTCTCTTCGCTGCATTTACACAATGAAATCACTTCTATTTTTATTCCTGCTAACCGGCTGGTTTTGCTTGAATCCACTCCGAGCGATGGACAATGGGAACAAACAAGTACTTAAAACAACTAGACCAAAAAAAAAAACCAGGAAAAAAAACCCAAACAAACCCAACCACGCTGGGATGAGGATTACTCACTTTAGCGCTGGCTGTAAGTACGAGGTCTCTTGCTGTATTTCAGAGCGATAGTGACAGGCTGTTGTTTAGGTTGGTGTTGCTCCGATTTGTTTTGATTCTTTGTTGTTCTACCTCTTTTTTTTTGTTTTGTTTTTTGTTTTTTTAATCTATCACCCCCTCTTTATCAGTCTTCTGCCGGCTGACTGAGACAAGAAAATAAAAGCAGGAGAGGGGCGGGCGGCTGAGCGGAGCGCGGCGCGACGGCACGGCAGCAGCCGGGGGTGCGGAGCTCCGCGGGCGCGGAGGAATGTCCGGTGCTGGCAGTGCGGGGGGCAGAGGACTGTTTTCGACATCAGTTTGTGGGCTTAACTGGAATGAAATTGCGCTTTTTTTTTTTTTTTTCCTTTCCTGGCACGGGAATTTGCGTGCCTGTGTGTGTTCATACACATCCCCCGGCAGCGTGGTCCGCTCGGGTCTGTGTAGTGCACCGTGCGTCCGCCCAGCTTGAAGGAATGCGGTGGTCAAAACAGCTTTCCAGATGTTTGGTTTTTGGGATCCCAACCCCCCCACACATACACGCTCCTCAAGTGTTCATGTGATAGTGGTACTTTTCCCTGGAAGGATTTGCTTTAAATAACTCAGACCAGAACTGTCTCCCTCTCGCCTAGCCTAGTTGCTTTTCTCCCCCTCCCCTTCCTCCTTTCTTTCTTTATTTCTGTGAGAGCGCTCCTGGGAAAGCGGATCGGTTGGAGGGGAAGGCTTTTCAAATCGTGGGGGAAAATGTAAGAGAATTGAGAGGGTCCGGGCTTTCTTTGTGTGGTGCTGAAGCCGCGGAGCTGCTTTGTGCTTTGGAAGGAGAAAATGGCGAGTCCTATTGTGTTTAGGCCGTTTTCTTCCGGTACAAGGGTTTTCCCCCAAATCTTAAATACTTCAGGGCTCTTTTGAAAGAAATCTCCCAGTCTACGAAGTGTGAATGGCTTCAGCTCTGCCTTTTCCCCAGCCGGTAGCACCTCACATTCGAGAGATCCCACACATTTCTCCTTTGCAGGGCTAGTGCACAATTTCTAAAGCTGCTTCATTCAGACCCTCTTGCAGCGGAGGGGCTATTTCAGCTGCTCTTTGCCCGCGTTATTCAACTCAGGAGAGCAGGTTATGAGAGAAGTGGGGACCGAAGAAATAACATTACGAGACTTGTCCTTCCTTTTAAATGCTAAGGAGCAGCCTTAGCCAATTGTGTGTGTGTGTGTGTGTATGCGATCTGAGAAAAGATTCGTGAACGACCGTCTGACTTTTCCACTAAATTATTTAAACTTTATGTATACATACATGTATGTGTATGAGACAGAGAGTGTATCTGTGTGCACGTGCATGTAGCCACGTAGCACGATCTTTCTTTTAGGTTCGGAAGGAGGTCATATATACGTAAACTGGGATTTTAGAGCACATTTAAACACTGTATTGCCGTTGCAACGTGCAATGAAAAAAATAGTTCGCAATGTTGTCAATTCTTTTCAGGTCAGCCTATAGGTAGGCACCAGTTATCAAAAACCGCTTTTGAATTTCCACGGTTATCCGGTTAAGCAAACAAATGAGAGTCCGAGGTTTAAACACCCTTTTCCGATATTAACCACTTTACATTAGAATGTAGGCTTGCCCAGGCGTCAGTGATTAAAAGCTCTTTGAAACAGGAGAGCTATCGAATAAAACCCAAGAAAGGTAAATCCTCACCACCACCACCTTCTAAGGTTCTGAATTAAAAAAAAAAAGGAAAAAANTTCAAATAAAAAAAAAAAAAAAAAAAAAAAAAAGAAAAAACAACTTAGCAATATTAATGATCACAACAAACAGGGGCGTTGGTGGAAGTGCCTCGGAGGGGCCGCAGGCTCCCCGGCCCTGCGGTGGCGCGGGCCGCGCGGGCGCGGAGGGGCGCGCAGGGCCTCC
>VXAY01004283.1:139252-214719 GCA_013399855.1 Oxyruncus cristatus
GCGGGGACGGGAGAGGCCGGGGTCTCCGCGCCGTCGGCGGCGGAAGTCTTTGTTCCGCGAGGCCTCGGAACAAAGGAGCGGAGGGACCGCGAAGGGCCGGGTGGGGGCCGGGACCGCGGCCGGCGCTGTCCCTGGTGCTGGCAGCGTCACCGAGCGCCCGACGCGGGCCGCCAGACCACCAGTTCCCGGTCGTGCGGGCACGTCCCGGTGGCAGCGGGTGGCCCTCGTGATGGGAGCGTCTCCGGCGGAAGAAAACCTAGCGTCCATGAGGGTACGGCAGGAGAGCGGCTTGGCCTAAGCCTCCGTCTGTGCGCGGTGCACAACCGCTGCCCCGGCGGAGTCCCCGAGCGGGTCCCACGGCTCATCCGTCCCGTCGAGTCCTTCCCACCCCCACTCTGAAGCAGCCGGGTTGGAAGCAGGTCCTGCGGCGGCTCTGTCACGCTCCCGTCCCGGCTCCGTTCGCGGCCATCTGCCGCGGCCTAATTCTACTCTGCCGTCTATCAAACGGCAGCCACAGCCAGCCTGGGCAGGGGATGCTCTCAGACACTAAATAAGGCAAAACAACTAAGAAACAGCAATAACTGCAAGAACCATAATGATAACAACACCATCTGCCTGAATGTCGTAGAGCTTTGCCCTCTTTCCTATTGCGCTCAGGAGACAGCGTTGACTTGCAGTGGGGTTTTTACCAAAAACTGGATTGCAAATTGGACTGATCACCCTTCTCTGCAAAGGAATAGAAGAGGAGAAATCCTGATTTTTCCCGAGCCTCTTCATTTCCTTGTAATCATCCTTGCACTGTCCAGTACACAGATGAAGTACATGGGCTACTCAATCCTTTCTCTTTGGCTCAGCAAACAGGGGAAGAGTCTTTCTCAAAGCACTGCCTGCTCCTGCCATGCCACATAGTTTCTCTCATTTCTTGTTTTTGAGATGCCTGTTCACGTATACACATCTACCTACACGCACATACGCACATCTGCACATTTTCTATGTACCCTCAGATTGCCATAATTTTTATTTATCATTTCTTCTTGTTTACGTGTCCTTTGTGAGACCCAGCACTTTGCAGGATCTCAGGAAAGCCATGCAGAAAACAGAGGAAAGAAAGTCCATCATCGCCTGCTCATGTGTGGGCCAGGATGATGCACAGCTGAGATTAACCCTCATATAGGTAGAGAGCAGGGACGTCTTCTAAATGTGTTGTGTCCTCAACAACCTGAAGGACTCAGCTAAACGCTTTGCAGGATTACAAACGTGAACTGACTATCCCTGCACTAAGGCATTATCTCCACCACATCTCACTTCTTCTTGGTTTCTTGGAAATCAATGCTAAAGGTTTGTTATAAACATTCTATACTTCCACAGCAAAAGAAACATAAATATGTAAGTGAACCTGCTACTGCCAATCTCTCAGTGTAGTTTTAAAAATATTTCTTAATGCTTGGAAAGAAACGAAACTTTGGAATAGGTGGAGGTTTCTTTTGGAAAGCTTCCAGAAACAGGGAACCTTCCTACCTTCTAAACTACAGTAGCAATAATAACGGTGGTGATGGTGGAGCACATAAAAAATGGATGTAAGGAAGGTCTGAAGACCCAGGTGATGAACTGTGCCATCTAGGGCCATGTGTTTCCCCTTCCAACGTCACATTGCTGCCGTAGGCGCATTGAGGTTCTGGTGGCAGCGTCTGAAAGTAACCTGCATTTAATATTCACCACTTGCCTTCTTACTCCAAAAACAGAACAGAAGCCCAGCTCTCAGCAATTTTCCTTGGGGGTAGTCTGATTTCCAAGGCTCCTCATGGGGAAGAGCAAGGCCCACTGCCTGCTAGCCTCTCCTTGAGTTAGAAGAAGACACCCATGCCCTCCCACTATCCCCCCACCCTCCCTTTTTTTTTTTTACTTGTTCTTCTTTTTTCCCTCCTTAAGCGACGCCTGCCCAGAGCCACGGGGGCAGAGTCTGGCCCCAGGACGGCCCCAGGACGGGGGCTGCCCCGGCGGGGCCGGGTGGGCTGCGGGACGATGCGCCTCCTCCGCCGCGGCTGCCGCGACCCCTGGCGGCCGCGCACGGCGCATCGCCCAGCGCAGCGCAAGGCCCGCGCAAGTCCCGCTCAAATCCAGCGCGGCAGAGCATGAGAAGCTTCAAGTACGAACCGTTTAGAAGCAATGCTCCGGAACAAAAATAGCTTTAAAAATGTCATTCTAAAATGTTTTGCGATGTAGAGCGCGAGAAGTGATCTTTTCATGCCTTCCCAGTGGGAGTCAAGGCTATCTGTCTTACGTAAATTCAGATCTGTAGAGTATCATCTGTGACACGAAAATATGAAGGGAAATGAGCTACTACCTGCTTACTGCAGCTGTTGAGGCAGCCTCGGGCATCAGTTTCACTCAGGGACAAACGGTCCTACTACAGCAAGAACAGATTCAAGGTATTGTCCAGTTTATAGACATAGGCCAGTCACTTTCAAAAAGTTAAAATTTAGCTTTTGAATCAGGATGATCAAACGCCAACATTTCATTTTGTTCACTTGTCCTATACTCAAAGGGGTGACTAAGAAAGGTGTAGAGCACAGTTTAGTCAGGCTATAAGCAGAACAAGCCCTCCATCAGAACAAGCACTGTCCCACTGTCTCCACCCTGCAGAGCTGTTCCAGCAGCAGGATCTTCCCACTGAGAGAAGCAGAGGAGAAAAAACGTGTCTGGTGCTTCATGGCCTGGTGCATGGCAATGACTGCCACAGGGCGGGAAAGTCGATGAGCCAGCCTGCAAGGTATGTCATGAGATTAATTTTCACACTCTGCGCAAAATTCCTCACATTTCTTTTGTATTACTTAGCTCCTCAGGTACTGCTAAATTACCACAATAACTGAGCAGTGAGGTAATAGAGATAGTAATTTGCAGTCCAATGTAAATTAATTTTTATTTAATCAGGAACTGCTTTAATAGCATGGTGGATATTAAGAGTACTGCACTACTTAATACTAAATATTTGTGTGTCTGAAGCAGTCTTATAAAAACTTGACTAAAGAAGTCCCACAATCAGAAAACAGGGAAGAAATACCAAATCTTAAATATGCTGTTAGTATAAAATATTTTAAATTTAAATCAAGGACAATTTAATTAGCAGTAAGAACCTGTTAAATTAACTTGGTGTACTGTTCAGTTGTACTGTTAAGGTTGCTTTATAATTTGCCATATTAAAGTAATTCTGTTTATTCGCAGTGAAGTACAGGTTGCATGTCAAATAATATTGACTAAAATACACACTTAATACTTGTACAATAGTAGTTAAAATGTAATCTAAGGTTGTTAATTCCATCACTAATAAGTTTTGTATAAGTTTTTTGTACAAGAAAATGCAAGAAGAAATACTCTGTTTACAGCAACTAACTATTGTAAATTTGAACTGATCTTAATGAATGCAGCTGGTAAAGAAGTTAATAAGCAAGGAAATAGCTTTATTTTCTTAGACATTTAAACAGAGAATTACATAATTGTTTGAAGTATTATTGCAGTACTTGGAACATGAAAAAACCTAACACACATGGGTCTTTCCAACTTCAGAGGGTTATGACTAAACACTGTGATGTCCTTTGGCACAACTTGTATAAAACAACTGTTCAGTCTTTTCTGAACCTAAAACTTATTCTATACACCATTCGTATCTCACAGACTAGATCAACTAGAGGTATTGAAAGTATTTTTGGATCATTTAAACCATTATTATTTGATTTACTGTTATACATCCAGTGTATGAGACAATCAACTGAAAGAACATTTTTTAACGAATGAACAGGTCTCTGTAAAAAGCTCTTACCTTCACACTGTTGTTTTTAAAACCTAATTAAGAACTTTTTCCTATTTGTCCTTTCTTTAGATAATATATGCTTGGCCTTCTAATATTTGTGGATAAAATGAAAAGAGCAGTTGTGACAGGAAAACTAAAGGTACAGCCTTTAAATTTTTACCCTCGACACTTCCAAGTAATCTGCCAGACTGGGTGAAGTCCATTAAAAATTAAGGGCACAATTTCTTTCAAATTAGAAAAATTCAAATATGTCTGACTGCTATTAAATTGAACAGAGGAATAAAAAAAATTATGTGGTTGTCACTAATTAAAGCAATAATTAGTGAGATGTTGACCTATTTTAAAGATTTATAGTTTCTTATCTCTCCTCTGTAGAGGATTCTAAAGGCCAATCAGAATAAATCATTTCCTTGAAAAGAGTGCCAAAATCCGAAAAGACAACAGAAAAATCAGTGGTTATTTTTTCTTTGCGTTTGTTTTGCTCAATTTCAAACAATTAAAATATTAGATTCCCCAGATTAATCAAACTGGTGACATCAGCTATAGGTTTCAGGTCATGAGTATGTAAGAAACACATAGAAACCTCTCAGGTAAAAAAGAAATGTTAACTTGATCTTGGTAAGTATAAAATCAATACTATATATGCCTGTTCAGACAGATCTTTTGCACTTATATGTTCACAAACTTAATTTTAGTAAGCTTGACTTTTTAGCAAGATATTGCACTCTTAGACCAAAAGCCAGGTTTAAACACGCATGGTGAAGATTTGAAGCACATAGGATGCAATACACATTTCGAAAGGAATTCCATCCTTCCCTAAATGAGGTCTTGATTTAAGATGGCGCTGCAGCACATACTGCAGTCCCCAGTTGTGCTTCAGATCCACAGCTCCATACTGGAATACGAGTCCCGCTGACTGCCAGGACAGGACAAGCACTTCGGGACTGTTGAATCCCTTTGAACTGAAGGTTCGTACTACTAACACAGCAATGGGTCTGACCAAGGTCAGTGTTCACAGCATACACTTAGCGCAGTCAATTAAATGCATTCAAGCGCTTCCTAATGATATATATGCAATAAAAATAGAGCATTAATCCTGCATAAAGAGGAATAATACATAATAATAGCAGAGTTGGCCCAGAAACACTTTTCTGTATCTATGAAAAATGTAGGACTTCTGGAATACTGTGCTAGAAAGAACACGATTACTTTAAGGACCGGGTATAATAGAAACAGAACAAAATGTCGCTGGAGAACATGGAACATCATTCTCTGGAATGAATGAAACTGTTTCATGTTGTTAGTTAGGACTACAAGTCTCTGGAGTCAGAGAGAGGAAGAGAACTTGGGGTATTATTTTGTTGCATTATATCTGAATGCCAGGTGTGTAATATACACCTGGGGAAAAAAAAAAAAAAGCTAGTGGGATCCTATTAGAGGAAATTATTTTATGTTGTATAGTTATTTTATGCTGGATGTAGGCAAGCCTTCATTGGGATTATGTTGCCTCATTAATCGTGGTAAAGCAAAAGGCTGCCAAGATAGCAAAGAGGTTGAAGAATCTCCAGTCATGAGCTAATCACAAGAACTTGATTTGTCAGCTCAGCAAAGTGAAGTCAGAGGGGAGGTATGACAGCTATTGGCAAATACCAGAGGAGAAAGAATGATAGGGTAGGCAAAGAAGTAGTTGTACTACTAGGATGCTAGCACTAATGTTACCTTGAAAAAAAATCTAAAACCTTAACCTAGGCATAAAGGGAAGTAAATTAATAAATAGCCTTCTCATAAGCTGGTGGAGGACAAGAAAATATCATTTTAAGAGTGAGTAACTGATTTAATTTACTAGGAAGAGTATTCTGACTATTTTCTGCTGAAAACTAAAACAAACAAAACCCAAAACAAAAATAAACCAAAAAATAGGATAGATCTCAGCCTGGATCAAGAAAAATATTTCATGTGTATTTAGAAGCTCAAAATCTAGGACAATTGTAAAATAAGAGCATGTTTTGAAAGGGAATAAGAAAAAGAACAAGAACAAAAGAGAAAGTGAAAGAGGAAGAGGCAAACAAGGAGAAACAAAGAGAAATAGGAAGAAACTGAAAAAAAGGAAGGAAGAGAAGTATTTTCAAATAAAAGAAAATGTTCACAACAAGCTGTTTTAATCCATTCATTCAAGGCGAATTTTTGAACTGGGTAAATTAACAAAATGTACAGTTTCACTGCTTGGTTTCAATGAATCAGCAATTTTTTCTTACAAATGTTATTAAAAAAATCCTAAGTGCACCGCTATATGAATAACCTGTGTTCTTCTTTGAAATGTTCCTTCTGTCACTATGCAAAACTTGCATAATAAGATACACTTTATATGTGAATAATATTGTAAGCTTACAGGAACAGAAAATGCGTGTACATTACAGCTGTGCTAAAATTGCTAGAAACAAATTCTCTAAATCAAGGGATTCAGAAGCTTTTCTCTTTGTTAATTTTTCTGATTTTAAGCAACGAGATAAGGCAAATGTAAAGATGACTTGTTTATAGGTTTTGCAGATTGACAGAAGAACATTTAAAAAGGTTTATGTTATACTGACTGCAAGCAATCAAAGAAACACAGATCCTGGATGTTTATGATTTGGAACACAGATATATTGTCTTTGTTTTCCTGGTGAATTGCGTACAGGCATATAGAAAATAAAAATATGGATAAATAAATGCACCCCAGATACCAACTGTATTAACATTAATCCATTTTCAAACAATTAGCAGTCCATAAAGGCATGTTACATCATGTTATAAATTTCAGTAATTTATAAACTTTTTTTTTATTTTATTTTTCGTTTTCTCTCAACTTCAGAGGCATCTTCGGAACACATCTGAGAAAAGTCACCTAAGGATGCAAAATCTTAAGGAAATTCTAAATACAGGAAAACAAGAAGTTAGAAATGAAAACACCTGACTGTTTTTACCACCTTAAACTACAGAAAAACACTGCCACCTTTGCAGATACAACACAAGCCTGCGAGATGTGGCTCATATGTGGATGTGAAGAAACAAAGATGACCCAAGCTCACCTGCATGGAAACTGTGAAACTGCACGGAAAAATTGGGGAAAACTGAGCTGAGCATTTATTAGGAAGATTGCCACTGATTCTGAGTTGAAATGAAGAATAAGTTTCCATTCAAACTTAAGTGAAGAGAAATAATTCTGCAACTTCAGAAGTTTATACAGTAATATGGAGAAGCACAGAAAGCAGGCAAATAGTTCAAAATACAACAGAACTGTGAAAAAGTACTTTTTTTTTTTTTAATTTGTAATGTATTTGCTTCAGTTGCCTGTGCTCATCCTTTTGTGTTCATCTTAAGACATTTGTGCAAACAAGTTTCTTTAACATTTTGTGGGCAAACACAAAAATCACTAGATTCTTATGTCTCCACATGCACACTGCTTTGCTCCATTTATTCAAGCACTCACCCTCTCAGAAAGTAAGAACAATTTTGTCCAGCAAGCAAGACCTACAGACAGGTCCCAAGTGATTAACGGATGCCTTTGAAGAACCCTTTTCTGGTGAAAACTTTTCAGCAGAAGTTGCGTTTGTTGGATTCCTGACGGCAGCATATTTCTTCCTTGAGTCACATGAAGTAGGATGAAGGGCAGAGGAGATAGTGATTTGGGATAAAGCTGGAGCACTGGGACTGCATTTCCAGCCCAAAGCCTAACTTGAAGGAGGGGACATGAGAGTCTGATAAGGAACAGGAGGACAAATCCTTCCTTCTTCTTATGAATGCCCAGATCTGGAATTTAGAAAGGCCAATAAAGGCAAGCAGTAGCTAAGTACAGGCAGGAAAAGGCAATAACAACTCATTTGAAGCAATTGCAAATGTCAGAGCTAAATCAGAAAAGCCCTGTCAGTGAAAGATGGCTGATCTTTTGAAATGCTCCTGAAAAATCCCTGCAAAATAGGCACTAGAAAGTCGGCTTTGAATCTGCTAAACTTCCACAGAAACACTAAATTATTGTGTCACATATAGACTCCTTACCTAATGTAATGCAAGTCAATATAACACACACAAGTATTTCATATTTCGTCACCCAAAACTCCACATTTCCCTGTAATATTTCAGGGTTTGCATCCTGTATCACATGATTCCTACATTTTCCTTAATTTTAGAAACCTAGCAACCCAGTCATACTAGCAACCTATCTTCTGTCTGAGAAGGACAGGGATGTGTTTTAACCATCAACACTACTCAGCGTTAGGAGTAAAGCTGGGTGAAATGAACATTTTACCCCTAGGGGATATGGATTGGAGCTGGAAAGCCCAAGTTGCACACAGAGTTGCCATGCCCTTCTGTCCCTTTTGAGAGCTGATGCATTTACAAAGTGATTATATTGGTAGGAAGGGATTAGCAGACATCATACTAACAGATCGTGCTTTCTAAAGGTCCTAGAGGAATCTTAGGTTTTTTGTAAGGAGAGGTGGAGGGGTTCAGGAGACCAAATTTAGCAGAATTGGATTTCCTACTTTTTCAGTTTGCCTAACAGTGAGAAAAACTGTAGTGAAATAGGTATGTTAACAGGCTCAAAAATTGTCTGAGCTCCCCCAAACAAGCAGCTTCAGAAAGTCAAACCCCCAAAAAATGCACAGTAAGAACTTGAGAATTTATAAAGATGAATACAGAAAGCTGACCTGACACTCTGTACTTAAAAATCTCCGATATTCTGGTTTCTGACTACAAATTATTTAAGAGATGTTTGGAAAACATCATCCCTTATCGGAAAACATCTGCATCTCTAAAGAGATCACAGATTTGTAGACAGGATCCTAATTTATTATTTCAGTATACCACCTCAGGGGTGCCCAGCTACTGACAAAAGAAATTTTAAGAGTTTATTTACTCAGTTTTCTTTCATTTTTTCCCTCCAAATGTGATTCATTAGGCTTGACTACCCTTCCTCCAGACAGCCCCCAGGAGGGCTAGTGAAGACAGCACGGCAAGACAGGGTCTGCAGAACCGTGCCAGCAGCCTCAGACACTCTCATCAAGTCAGCCAGACAACCAGTATCTAAATTCAACAATATTCACAATCTTCCATGTAACAGCTGGTTTTCACCATGGAGGACTCCAGGGATAGTCACTTGCTGGTAAGCCCACCTTTCAGTGCTAGTACTCAGTCTAGGCTTCAGTGACTACCTATCTAAAGCTCTCGAGATGTGCCTACCATGGCAGGAGCAGATAAGCACATGCACGTACACATCGTACAGCCCTTCGGCAGGTTGTGTCCCCAGTGTCGGCGTTTGGGAAGCACCACTGCAGCTTATTTAGGTTCTGGAGGAAGTTTCTCCATTCCCGTTGTAGGAAAGCTGTGACCACCACAGTACTGGTTATTAGAGAAGCTCTCTCATTCAAAGTGATTAAGTATTTTTGCAGGTCAAGCACTGGCAAGCCAGACGAGCAATCTTACAAACATTACGTTTTCAGGATTTAATTCATGTGATTCTCTGTGCTGCTCTCTATTACTTATATGATACAACTGTTTTCATAGCAAAGTAGGGGCAGTAGGGACTACTTAATTGGGACAGTCTAACCTATAGACAATTGTTCAAACCACAAATTATCTAAATTTTGTATGGGCAGAGACGGATTTTAAGAGCTCTATAGGGATCAGAGCTGTTAACACACTTCTAAGGAGGGCTGTGGGGACTAGATGGGCATGGTGAGAAAATCTGAAAATTCACAGTGAAGAACTCTCCCACTTTAGCATTGGGAAAAACTGCTCAGCCTGTGTTTTTTTGCCTTTTTTGCTATTAGTGAAGCTGAAAGTGATTCAGAAAGCAGAGACTTGGAAAACTTGGTCAAGCATGCTGTTGGGAAGTACTACTGTATAGCCAAATTTTCCTGTCACAGCCCACCTCTTGCAGCTACAACATTATGTCTTCAGAATACGTGCTTATTTATTCCCATGTGTTACATTTGGACATCATGTCCATATAGTGTGTATACATACATATATATATATATATATACACACAGATATACATACATTTATAAAACATCTACTAAAACAAAGGAATCTAGGAAAGTGAGAAACTTTAAAATACCACATTTACAGAAGAAAAAAAAAACTTCCAAAAAAACCATAATTCTATGTTTTCTTTTGTTGTTCCTTTCACCAAGGTAAAAATGATTCCACTATATTCAAGGTACTAAAGCCTGAAGACATCCTTGGTGTTTACTTTTTGTTCTAATCCAGTTCCTTTGTTAATGAATCAGTTCAGAAAAGCATGTAAACATACACTTAAGTACATTCGCAATTTTAAGTGACTTCCTGAATCAGTATAATAATTTAAAGTAACATTAATAAACATTCTTTAATAAACAATTCCATTTAATATCTGTTCACAATGCAGTGCTGCTCTCATATTCTTCCACGTTTCCCTGGTTTTACTACTAATGGTAGTACCAATAATAAGATGCAGGAAGTTGTTTCATGCTTTCGATAGTGAAGGCTTAATGGCTTTGAAGAGGTTCATTTTCAGAAGCAGATCACTTCAGAAAATCAGGTTCTTGACCCTACATCAGTAATTTTTTTGGCAAACTTGACTTGCACTTCCAGGCAAACCCTTATATCCATAGCAACACACAAAGGCTTCCAGTTTGACACTGTGGTTTTGTAACTATTGCCTTGTGAATAGCTGCTGGAAATGATCACAGCTGGTATGTGCATGTGATCATGCACACATCTCTGTGTGTGTGTATGAGGTACAAACTGGTGTTTGCGGATACAAAGTGTCCTCTTTTCCTCTCTTTCCTCAAATCTCAGTCAGACAAGTTTCCATGAGTAAATAGATTTTCCTAAAACACTCACCACCAAATATCTTTCTTTTCTGCAAAAAGCATGTGTTTTAAACTCACAAATTGGACAAATTCTGTGACCAAGTGCTTCAGCAGTGGTACAGCAGAAGGACTGTGGAGACAGTGCAGGAGGGAGAAGGACGGTACACCAGCCTTGCAGTCTGATCCCAACCCAGCGATCCCAGGTGTGCCACAGCACAGGGCTGGGTATTACTCTTCCTGACAGTAGGAGGATGAGAGCATTTCCACTTTCTCTGTCAATTCCTCCAGCCATGCACCTCCTCTCTCCCACTGCTCTCTCAGCTCTGAAGCTGCAATGGGAATCTCCTGTTTCAAGGCCTACTCATAGCCTTCAAGGCTCGAGTGAAACCCAGAAATTTTTCTCCTACATTTCAGCAAATACTACCACAAGTTTTACTTGCACAAAGACAAAAACACAAGGAAGAAATAAGCAACAGGAAACCGTGCAAGGGGGTGGGAAAAAAGCAACACTGTCACTGAAAAAAGGCACACAGGACTTTAATACAAAGCTTGATAACTGGTCACACTTTACAATGGCCCAGGAACTATCCCCAAGCTCCTAAGTGGCGTAATTTAACAAATGCCCTGAAAAACAGGCTTAGTTCAGAAGTGCTCAGAAGAAAAAAAAGATTGAAATGCATTTGATATGTAAATCTAACCAGCAAGTAGAGCTGCTTACAGAGCCATACAAAAGGGATTTATCCTCTTTTTAGATTCCTGGCTTTATAATGGAAGTGGTGATTTTAGGGACATCCCTAGTTAACTTCAGAACTCCATATTTGGAATAAATATGCTGGCTTAATAAAGTGAGGCTGACCAAAAGAAAATGAAAAAAAAAAAAAAAAAGAAGTGTTAAGATTTCCAAATCATCCTTTTTTTGTATCAGGGAAAAAAATTACACTTCTCATACATTACTGGGGAGGGTGTGTGAAGTGGGAGCAAGACACCATACAGACATACATACACACACCCAAGAGAGCATCTTATTCCTGCAGTCTTGTTGCTTCAGTTTTCTCAAACCCAAAACAGCCTCTCTCTTCTGAGAAGCGAGAAAAGAAACATCCCATTGCTAGCCATGGTTAGTCTGATGTTGTAGCTACTCATCTAGCCTCTCCTGTGACAAGGACAACATTTGGCACGTCCTTGCCTCTCAAGAAGCTGCATTTAGTTTGTGGCACTGCCACGAAAGTAGACTGCAAACACAGAACTTCTACTAACACACCAATAAAAATCCCAAGCTAAAAATGTTACAGATGACATTGATCCAATATTCCTCCTACACACACAAAGCCTAAGATTGCCATAAGGACTGTTCTTCATTAAATTTTTATTAAATGGGCTGTTACAATAAATAAGCAAATTACTTAGAACCACAGCACACGGTTCCAGTCAGAATAATGCAGAAGCCATGACTTATATCAAACAGATTTTCAATCCTGTTACCAAAACTATCAATCATGTCTTCTCTTACAAGAATCCTGCAACATTATAATTTAAGCGTTATTTATACAGTTTATAACCCAATACACATTATAATTTACTTTTACAAGGAGTGCAGGTTGGTTTTAAGCTGCCTTCTTTATGCAGAAGAAACTTTTCATTGATGTACTTGTATGCATCTTTATTGACTTCAGTCAAATTTGCAGGAAGATGTAAACAAGATAAATGTTGTCTGGAGTAACATGAGCTAACCAGAGCCTCACCTGTAGACCACAGGTCTCTTTCCTGCTTCTCTTGGTCTCAAAAAGACAGAAAAAACAATATTTCTCTCATGTTTTCATGGAAGAAGCCTCTGAGCTGGAGTTAAAATTCTCAGTCAAAACCAAAGAAAATACTTGCCTCAGAGGTGTTATTCAGCTTTACTGGCAAACTCTACTGGGAAACCTCCTCAGATGAAGGTGTCAGAGGCAAAGCAGTAGGTATCCCTTTAGCCTAAAACATCTCACTTATCTCATACAAACCCACTAAAATCTGTCTATCAGATACGGTGAGCACATATAGGTTTATAGGCACTACAGATTTACAGTGCTTGTGCACAGGGCCCTACTTACATTCTCTGGAGAACAGCTTTCTCGGGGGAAAAAGTAAGACAGACTGTCTCCTGCTATAGTGCTGAGATCAGTTTCATGTATAAGCCAACAAAATCTGAGCAGCACTTACATTACCTTGACTTTCCCCATATTGACCCCTTGCCTTTGAGCATGGGAATGCATGCCTAGGTTTTGTTTGTGGTCGGCTTATAGAGCATGTATAGACTGTGATATCTTACAGAGCATCAGTTCTCTAGCTGGTTACTGATGAGAAAAACTGTTTTCTAGCCAATCCCCTGAGAGTCCTGCAGTTTATCACAGCATGTGTTAGTGGGATAACCCTGTCAATTGTTTCCAATGAAAAAGTGAAAAATTACTCATAAAAGAGCTTGAGCACACACTGTAACTCTTCTTTTTTATCTTAGCTGTGGAAGGTCCTGCAAAGTCAAGGTCCCTCCCTACTAGGCACTGCATGTGTGGGTTGCTCTTAAGGGCCTCTTCACTACTGTCTTTAGATGAAAAAATATATAAAATTTAAAATTTGTGAAGAGCTGGAAGAAATTATGGTAAGTAGCAATCACAGCCCAGCTCATTTATAGTCCTTTTAAGGTGACTGGGAGATATCATAGACGATATGTGCCCTCTTGCTTGTGCATCCAAGTAAGAGACCTAGATCAGTGGGATTTCAGTGCAGGAGAGTGAGTGAAGAAGATAATGTGGTCTTGCACTGCTCACCAACTTCTCATTCATTTTTGGTTAAACCAATTCATTTACAGTCCTCCTCCTCTCACTTCACCTGGCTTCTACATGTTGAGTTCTGATTTAAAGATGTACTTGGGCATCTAATGCATGCATGGGAAACTCCTGCATGCAATATTCTCAGGGTAAGATAATTCCTATTTTTAAGACTACAGGAGAAGCATAAACACCTTTTAAAACAAACAAACACAAACACAAAAAGAAAATAAACCCCAAGATTTAATCCACCACACTCAGTTTCTATAGGAGCTGAGATCACAGTCTCAGCTGAAAGAAACCAGAGGCAGGCAGGCAGGCAGGCAGGCAGGCAGGCAGGCAGGAACCAAACCTGCAGCTCCTTTCCTTACACTACAAAGTGATTACCCCATTTAATTTAACTTGATGAGCCCCACAATTGTTAACCTTAATGGGTCCTTGTATGGCTTATCCTTTCTCAGAGATAAAAATAGGGGTAATGGAAATGGACATGGCAGCAGATTGGAGAGCCATGAGGGTTTTCACAAGCCAATACCACAGGATGAACCATCACAATGCAGCACTATGGACATGAGCTTAGACATTTTCTAAGGAACCTAGAGCTGGAGGAGACATTTTATTTTAAGGGTAAAACAGAACCAACTATATATGGCACTTTTTGTAAAATTAGAACAAAATTAGAAAAAATGCTCAGGTCACGGCTTGCTGCGTGATTATGAAACTATAGTTTTCCTGAGAGGTAAAGGGAACATCGTCCACTCAGTTCTGTATTTATCATCATTTACATGAAAGGACAGAGATATTAGTCTTATCTAGACTTGGTGCCCCAAAAGCAGCAATGCATCCACCCACCTCTCTCCTGGGGAAGAACCTCTTCCCGGAGGTGCCTGTCTCTCTCTATCTGCCCTGGAGGAGCTCCAGTTCAGGCTGAATGGTTTCTAGGCAGCTCAAGCCTGGCAAGGTCGACCCCAGTTTCCCTAACTCCCACCCCTAGGCTCACATCTAGGTCTAAAAACTTCAGAATTCAGGGCCATTACGCTGGGCATGAATACAGGAAGATGCGCTTTAGATTCCAGGGCCCAAAGATTAGTATATCTGCTAGTGCAACTTCTAAGCTGGCAGTGGTGTCTTTGCTGCTTTAACAGCTTTTATGGAGATGTGGTCTCTGCAGTTACTGATAGGACACGAACAATTTTCTTGGTATTGCATTCACAGCACTTCCTTTAGAGGAATTATGTCTTTTCCTGGTTTAAACAAGTAAAATAGCATTTGGGCTACATGTTTCAGATGATTAAAACACATTCACTTGTGATACTGCTTATTCCCTGCAAGAGGGAGTGAATTTTTCGGATTATGCACATAGCTAAAAACCCATAAATTTTGTCATTCATATCCATAAGCAACATGGCAAGCTCGCAAAAGCTATTACTTTTCAGTTACACAAGTGTGTTAAATTACTCAGTCAACTGACATCTGGCATGAACTATAAATTGCTCTCAAAATTCTTTTAGAAAGATTATTATATTATTATTAATTTGCTGTGTATGTCAAAGCATATCACACACACAGCAATCCTGAAATTAATTAGCATTTTCAAGGATCACACTGAAAGGGCCCAGAAAGCCAGCAGAAATAATCTCCAAGATACTAGCAGGTTAAGCAGTGCTGGCACAACTTGTCTTCAACATATTTCCTTCAATCCATCTTTAAGAATAAAACACAAGAAACCTTTTTTAAACAAGCCCTTTGTCACATAGCCTTGACTATTACAAATTAGGCTAAGATTTCATTTGCAATTTATATTTACTAAAAACAAAGCATTTTGAAAAATGACAGCATGTTCTATTCATCTTCCAGCAATTTAAAGCCACCCTGATAAGATACCCAGTTAAATAAAGGAACTCAGAGAACATCTTAACTATCTAAGCATAATTTTGAACACGGGGCTCCTTTCTGAGTTTACGGTGGTCATTCAAAATAACTAGATAGGAAAACAGAGTAATATTTCAATAAAACTATAATTCAATAAAATTTCATTCAATGTAATTATAAATAAAAAACTTATTCAAATAATAAAGACAAGGTTAAATTCAACAAGGTTTTATGAACATGATTATTTTTCAGCACATGAGTAATCCTGATGAAATCTTATTGAAAGTTTTTTTAGGTGCTTATTACAATTTTTCCGTAATACACCATGACATTTCACCCAGAGCCCCTCAACTGAAAGATCAAGAGCTACAGAAAAGAGCAGGCACCTGAAGAAGCTGGAATATGCTGGAATCACAGTTGTCTGGGAAGCCTCATTGCATCCTCCTTGAAGCATTGGCAGCACCATCACAGAAATATCACATGAAATCCATTTTCCCAGCCATGACTGCAGCAGACAGCTCAACAGGAGTGAAAATAATACAGGAAACCCAAATTTGGAAGTTCCTGCTTCCAGGATTTTGGACTTCGTAAATCACCTCAAATGTATTTAGCAATGATCCTGGAATATGTTCTAGAAAGGAGGTGTTGAAAGCCCACTCACCAAGTTGGATGCTTCACAGCATTTACCACCTTTCTCTACGTACCACTGAGTATAATTTTACATGAATATAGAAAATATGACCTTTAAATAACTTGAGGATTATTAACTCTTTTCTACCCAGCAACTAAAACTTTCATTTCCAGAAATATCATATTCACGGATTGACCATAACAAAAAATATCAGTGTTAGTTAAGCCATGCCAGTTTGCAGAATGAAAGCAGTACCATTTTTGAGATCTCTGTACTTTCAGGGTTTTTTTGAAAGAAGTGGGGATAGGAACTAATTTCTCAATGGCTCTCCACAGCCTTTGCTTTAGATTTAAAAAAAGGAATGGTGACAAGCTTAAGATTGCAGTAAAAAAAAGCCTTCAAAACTGGCATAAGTCAGCATAACTCGTACAGAAACGCTTGGGTCTGCGGGAAACCTGAGACCAAAAGTGAAACAACAAAGAAAAAAGATATTTATTTCCTCAATCTTGTCTCTGAGCAGCTAGTAGTGCAAATTACAAGTGAAACAATCAGCAAGGTGCCCACACTGTCTCTGTGTGTGTGGAAACCAGAAACCTTTCATCACTGTGGGGTTTATCCACATCACCTACTTGATGCACATGCAAGTATCTAAAGTGGAGGCATTTTCTTTCCCCTATGGGCCACTGTCTCTGTCAGTTGACACTACAGTGAGTTTAGGCTATGTCAAAATTAACACTTGTCATAGCCTGTAAGGATTGGATCCATACACTGAAACAGTTGGAGCCAAGAGCATCCACACCAAAAGTTTTGTGGGGAGTTTCCTCAGTCTAGTCTCTAATCCTCACCTGGGGTCTGATTGCCTTAACAGTTGTAGTAGATGAAGTGTGTTTGGAGAGTGACTGTGTCTTCTGCGCTTCTTGCATATGGATTTCCTCACTTCATCCTGAAGAAAATAATTTTGCGTTCTCTGAGACCACCCTGTGGTGCTTAGGTCGAAATATCACTTCTGATCCAAACTTAAACACTGCAACAGAGGCTACTGTCCTGCAGACTGTCAGAAGGAGCAAACAAGGAAACATTTGGGCAATCTGAACATACTCTTTGGCTGTCAACCTTGTATCCCCTTAAGCACACATAAATAAACTGGCTAATGTTGTGCCCGTCCTCGCCTTTGAGGTGGATGTTCAGGGGAATGAAATTACGTTTCATCCTTCGGGAAGCTCTTGACAGGCCGCCCTTGCTGCCCAACACACACGTGTTCTTAGACACGGCACACGCCTCTTCAGATTCCCGCGGTGTAAAAGCACCGCTCGGACAAGCCCGGTCGGGCGGCGGGGCGGGGGACGCTCCGCCCGCCAGCGCTGGTCGGTCGTGTGGTGCCATCTAGTGACGGCTGCGGGGCCCGGCGCCCAGCGGCCCGGCCCGGCCCGGCGCCCAGCGCGGGGTGCTTCGGAGGGCAGCGTCAGCGCACGCAAGGGTAGCGGAGGGGTTTATGTTTATGTAGCTCTGGCTGAGCCCGTCATTTCCTCACAGGGGCAAACCGGCCGAAACAAGTTTTTCTCACCGGATTTCACGAACGCCTTTGCAGTATGCAGAGTGATACAGACACACGAGTACAGTCCACCAAAATACCCAAAACCTGTGAGTGAGGCGCCTGGTATTTACCTAAAAGTAATGTGGCATGAATCAGGTGGGAAGGGTTGTTTACCGAGAGTCTGCCTTTATGTGTCTATAGGATTTACGTTTTCAAGCTGCAATTCAAACATTTATTTAAGTGAAACATTTAATTTTTATATATTCAAGTGATGCCAGGAGCTTTTAAAAAGGGGGGGAAATTCTCTTCACAATCACAAAATCAGAAGAGTCTGTAATACTTTATCTCACTTTAAATTCAGAATTAAAGCATTCAAGTTAGTGTGCCCTTTTATAAGATTTTAGAATTATCCATCCATGGTCCCACACATTCAAGAAAGCCCTTCAACTGGTTCTCCTATAACCATCAAAATAGTTACACTTCACAGTAGTTTTTAATGAAGTTTATAGCATTTTGCTGTTTGTCTGACTGTCAGCAGGCATATTCATCCAGCAACAGGCAAATACATTAAGAGAGGAAGGCAAAATTAGAGTCATGGAGAATTGAGAACTCAGCAGCTGTTTCCCCTTGAATTATCTACTTAGAAGTCCCTTCTCTGCATGACTGACATGGGAACAAAAGAGGCTGCTGTCCCCCCTCCCAGCCGTGGCTGACAACCTATGACAGACTATCTGGCAAGCTGCAGATCCATTACTGGTTTACTGGGAAGGCCCAGGAGAAATCTATGACGCCACTTTCAGGCAGGGCCCTACACCTGCTAAAAGGCTGGATAATTCCCTTTCAGGCTCTTTGGTGAAAAGCCCTCTTGGGGTTTCTATATGTTTTATTTAGTATTTTCACGTCAAGTTGCTTCAAGTGACTGTACAAGGACATGAAGCATGTCTCTGTCTCTTGAGAGACGCATCTCCCGAGATCACCATGCACAGCCCTTCAGGATGTTCTGTCTTTCATATATAGCTCATCTCTCAGCTGGTTATGATGGATAAGTTCTTTTGGCACTTTCTTCATCTGATCTGGACAACCCTGGAGTACACATGAGTTAACTTTCTGCAGCTCTACATCCTGACTGATGCTTTGTTGCATCAACTGGATTCTCCCCTTGAGATATGAAAGCCTTGTCACATGTTGACAGACCTTATTTTTCCACGGAATAACCTGAATTTTATTCTGAAAAAGATGCTTTGTCTCAGCCAACATAATTAACATGAGCAATGGCCTTTCTGGGCAAAACTCGAAGTTTTTCTGAAGTCACAAAGTCATCCAAAGCAATTTGCTGTTCCTAGCTTTGAAACTGGAAGAATATGCTTTTATATGAATTGTTATTTTGCTGTTTGCAAGAACCTAAAGAAAAGTGAGCCAAGCTCTAATCATTAAGGCTGCTCAAGGATGACTGGAGAAGATAAAGGGAACAGCAAAAAGCGTGAAAAAATTGACCATTAGAAAGCAGAGAAGATTACAGAGTTTATGGAAATAATCAAATATTCAAAACCGGAAGCCAAACTAGGACTGTTTTTCACATTTGAACATCTGATGGACTTGCATGCAGAGAACAAAGGCATGTTTTGCACGGTATCACTCACTTGGCCCAGGGATGCTGCTTGGCCTCTGCAGCAGAAATGACATAGTTTGACTGGGAATATGAGTAGGAGACCTCTTCCCTGGCTGCCCACAGGACAACAGTGCTGGTCATGCAGACAGCCAAGAGCCTGACAATAAAATAACCTGCCAAGAGTCACTACGTGACAGAGTTGGGCTGCTGTCATATTCACAGCTGAAGACCAGAGAGAACAGCATGTGATGTGCCAGAAACTAAGGATTCTGCTTCTGCAGAAGTATTTCCACCAGAAGAGCAAAATAAACTAAGGGGAAATCCTACACTAACAATGACCCA
Source organism: Oxyruncus cristatus (assembly GCA_013399855.1). Classification (NCBI taxonomy): domain Eukaryota; kingdom Metazoa; phylum Chordata; class Aves; order Passeriformes; family Cotingidae; genus Oxyruncus; species Oxyruncus cristatus. The sequence continues at coordinate 158,686 of VXAY01004283.1, forward strand.
AGAGAGATACACTCAGATGAGGAGCTTCAGGTGCAACCACATAATCACACAAAACAACTGCATGTTAATACTAGTCCACTGAGCTTTTTGGTATTACTATGTTAAAGGGTTTCAACCTTGCCATCAGGGATTCAGAAGAATAAGTCAAGTATCTAGACCTAAGTTTCCAGAAATATTTCTAACTGTGATTTGCACAATTTGTAGGTATTCCTGTAGGAGGGCCTGAGAAGGTCTCAAACACTCAACAGAGAAAGAGCCCAAGTCAAAAAAAATTACTGTGAGTATATATACATTCACATCACAGATGACTTCAGTTATTTGTTCCCACAATTATCTCAGCACAAAATTACGCTTAGAATAACCTATGGCAAAGTTTAAACATCCTGAAACACACAGTCCCAGCAAATAATCCCAGTTAAAACCCATTCTATCCAATTCAAGACTAGGTGATATATTGTCAAAAAAAGCAAATAATCCCAATCTGCCTAATTTCTAATAGCAAATAGGGAAGGTTGAAGTTCCCCTCCAGCCTACACTCCATACCATTCTCCTCCAAAGATTCACCCCAGAGACATCTTGCCTTCTTTTCACCTTTCTTTTGTCTATGTGTTCATGTTCAGATGAAATGTCAGTCTATTTTAAACCAGTTTATGCAAGACAAACCTTTCAGTTCACCACACAGCACTTGAAAGGGCAGACTCTAGGAGGATTCCAGTTTTCATCCTAGATGCCCTTCCCTTGTGCCTCTTTTCTCTTCCTCCCCCTCCCCCCACTTATTTAATCAAGTCTGTAAAAAGAAAGTTCACAATGTGATAACTATGTTCATTTTGGTCACACCCCACCCAACCATATGCTGTTGTTTTTTAGCACACATGGAATTTTTGCACGCTAGCAATATGTTGGAGCTTTTTGGGCTTTAAGTGCTGAAATTAAATTACTTCTGGTGTGAAAACTGAAACCACCTCCAGCAACATGCAGGAATTTCTGAAGTTGTTGCAGATTCCACAATATTTTGGGTGTGGAACAGAGGAGGTATACCTCTTCTTTCCTGCTTTCTTAAATCAGCTTACAACGCAGAGATACTTCAGCCAACTTGCTTAGGACGCATCTAGACAGCACAATGCAGTGTGGCATGAGCATGGTGCAGCTTTGGGAATAATTAGTCCTGTTGAAGGCAAGCAAGACAAAGACAAAGCAGTAACGTAGCAACATTTAGCTCAAGATTGTTTGATTAAAACACTCAAGCAGAAAATATGGACAGCGACAAGTTGTTTATTCAAATCTCCTGAATACCTTGTTTTGCATGAATAAGGTAATGCATGATGAAAGCATCAAAATAAAAGTCGGGGGGCTCAGTGAATCAACTAGAGTTTAAACACATCCTTATATAACCTAAGGAGGAAAGCAGAACTAGTACTGCAGTTCACTCCTTCTTCAGAAGGCCAGGTTTTGGTATCAAAAGACATTAATAAGTCAGTGTTTATTGCAAATCAGCTGCCATGTTTAGCTTAAAGATATTAGTTTCTCTTCAAACTTAGTATCTATAAAATTACATTTAAGTATTTTTAAAACGTATTTTGCATATGTTGACAACAGAAAAAATCCCTGAATTATGGAGCAGCTCCTACTGGGCAGCTACATACAAATATACTTGATCATTCCATTTAAAATTTTTAAACAGCTAGTTGTACCATATTCAGATAACTCAGTATTTATAGCTCCAATTACACATATTCAAGAATCTTATAAACTTTACTGTACTTATCCACATGCCACCAATGAGATGCATTTAACAAGTGCTCTCAGACAGAAAAAAAAAAAAAGAGCTTTAAGTTTCCGAAGATGACTAAGTCTTGACCAGTCTTTCCTTTAGGGGAGATATATTTTACTAGGAGGTTGACACCGAGCTCAGATTTTGACATGTAGAGAAAAGATTTTGTCTCACAAGGCTGCAGTTCCTTGCTTTTGAGTCCATCCATCTTGAATTGCACAGGAGCATCCCTCTTTCTGCCATCTTAACTCCTCCCTTTTGTCCTCCTCCATCTTTGATTCCCAACACCACCAAAAACAGCACCTTGATATTGCCACTAAAAGAGGCTTAAAATCTTTCCCCAGCCTCTCCTAGCTGAAAAGCAGCTAACCTACTTCTTAAATAATCCTGCTGGACAAAAGAAAAGATTTCATTCCCCCTCTCTGAGTCCTCTCTGAATAATAAGATGCTATATGAAATGTAGATTTCTTACATTTCTCTTCCTAACATCTTTTGCTTCTGCCCCTTCAGCCACAACAAGCTAGGTTGCTGCTTAATCTCTTATTTTCTTTGATTGTGATGGTCCCTCTTTGCCTTTCAGTTAGTCCATTTCTCCTACACCATTTTATCTTCATACGTCTACAGGTTTCTGAGCTTTATTAGATATAAAAATATTCTTGAACCAGCCAAAACCTGGGGACCTTCTACACCATCTTTCCAACATCCAGGGGCAGTTTTCCAACATCAGACATCACAGAACTGACCCACAAATATTATGAACAAGGCTTCCACTCTGCTCACAAATTCAACAGAGCTCTTCTCAAAAGCTAGCCAGATTGCAAGGAGTCAGAATCAGTGTTTTTATGAATTACCATCACTATAATGTTCTTTATTTAAAAAAAAAAAAAAATTCTTCTGGCTTTATTGTTTTTTTCTGCCTTAATGATACATCATACTGTAAAATAGAGTATTTTTAGTCACAAATGGGAATTGCCTTGAAATCATCCAAACAACAACAAAAGAAAGTTAAAAAAACCTGAAAGCCTGTTGTCCCGGTTCCAACCCAGATCAGCGTGGCCAAGACATTGTGTTATTTGATACCACAATTCAACACTGCCAGGGGTGGGGAAAAGGACTCTCTCTGGCTTCTGGAAAGTAGGCACATCCCTTTCCGGTGTAACAAAAGTGTGGCAGGATACGGAAGGAATTCACCATTGTGGGTAAGCATTTTGCACGTAAATCACCCTCTCTTTGTACGCTTTTGTAATCAATATTGTTGCTGTTACTACTCGTTTTCTCAATCTCATTGGTTTTTCCAGTAAATTATTCTTATCTCAACATCTGAGATCTTTGCCTTTTGTACTTCCAGCTGGAGAGGGAGGGCAAGCAAGTGCCAGCATGGTCTCAGTTGGAGCACTAAACCGGGGAATATCATTCCCCAGTAGAAACATGATACCTATCTAAAGAGGATTTAGTAAGCAACAGTGCACAAACCTAAATCTTTGGCACTGCCGGCATTGTCCCATTCAAAGAATCACCAACAAAGGAAAAGGTTTCATGGGAATTTCCAATAAGAATTCTAAACAATCTCATTTTCACTACATTTGGATCACTTTTTATTTCTTTCTATAGTGATCAAGCACTGAAGCATTTTTTGGCTGAACACTGTCGAAAAACATGTATTTTAATTTGGTAATACTTGCACTTCAGTGACAGTGGAACTAAGAATTATTTCTAGTCACATTTCCAGGTGTCATTCTGAGTCAAAAATACAGAATCAGTTGCACTTCATAGACAAACCATGAACTGAAAAAAAAAAAAAAAAAAAAAAAAAAAAAAAAAAAAAAAAAAAAGAGCAAAAAAAAAAAGGTGTATCATTTGGGAGCTATTCACTGAAACTGCTTTGGGTAGATAAGGGGAAGCATCATTTTCACGAGCTCTGAAAAATGCAATATGCTTCAGGTAGAACTTCCATCACCCTCTGTGGAGTGTGATTTCTTTTTTAAGAAGGCAAATAAACACTTTCCCAAAGCAAACCTTAAATCAAAGCTTCTTCTCAGAAGCTCAGATATGCCTTGCATAAGTTTTAACCATACACAGGTATGTATTTTTTAGTCCAAAGACTCTCACCAGCCTCTTCTAGCATTCCCCCAGCACCATGAACCAGCAGCCATCAGCATGTGGCCCTGGGCAGGTTGGTAGCACCTTCTAAAGAAGGTCAGGAAAATTGAGGGTTTCTGTTTCACTTCCAGGAAAACCCAAGCATGGGTCTGAAGTGTTTTGCAGACCCTGAAACATTATTTTTTTGGATTCTAAATATAAATGTTTGTTATGATTTGTAGTTTCAATCAAGCGGCATTCTGCATCAGCGTGTTAAGGAGCCAGAGGAAGGGCTACTGGCGATATGGTGTGGTATCTTTCCTCCATTTAAATGTTCAGAACTACCTTTGCACAATTAGGCATAAGACTATATTTCCTAAATTTGCATAAAATGAGAATCACACAGATGGACAACACATGCTTCCCATAAGTCCAGTGTGAAAATTACTCTATCACTTGTCGTTGTACCCAATCTTTCCACATTTCTGGCAATTCACATCTTAAACAAACAAGAATTGTGACAAGCAAAACAGATGGTCTCTCCTCCTCCTTCCTAAAAAGTTCCAAAGGCACATTTCCCAAAATTCTTGCTTTATAATGGTGCTGTTTTACTTGTCACAGCAGTTTTGAAAGAAGTTTCAGTAATACACAAATAGCAGGCCTAAGCTTCTTTTACACCAAGGTCCTGGAAAACTTGCCTGGGAGTGCAAGGGATTCGCAGAGGGAATAAGCTAAAGCCCCCAGATCTTCTAGGTGAATTTGAAGAGACAACAGTCAAGCTGTTTAAAACAGGCTTGCTATTCAAAGGCTAAAAGACAGATTCTGTTTCCTTCTCCATTTATAAACTAGAGTATTAATTGGTGTTTGGCATCAGGTCATTGGCATCATTTCGTATTCAGCATGTGGGAGCTTTACCAAACCTACATATTTCCTAAAGAAAAAATGTCCTGCAACAAAGGGCACTCCTAATCAGTGGCACAAGAGTTTTTCATTGTGAATGTAGACAATGGATATACAGCCAAGAATGCCTGTGCCTCCCAGTGTGCCCCTCACAGCATGGCAACATTTTCATTTCTCTTTTGTCTCCACCCCATGTGGTCTTCTGCTCAAATGTGCCAACTGTGTCTACAGGTACCCATCTCCTACTGAGAAAGAGCAGTGCAGTGTTTAGAGGGATGAGACAGGCTAGCTCACCTTGCAAGGGTTACAAGAGACATGGACCGCTATGTGGAGTGACTTATGGATGAGTTGATGATGGGCAAACGATGTCAGGTGTGAAGAAATCTTTGAGGAACCCATATGACCAAGAGCATAACCTGATTCTGTCTCTAAGCAACACCACCTGTAAAATCAGCTCCTGACTTCACAAGAAACAAGTATTAATAAGCAACACAGCCATCATGCCAGTAACTTCCTTAGACTTTGCAATGCCATTTCATAAGCTATCCTCAGTCTCTACTACTATGTGTATACATTTTGTATGCATACAAATTAATTGGACTTACAAAATAAGCTGCATCCGTATCTTGTCATTCTCCGCAACTGAGCAAGCAGTTCTTGGTTAAGGTGTTGCTGAAGAAATAGCAAGTGTGCATCACATCAGAAAATGAGACTCAAGCCTGGCTCTTCTCTTGCTGCTTGTTTAACACGATTAGCCTATCACGGAAAAGGTGCGGCATCGTCACCACTGTCTCTAAAGAAAACAACTGTTGTCAGCTGCATTTTAAGAGAAGTCTGATAATGTTAGAGCATATCAGGTGGCATCTTAAGGAGTCCAACTTAAGGAGGACTTAAGGATTTCCTCAGCCAACTTAGAGGAGGAGACTGTATTCACTAAACACCATAATGTGATGAAGAGACCTGTGGCAGCCCTCACCATGCACAGATAGGCAGCTCCAGGAGCCACTAGGTAGCAGGTTGGCAGATGGTTTTTCCAGGCTCAATTTCAGGCTCATGTGTCTCAGTGCTGTCTTATGTACCCCACCTTGGCTCTAAGCCTTGTTTACAGGCAGGGTATTTAGTCCCCTGTCCCAGAGATAAAGGGAGTGCTACATATTCTGTATTACGCTACAAGCTTGCGCTGCTCCTGCCTCAGACCTGAAAAGTGTGCTTTTCTCGGTTACAGTTTAATGCATAAAATCAGATGCTTCTAGTAATGAGCAACAAACCCATACTTAATGGAAGACAGTGCTATTGGAAATTTTCTGTGTTTGTAGGTCATCAAAATCATTGACACCAGCTTCACGATTAACCGACTAGATAGCACCCAAGGCTGATTTGCTGGTTGAAAAGAAAGAGAGAATACAGAAACTCTCACTAAAGGTCAGGATCTGCCACTCTCTCACTTACACTGTATATCATTTCACCACCTGAAATATCTTTTCAGTTTTAGCTGACCAAGTCAAGACATTATCAAATTAGGTGAAGCAGTAATTTGTGCCCAAAATACTCCCACTGGTACTACTGGACAATTTCTGTAATAAATTAAACTATTTATGTTTATCCCCCCTATTGTTCATTTCCCCTAAACAACAGTGAACATATCAGGAATAGAGGTCATTTCATATTAAAATGCATAGCAAAAGCAATAAGTCTTTTCTGAGGTGTTTATAAACTTATATCCAGAGACTGAAGTCTTCTATTTGAGCATAAATTCAGTACACACAACCACAATTTTCCCAATTCCATCTACCCTGGCAGTACATTTGGATCCCAGTTTGAATTAATCAGTTCCAAAGCAAAAAACTCATTCAGTTTCTATAGACCCAGCTCACTGAAGCCTCTGCTTTTACACAGAAAAAAACATCTCCTTGTGGGGAACACGAGTCCCTCTGTTATCATCAGCACAAGCAGAAGTGTAATTACTCCACAAAACTGAAAGGCAGCTATGCACAAACTTTGCCTCTCAACAGATACTACGTAGTGGAAGACTGAAGGCAAAAAGCAAGGAGATTCCTGGGAATGTCATTTGCCATTTGCCATATTACTTTCTGGTGACCAAAACTGCAGATTCAAGATCATTCTCCCTAACTTCAGAAGCTCTGTGTCCTTCCCGATAAGCATGCAGGAATCTGCCTGGCTTGAGTCACCCCAGGACATTGCACAGAGAAGGAACAACATAGGCCAGGTTCTTTAAAACTAATCACCACAATCTGGCAAATTTTTGGCATGCAGCCACCCCCAGCAGCCATTCAAAAGTGCCAGGTGGCTCCATCTTGCCAGCGAGATAATTTGGCAGAGATTTTGAAATTAAGCAATTCGAAGTGAAAATCATCTGCCCTTTCCAAACAGAACTGTCTCAAACACTTGATTAGATTTCAATCCAAAATAGATATTTTTCTGTTCAAATTAGCTGACTGCAAGATAAGCCCTTTTTGCCTTGGCTTGTCTGGCTGATTGTGCCTCATAACAAATAGCGGTATTTCTGCATGTTCCCTTTGCTCAGGCGTAGGCTCTGTTGTGGAAACTGGCAGGATAAATTCTGTACCCTCAGTAAGTAAGAATTTCATGCTAATAAAAACTCTTGTGAGCCACAATGCACATCCGCCTGCAGCTTCTTGCCACATAATATATCACTTTCAGCAGCAAGACTCACTACGAGAAATAAAATAATTTGGGGACTACATGTAAGCCGAGTAGTTGAGAGGCTGTTAACACAATTTTTTTTTTGTTTATAAAATAGGCTAGTTTTATAAATTTTGTGTTCTCAGAAAGAATTACAATCTTGGAACTGCTCTAAGATCTTATTTTTATAGGTTTTAACTTCAAATAATTTTATTCCCAAGTTGAAGATAACTTTTTGTTGAATGTGATTTTATTTACCCCACGAAAGAATTTAAAAGTTTAAAAAAACCAACATCCAAGCACATTTTAATTGACCTGATGCAAACTGCCTTTGTTTGTTTTTCTGAAGGAGCTTTTTGCAGTCCACAGTACCTAAGTATCAGAGATTTACATGGGTTTTACCATGCTACAAAGCAAAACGTATAACTGGCTCAACACGTGCTCTTGTGTAACAGTTTGTAAAGTTTTTTCCTAATGATTCCTCCACCGAACTCATCCGTGCTTTAGATGTAGCAATTTTCATCCATTTTGACTTGCGCTTTTCAAGGAGAGGTGTTAAATTCTGTCAAGCCTTGAGGCAATAAAGCTGCCTTTTTTTAAGCTCTCCTTTGAGATCTCTTAGAAACAGTCCATAGAGACCAACAATCTCCTGTCTAAATCGATTAGAACTTATTTTGTTCACTGCTTCGCCTATGTGCATTCCTGTCTCCCAAGAGCTGCCTCTGCTTGCACAGACCCAGACAACCCTGCAGAGAGCAGCAGAACTTCTAGCCAGATGTGATGTTTAAGGGATGGGGGAGCAAGGGAAGGAGATTGTCTCTGCCACCCGTTTAAGTGTGCCACTCTCTGGACAGTGGTGTGAATTGCCTTTTCCAGATCACCAAGATCTTGAGATAAATAAAGCTTAGTGGGGCCCAACAGGTTGCAGACACAAACCAAAAGCCACCTGCATCTGTGTAATACTGAGTCCTGCTTAGTCCAACCAGGAGCAAAATGCAAGTTTTCTGTTATTATCTCTGTACCCCACTGCTGAAAACAGACCTGATCCTTTGACATCAAGCATTGCAGTTTATTTGCAGACATTAAAAGTCTATGTAATCTACCCTTGGACTACTGTTCTCTTTCTCATTGTATCTTTTGCAACCAGAGACATGTAAACTGCAGCACTACCGAAGTCAGAAGATGTGCAAGCGGGCAAGGCTTTCACCATTAAGACTCTGTTCCTGTCTAATTAAATTTTCAGTTAATTATTTTGTCCATTTTAAGATTTACATTTTGTTCAGATCCCCTCTTTGTCTTGAAGAGAACAAAGCTAGACAGTGCTGTGCAACAGAGGATCAGCCTCCTCACGAGGCCAGAACAGGCTATTTTGAACTGTACCTTGCACTACCTTGCAGCAATCTTTTACAAAGAGTGCCAGGGCAAAACGTAGACTGTCATATAAAGCAGGAGGTGACAAAAGCACCTGAATTAAGTAAGCACATTGAGCCTCCAGGTGGGCAGCAGACTACAAGGAAAACTCTTCTCACCAAGGACAAAGACCTGTAGTCCTGCAACATTTCTTTCTATCCTCTTCTACTACCTTGAAGCCTTAAGCCCACTGCATTGATTTAAGTTTTACTATTTACTACAGTGTTTCCAGACCAGGTCAGACTATTCCTTCTTGAGTGAAAACTCTTGGTTTTGTTATTAGATACTCATAATGGAATCTTACTCATACTTCTTGGAAGCAATGCTTCTCCTTGGGCAATTTTATAAGTGATCTGATTACAAAGGACTGAAATGTGATGAAAGTGCTGCATAAACCAAGTTAGAATTGAGAACCTGCATTTCTAAGAGCAACTCATCTAGTGTTTGATATGTAGGGAAAAGAAAAAAGGAAGAGAGAGTGCTACTGAGGAAAGCATTGTCAGAAACATTTGTTCCCTCTGGATGGTAAATTGACCAACACCATGTTCTTAGGAAAGCAGGAGGTCCCTTGTCACAAATTCAGCTGTGAGATTAAAAATTGTGTTAAAAGAAAAATAAATTAGAAAATCCAAGCACTCAGTGCTTTACAAGAGAAAAAAGAAGCTGTCTGTCCAGATTTTATCCAACTGTTTTGTTTATAAGCACTGTGACGTAGAGTACAGACTGTGATATGGCCACAGCATCATATCCCGGGTTCATTTGGTGTGCAGAAAAGCTGATGTGCAAACTCTTATTCAACCTTTCTGTGTATTTCCTTTCCAGGAATGGCTCAGGCATTATTTGCAGTGCCACAGACCAATGTTTTATGAATTTTCTGTGATGATGTCATTTCATAGTAACTGATCCATAGCCAATATGAATTTATCTCTCTGGTATGTCCGAGAGATGAGAGCAAGGACTTTGCAGAGGGGAAGGAAGCTGAGGCACTGAGACATTTGGGTCCTTTTTAGTTGATTGTTCTTCAGGTGGTTTTCCACTTTGCAACATCATGTGGCAGAGAAACCTGGAAAAAAATTCATATGTATAACACTGACAACATAATATCTTAGCTCTGTAGCAGGAATAGAGCTTCCACCTAGTTTTCCAGGTGACATTTCTGACATGATCTTGCAGTCTTCTAAACACCTATTAGTGAACAACATAAGGTTTGCAAGGGCAATGTTGATTTAGGTACTTCCTTACAGTAATCTTCATTGCACAGAACTCGTATGTTTTATACCTTGATGAGTTGAGGCAAAGCTGAGGGTTTCACATCCATTAGAGACACAGCTAACATTCATGCTCCTTCTCTGTGCACCCCTCGTATCTTTCCTATGTTACCTGAGATTCTCACTCTGGCCTCAGCCACAGTCACCATCACCTTTCTGCCGCAGAGTAGCTCAGATTTCCAGTCCCTACCAATTCTTCCTTGTTTTTTTTCTCTGCCTTTCTATTTCTTCTGTAATCCCATGAGAGACACCTCTCTTTTTATCATCCAGACACATTAAGAGGAAGTACCAAGAGAGTAAGACTGGTGTGTAAGTTCATCAGGTATGACCAGCTGAAAGCCAGAGACTTACAATGAAAAGCAATGGAGAACCTGAAGTAGAGTATTGCTAGATGCTCTGTCTTTAATAGGTAGAGTGGTGGCTGCCACAACGGTGTCATTTTAACAGAAAGATGACACTTACCTGACTGTTACTGAGTTCTTGCCTCAGTTGTATCTTGTGGCAATGCATTCCCCAAGGTAACAACAATAACACCATAAGGTCTGGCCTATCTGTCGGTGTTTCATGTATACATTTGCAATAGCTAAAAGTTTGGAGGAAAAGGAAACTCAACATGCTAGCAAAGAAGTTACTGGTTGTATTAACTGTGCCTCCACCAGGACAGTTTGCAAAGCCCCAGCCAAGGCCGTCTAGTACAGATATACATACCCTTAGCACATAACAGCGACAGACATCAAGCAGCGCGGGGTTTCCTCATCTCATGGTCCCAGATAATAAACCCCACAGTGATGTCTGTCCTCTGCTCTTGAGGAAGAACAAACAGCACGTAACAACTACACCAAGAACAGGATTTTGACTGCCCGCAAACCTTCTTAGCAGTAAAATACAACTCTCTTCTATGCTGTGCCACCAGTAAAGCACACAGCAAGGCACTTGTTATAGTGTCTGCTGTAAAGCTTTCTTTTTACCAAGCTCAAATTTCTTTTCTTTCAGTCTTAGTGATATTATTTAGTCTGATGAGCAATCAGGATATCTTGCTCTGGTTAAAGCAGGGCTAGAAAGATCTGCCATAACTTTTTACTTTTGACTGTGCTATAAAGGGAAAGGGATAAAACAAAAAGGTAAAACAGTGTCAAAAGATTATTCAGTGTCTGACACTCAGTGGTCAAAATCTAGTACTGCAGCTACAAAAATCAGAACTGCCTCAAAACTGTCTCAGCTCAAAAGTGGCCATGTTCAATGCACCAATAGGAATATTAAAGGATGCATCACCTCTTATTTTCATATTTTATTAGTATATGATTTTAAGCCATGGGATCAAAACAGAAAGAATTAAAACCAGGGTTTAAATTACATATAATTCAACTTGAATAGAGGGCACAAAATCCAAACACTCTAATTTAGTTATTTCACAATCAATGGAATTATTTCTATTTGATCATTAACTAGTGAGAACAAATAGATTTTGTTTTCCACATTATTGTGTCTTTAAAAATGCCCGTCATATTACTGGTATATTTTATTAAAATTCAGTGGTGGTTTAAGCCTATCACTTTGGGAAATTCTGGGGGAAAAAATAATAAAACGCAAATTTAATCCCTAAAAAAATTATCTACCTACAATCACTGAATTAATCTTAATTCAAAATAATCCGTTATATAAAAATAAATAGATACAACTTAGAACTACTAAAAAAGTCCACCAAGATATTTAACTTGCTGGAAGAAAAATCATAATGTGGCAGTATATTACCAGAAGTTAGGCAGTGACAATGAAAAATAATATTCCAAAATAGAATACAAATAAAAATGTCCCCTAAAGGTCTCTCATTGTGCATTATCAGAGACATGTAGGCTTTGTTTTGCATCTGCAGGCTTAAATCCAAGCCAGACTGGTGTTGAAGCTCAGCCAGAGGTGGCAGTGTTGAGAAAATCACCTCCTATTAGCTGCACTGCCTCACTAGATAGAAAAAGTGGTGTGACTGAACCACTCTGGCCTAGGGAATAACCTCGGCCAATGTGGTGGGCACCAGAAATGCAGGTTTAATTCTGTAGATTAAAGGATTCTTATGAACTACAACAAAACAGCGGCGCAAAACAAGAAATAGACCATCCCTTCCAGCAATACATTTCATGTAGGAGATAGAAACTATCCAAGAAAAAAAAGAGTATTAAAAAGAGTTTGTAACTGAATGGAGGAGATTTATGTAAATTCTTATAAAATCCATTTGCTTAGTGAAAAACAGGGTTTGGCAAGACATTTTCCCAGAAGACACATTCCAAAAGAGACATATGAGATGTTAAACAGGAGCTCAAAATCAGACTCAAGGTTTGTCCTTCACTCCTTGAGTTCAAATATTCTTGACCAGAAAATTCTAGATTACCTTCAGAGTACTGATGGCTTGGTTTTGAATCCCAGCCATGTATGCCAGAAATAATTCTGTGTATCTTTTTAAAAAGTTACAATTCTTTGCACATCAGGAACTTTTCTCTCAGAAATCAATGTTGGTCATGCATGGCATTTTCATCAAAAACAAATATATGCTATCTTGAAACCTAAACTATCTTGCAAACCTTAAATTATCTTGCAAATGTTTTACATTTTGCAGATATGCCTTGATCTAAAAAAAAGAGACTGTGCAACCTGGATGTTAGAGGGGATGGTCCTTTCTTCAAACAAGGAGAAACCTCACCAGGCCCTGATCCTCCTAAGAGATTTTAATCATCCCATTATCTGTTGGAAGGGCAACATAGCAATCCAGGAGGTTTCCAGAAGGTATTGATGACAGGTTCTTAAAACAGAGACAACAAGAGGACATGCTCTGCTGCACCTCATGCTTATAAACAAGTACAAGCTAGGTAAGCAGACAGTGAGGTGGATTGAAAACTGGCTGAATGGCTGGTCTCAAAGGGCTGTGATCTGCAGCAAAAAGTCCGGCTGGAGGCCAGTCACAGACAGGATAGCCCAGGAGTTAGTGCCGGGCCCATTCCTGTGACATTTTCATTAATGACCTGGACAATAAGACAGAGTGCACCTTCAGAAAATTTGCAGATGATACAAAAATGGGAGGAATGATTTTGCATTAGGAAAAATGTTGTCGGAAGATAGAGGAAGTTAATCCTTCCCCTCTAGTCAGCCCTGGTGAGACACATCTTGAGTGCTAGGACCAGGTCTGGTCTCCCCTGTACAAGAGTCTGGGGAAGGGTCATAAAAATGATTCAAGAAACAAAATACCTGGTGTATGTAGAGGGAGTTGATCCTGTTCAGCCTGAAGAAGGGAAAGCTTGGTAGTTCATTATCAATGTGTATAAATACCTGATAGAAGGGAATGAAAAAAATGGACCCAAGCTCTTTCCAGCATTGTCCAGTGAAAGAAAAGGAGGCAATGGGCGCAAACTGAAATGCAGGAAATTCCTCTTAAACATAAGTTGAAGGTTTACTTTTTATAATGGGGCTGGTCAAATACTAGAGAAGCTATAGGGAGGCATTCAGAATCCAACTGGACACTTCTTGAGCAACCTGTTCTAGGTGAACCTGTTTGGGTAGGGGGTTGGGCTAAATGATCTCCAGAAATGCCTTTCAACCTCAATTACCCTGTGACTGTGTGAAATGTGTGGCTCTGACTTCATTCTGGCAATGGACTTCCACACAATCCTGTTGCTTCTGCAGTGCTTGAAGAGCAGTTAGTCAAGACCAGAACAAACAGAAGTTACAAAAGGTGCTGGGCACAGATGTTTTCTTCTTAGGCCAGGAACCCTAAATATACCAACACAACATTCCAACACACAAAGTTCTTGAGAAGTTTTAGGAATTTTCAGCACTCTGAGAAGATTCAGTGCACCAAAGTTAAGTTTTCTGTGAAATGTGCTACAGTGTCTTTATCTTCATTGTATCTTAGAAAGTGTCTATGTAACATAGTCCCCAAGTCAGTCACCCAAGGTGAATCAGGTAATGTACAAATAATTATAAACATAATATTTTTTCTCAAATATTCATGTTATAAATAATAATTCAGTACAACTGAAAGGGTGAGTGAGGAAATTTCTTGACTGCTAGCAATGCTTATCCTTAGCCCTTACTAGGCATGACATGAGACCTTGAGCAGTAAAAAAAAATACTTTTCATTAATATTCAAACAAAATATTTCTGTTTGGTTTAGCTTTTCACTATACCTATAGTATAAAAGAGGGCAGTTTTAAGGTAAAAGTTTTTGATTTGATGAATGACCAGTGAATGTGCTAAGTGATGCATATCCTCAAGATCTGACTGTTAAAACTGTTGTACTGTTCTATGCTCTGCAGTAAGTAAGGAATCACAGAATCACACAGGTTGAAAAGGACCTCGGAGATCATCAAGTCCAACCCTTGATCCACTACCACCGTGGTTACTAGACTATGGAACTAAGTGCCACATCCAGTCTCTGCTTAAAAACCTCCAGGGATGTAGAATTCATCACCTCCCTGGGCAGCCCATTCCAATGGCTGATTACTCTGTAAAAAATTTCTTCCTAATATCCAACCTAAACCTCCCCTGGCACAGTTTAAGGCCGTGCCCTCTTGTCCTACTGCTGGTTACCTGGGAGAAAAGACCAACCCCCACCTGGCTACAAGCTTCCTTCAGAGTGATGAGGTCTCCCCTGAGCCTTCTCTTCTCCAGTCTAAACAGCCCCAGCTCCCTCAGCCTCTCCTCATAGGACTTGTGCTCCAGTCCCTTCACCAGCCTGGTTGCTCTCCTCTGGACCTGCTCCAGCACCTCAAATATCCTTCCTGAACTGAGGGGCCCAGAACTGGACACAATACTCCAGGTGTGGCCTCACAAGTGCTGAGTACAGGGGCAGAATCACCTCCCTGTTCCTGCTGGCCACACTGTTCCTGATCCAGGCCAGGATGCCATTGGCCTTCTTGGCCACCTGGGCACACTGCTGGCTCATGTTCAGCTTCCTGTCGATCAGCACCCCCAGATCCCTTTCTACCTGGCTGCTCTCCAGCCACTCTGTGCCCAGCCTGTAGCGCTGCAGGGGGTTGTTGTGGCCAAAGTGCAGGACCTGGTACTTGGTCTTGTTGAACTTCATCCTATTGGAATCAGCCCAACTCTCTAGTCTGTCCAGATCCCTCTGCAGAGCCCTCCTGCCTTCCAGTTGATCGACACTCCCCCCCAGCTTGGTGTCATCTGCAAATTTACTAATGGTGGACTCGATCCCCTCATCTAAATTGTCGATAAAGATGTTAAACAGGACTGGGCCCAACACTGACCCCTGGGAACACCACTAGTGACTGGCTGCCACCTGGATGCAGCCCCGTTCACCACCACTCTGGAAGAGATGTAGCAAAAATATTTACAAGGAAAGCATTACAAACACTTAAGAAAAATTTTTAAATGTCTTCTGAGGACTATTTGCCCTATCTTTTTGTGTGTGAAGTCATGTTCTTACCTTCAGAAATCTATCTTTTTAAATAGAGAAATAACTTCCTTTCTTTAAGTAGGGTTTAAAATATCTTCCTTAAAAACAACAGTAAGTACAAGTGATGTAAAAACGTAACTTAAAATGTCATTAGGTAGGATTGGTTGAACCTTTTCTGTGTAAACTTTTTTCATAAATCAGAGATATTTGTGAAAAGTCAGGAGCCAATATCTAGGTATTTTTGAAAAGTAAAAATGCAATCTAGTAATATGCAAACAAACTAACAAACAAATAACCATTTATCAGTAAAGACAGGACAGAAAAGTCTTTTAAAGCCTTTTTTTTTTTTTCCCCCGAGGGCAAAAACCTTATATTAGGGGCCCAGTGGTAACACCAATATCTTCTTATCCGTGATATAGCACCATGTAGTCTGTTGAGTCTCAGACCTAGGCACTAATACAGACCTCTAACTCTTAGTCCTGGGGAGTATAATTCTGGAGAGAAAATTTAGTATTTTGAGGAAAGAAATTAAATCTGTAACTGTTTGAATAGGTGTTTTTCTGTACTCTTACCAGCACACTTGTGCCTGAACACATACATATATATTGTATTCCACGTATCCAACAGTACAAGAGCAACTTTCCTTTGCATTAGTAGTGAAAATGGGCTCTACAAATCAGGCTACAGCCTTTCCAGCAACTGTACGAAGATAACACAACTGAAGTTACATCTAGACCTCTAGTTACCAGCTTCTGTGTCAAGAAAATCGAGGCTGCTGAAGTCTGCTATGGTATCATGGGAATATGTTTGGAGGATGCTGTTTCACCAGTAGCTTTTCATCTTGAACTGACATTTCTCACTATTCATATCCATCAATGTCAAAAACTATATCAGGTTTTACGGCAAACTTTCTACATTTGCCTTAAAGGGTGCTCTGCGCAGTAAGACGGGCTCAGTGGGCAGCAGGACTCCCAGCTGCGCTGAAATGTAGTCTGCAAAAACACTTGTGTGAGACACGTAACCATCCTGACAGCAGCTCTGCTCACAGGAGGGCACACTTTTACCCACACAGCTGATGTTTCCCCTCCCCGTGACTGCAATAGCTTTTCAGTGGAAGTGGGAGTTAGTGTTACTGTGGTAGAGTGTTTTTGCTTGTGTTTGTTGAAAGGTGTTTAATTGTAAGTACAGGGTTGAGTGAATGTGTCATCTACCAGGCTCTGTACACACTGAATGGAAGAGAGGGAAGCTGAGCATTCAAAGTGGGGCCCCTGATGATTATGGGGGGAGGAGGGGTGGTTGACTGGCTGCATCACCCCATCTCATCTCATCTCATCTCATCTCATCTCATCTCGTCTCATCTCATCTCATCTCATCTCACCTCATCTCATCTCATCTCAGCACCTTGTTTTGAGTTTGGTGCTTTGGAAGACAGATTCTGAAGACAGGAGATATAATGGCAAAACTAAGATGTCAAGCAGTTTTCAGATCTGGTCCTACAAATAAAAGAGTGTCTTTGTTTTACACTCTGAAAGGGATACTTATTTAGAACAGCTCATGACAGGAAGGATTGCAGGACATTGCAGGACAATGTTCTAATGTTTTTGTAAGTATCCACCTATTTCATGTCTACTTGGACAGATTCTTCACCTTTTTATTTGTATCTTTTCTAGGTGTATAGTTGGACATCACAATGTGATAATGCAAACACTATATAGGTCCCAAAAGGGCAAGGTGTTTTGAGCTTGCACGTTTAAGTGGGAATAAGTAAGATCATGACCATTCTAAGATTTCTAAGTGAAACTTTAGTACAGATAGCACTAAACCTCAAAACCGCAAAAAACTACATACAAAGTTCAAGTTGATTTCCAGATGTGAAAATCAACAATTAACTGCAACATGAATTTTTTACTACAAAACTCAGTTCCGTCCCTTGTAAGACTCATATTTGACCACTTGTATATCTGAGGATTTCTTAAATGAGATCCCAGACTGGAGATGTTCTTCTAACACTGCTCCAGACAGAAGCTTAGCTTTCATCTCCATGCATGAAATTTCCAGGGAGTTGGCTCCTGCAGCCTTACACTCACCAGAAACACCCAAGGCAGTAAGATAACCATCAGACCTCTCCCTGATACGGAGAAGGTTTCTACCATGGCTAATCAGAGAAAAAGAAATAAACAGCTTTCATCCTATAATTAGAAGTAGACTAACTATGAAGAAATTAGCAAAAGGGAGCAATTAATGCAATGAACAAGAAGGATTAGTCCACTTAGAAGCTATCCATCTAGCCACCATGAAACAGGAAATGAATTTTCTACATTTTTTCATAGCAAAAAAATTGTCTGAGGGGAACAAATAGGAAAGAGGAAGATCCTATTATCAGTTTGGAAAACCGTGGGGGCATAGGTGTCTTTTTTTGCTCCTTCAACTCCTTTGGGAACAAAAAGAAGAGGAATGTACTCAAGATAAAGGAACTATACTCAGTCCTTGGCTGCTGAGGAGTAGGGCCACTACAATTACAACTGAAACACAAATTTCCACACAGCTTCTTTCACAAGTCACATTCAGCTGGGGAGTGTTCAGTATATATTACAGTCATTAAAAACCAGAGCACACTATACAAGAACTAGTTTATTGGGCAAGTTCCCTAGTTTCTCTGCTGTTTGCACTGTTGGTGTTGAACTCCATCTTTCAAAGAACCCAACAGAAGCCACAGAGGGCACAGGCTTGAAAGCTTCAGAGGATGTTCTGCATGCATAAGTGTACACAGTATGGATGGAAAAGGAAATTTGGTGGTTTTTTCTTCCATTTAATTTTTGTGATTCTATCATGATGGGAGCATGATTTTCATACAAGAAGAATTAGAGGGTTAAAGTGATCTTTTCCATATTTATTTGTACTATTTGTAGCATACTTATCTCTTTCCACTCCCTCTTAAGGCTACAGATTTATAGTGTCAACAAAAGTAATGAATGACCTAAATTCACCTTTAAATCCCAGGAAACTTAAACAGCCTGTATCCACTAAAATAACACTGTTATCAAAACAGCTTTGGATAATAAACTCTTAACTGGACTGACAGAAGTCTAGTCTTTGTTGAATTCCTCCTCTAATCATTTCAATACAGAACAAGCTGTTTACTTTAATGTTTATTTTCTTGAAACGCAACAAGACTTCATTGTTGGAATTACTGCATAAATATGGAGCTGACAAATAGTCACTGCTGAACATTATTTATGGATATAGAGGTCTTAAGTGATTCAGACTCTGATTCACTCACATCCTCAATAATTATCGCCACAAAAGCGAACACATTTTAAAGAACAGGATGTGAAATTAGTGTTCTGAAGAATTTGTAAAACAAAACCTCTACAGATTTTTTTTTTGAGGTCACTTGAATTCTTACCGACTTCTAATAGCTCAATCAGGTGTCTTTCTTTTTCAAACAACCATGGTACATGGATTTTTTTTTTTTCCTGAACAAAACAAAAGAGAATGGTTATGTAACTGGAAACTTTTAGAACTACTTTAGATCAGTTAGACCCATTAATAATGCACTTCTGTTAATATTTTGACAAACACTACCGGATAGTATTTATCCAGTTTTAACTTTGGTATTCATTTGAACCTTTGAATGCCTATAAAATCTAAAGAAGTTTTCTTAGTCTGCTTGAGGTCTGCTCAGGTGTAATGGAGTGATGCTATAATTAAGGTTGCCTCATAACCCTAAGGGATTGATTTAAACAATGAAGTAACTATCTAGTATTTTTTTATATTTATCTGGATCACCAGGAAACAGCAACAAGTAATTTTGCTTACTTCTTGAGGAGCAAATTGGACTAGATGACATTCAAGTGTCCTTTCCAACCTTCATGACACCTGGATTCTATTTACAGAGAAATCATGAGGTATGCAATAATGCAAATCTTGCACCCAGATCAACATTTGTCATAGAAACTTTATGTTTTCTTCCCTAGGAATAATAATGTTCTACCTGATTTGCACAGGTTGCATACTTGTAGAAAACAGGGTTGAAGAAGAAGGTACAAATAGTCTGGCTCCCTCCATCTAGTCCATGATAATAATTTCCGGATGAGTCTGACATCTACAATAATTCAATATTGCAAGTTCTGTTAGTGCCATAGGATTTTAAATGGGCAATTAACGAGAAAGTTTATTCCATCCAGAAAATGTATCCATTCAATTTTGTACATTTGGCAGTATACATATTGATTATGAAAAGCTTGGGATGATTCAAGATTAATTTATTTGCTAAAAATTATTCCCTAGGAACCATTCTATCACCATTCCAGAGCAATAATGCCACAGCTACTTCCATTGAGTTCATGGAGATTTCTGATGACTGAAAATGGATGGTGCCAATGTCTTTTCAGTGGTGTCCAGCAACAGGACAAGGAGCAATGGCCATAAATTAAAACACAAGAAGTTCCATCTCAATATGAAGAACTTCTTTACACTGAGAGTGGCAGAGCTCTGGAACAGCTTGCCCAAGGAGGTTGTGGAGTCTCCCTCTCTGGAGACATTCAAGACCCACCCGGATGTGCTCCTGTGTAACCTGCTCTAGGTGACCCTGCCTTGGCAAGGGGGTTGGACTAGATGATCACCAGAGGTGCCTTCCAACCATAAAAATTCTGTGATTCTGGGAAAAGGTGTTGGTTTTGGGTGGTTTTGGTTTGTTGTTTTTTTTTTCCTTTGAGAACATAATCAAAACAGAGGACAGAAAGTAAATATCGTGGTAAACAATGAGGCAAGAGAGAAAGAATATGTAAGTCTGGAGTGCAAAAAAATAGATAAAATGACAGTTGCAACGGTTCAGGGGGGAAAAGTGGTGAGGGAAATCAAGAGGTAATAATGAGCCTCGGAGAAAATAGGGTTGTGAAACACTTAAAACAATAGATATAAAAAGACTGTGCTAAATCTTTTGCAAGGCATCCAGTCATTCCAACTTGTCTAATCATGAGGCAAAAAATTCATGAACTGTTTTATACAGATATATGATTTCTATAATTAAAGATATTTCAGAAAGAGGAAAAAAAAAAAAAAAAGCTTAAGTTTCAGCCCCAGGGTTTGTGTTGGGTCTGGGGGCTTTTTAAGGTTTTCTAGGGCTGGCACTTCACTGGGACAATGGATACTTCCTGAGTGCCTGTGCATGTTTAAACGTTGTGTTCAGATGCAGGCAGATGTCATCTATCATCCTGCTATGTATCAAGGCAGACAACACACAGGAAGATGTGATAAGCTAAAAATTACAGAATGAACAGTATAGTTCAGCTTTGCTTCTTCATCAAAAACATAAGCCATCCCTTTCTCCCGTTTTAGTTCCCTCTTACCAATTTCTTTGTTTTGTGTGAAACATACAAATTTGCTGAATTTGAAAACTATTCTAAATAGCTATTCTGCTTCTAAATTTCTTGGTCTCATCACACTTTGAAAATAAAATAAATACAGTCTGCAGCCACTCTTCCAGTGATTGGAGAAGGATAAACATTCAGAAAACATGGAAGACTTCTCTGAAAATCATGTCAGCTTGTTCATGGATATTTTTAAATTCAATTTAGATTCATTGCTTTGAAAAACCCTAATTTTTTTGTTTGCACATAACTCTTGCCTTTATGTATGCTTCTGTTTTAAACAAAACTGCAATGGATCAATAGCCATAAGGTTTAACAGATTCCTAACAAGAAGTTACACTTCTGTGCTTTTATCCAAAATTCCCAGTCTGAGTACATCCAGAAAAGATGCACATCGGCCAAGTTTCGTGAACCAGAATTGCAGACCTGAACAGTATCTAAAGTTAGATCATCACACTATATTCACTAAACAGATCTTGTCATCATCTTTCTCCTCCTCTTTTGAGGTAGTCAAACATTTATTCCAAATCTAAACTGTTAGTAGGGAAAGTACAGAATTTACATTCAGAACCACAATTCAGTTCTTCTTGGTGTAACTTCAGAAATTTGCACCTAAAAAACGTGGACTTAGAAAAATGTGAAGATTTTGACTGTGAAGGATTTTCAGCCTAAAATGTTGATTCTAAAGTGAGTTAGTTTCCCATTCCTCTAGAAGTCATGGAAACACCCTGGACTTCTACTATTTGGTCAGTTAATGTAAATTGGAGTACTTAATTCAATTTGTTTGAAAAATAAAAGGTGAAATGTGTCACAAAGTAATACAGAAGGATATCAGCAGATAAGAAGAAAAATTGAACTGAACAACACAATAGTTCAAGTTTTCCTATGAAAAGTATATTTAAACTGCACCTATCTATAATCATATGACTGTTGGTGTTACTGAACATTCACACATCCCATTTTGTCAGCAAAATAGCAGCAAATAGAAGCTTCCCCTGGTTTTCATGTCTGTCCCAACCTCACAAGCTGAAGGTTGCTTTTCCCATCCCACTACTGCCCAGGACCACTCTCCGCACAAGGAGGTTGTTCTGTCTCTCTAAGTGGATACAAAACTTGGGCTGTCAAGACTTCTTCCACCCCTTTCTTCAGCTGGCAGTCTTTCAGCTATCATTCAAACTCCAGCAGATGAACTCAGATTTGCCTGGAATCCCAATTTATACTATCTGTTGTGGGCTTAAAAAAAAAAAAAAAAAAAAAGATAGCATTTGAGGTAAAGTTTTCAGAAGGGATCTGTACGGTAGGACAGCTGATGCTGCCATCGTTACTGCCTGTGTGACAGTTTGTGCCTCACTCAGCCTTAGATCATTTTCTCCCGCAAAGCTGTACCACAGTTACTTTTGGTGTCTGTTGCAGAGCTGTCAGCCCCTCATTAGATGTCAGGAGGCTGAATTTCACTCTGTTTGTGTCTCGTCCCTATGGCCCTGACTGACAGGCATCCTGCAGTGCGTGCATCTGAAGGCCCCAGTGTGCTGGCAGCCTGCTTCTCCCCCCGATCAGCCTGGCACCCTGGGGTCTTCAAGCTGTGCTCCCTCCCAGGACTGCCCAGTAAGTGGAAAATACAGGCTGAAGTGAGGGCCAGAAGCATGGGAAAAGGATGGAGCAGCACAAGCTGCTGACATAGGATCTTATTCCACTCCTAGATTCCTGGGAACTGGTTTTCTGTTCCTCCCCATGGGAGTTTTTCCCGGGATTAAACCCACTTGTTACCTCAGCTCTGCTAATCAGCAGCATTCCTTCTTGGCAGTGCTTGCCCAAAAAGCATCCCTGCCCCTGGAGCACACAGAGCAGAGGCATGCAGGTGCTTTTTGAGTTCAACAGATCGATGAACTGAAATGATGTTACTGCAGTGAGGGAGGCCCTGGCTGTCTGAAGCAGAGGGAGCCCCAGCTTTCAGAGCAGAAACAGCTGTTTCATTCCAAGTCAGGTCCTTCCTGCTCTGAATCCCTGCACCTTTTCACAGCTCTCAGCATCGGGTCACTTTTGCTCTGTAACCTCAGGAACGTGTGCTGCTGCACAGCACTGTCTGGGTACCTCAGATCCACAGCTCCATCTGCATAAAGGAGTTAATGAAGGTCTGTTCCCCCGAGCCTATGGGTTGCAGACACCCCCCAGGATCACACAGTGCCATATTCACACCCTGGCTGTTCTCGAGGAGAAGGGGGAAGGAAACCTCCCCTCATGTGCTGCTGCTGCTTTCCTGCCTGAGCAGCTCTTGCACCCAAGGGAGCACATCCCACATATCTGAGAGATATCACACATCCACCCAGAGGTGCACAGATCTTGTCTTTTTCCTCTCTCCTGTTGGCAGCCAAACACTGCCAGGATGAAGCACCAAGCAGTGCCATCCTCTCTGCGTTATCCTGAAGCTGTGTATCATAGTGGCATGACATAATATACTTTGTAGAAATCAAGACAGCTTTTCAAAAGACCCAGTATTAAATGTGCAATGATACCACAATGAAGTTAGTCTCAGTAACTCTTTGCAATATAGTCCAATTCTTAGAAAAGCACTACTTTGAGATTAAACAATCTCCTTTTGCAATTTGCAGAAAATATCTGTGGATTCTAGGCACTTACTTGCACAAAAAAATCTTCAGTATGAAGTCTAGCTACACACATTAAAGAAAATACCACAAATTATTGTCTGCTTGTGCCAAATGACAGTCCAAAATTACTCTGCTGAGCCATACTACCTGTATGACTAAAGTGACTCCTGACTGACTCAAGAAATGTGTGTTGCTCTCTATTTTTAACAAGCAGGTTTTCTTTGGCTGCTAATCAGTCACAAAGTGAAGTTTTAGGGAAAAAAAAAAAAGACAAAGCCACACAAAATGACATAAAAATGCCACCAGCTTGTCCTTCTTTGTTTGTATTTACTATAATCCAACATCAAGATGCAAAAAGGTTATTTTTACTTTTCTTTTTATATATCAGTGTGCATATAAACACATGCTCAGATAGACACATTTCAGTTTCTTCAAAGATTGTAAAATATGAGATTATTTCTGAAAGCTGGTCATTAAGCACTTAAAAAAATAGAGAAAATTTGTCTTCCACAGCGCAGCAGAATTAAAAGACATGGGCAGATCCTTCTCTAACCCCCTAAATCTCTCTGCTTTATTCTACACTAACACTGGAATTATTGTTTCCCAAAAGCAGTTCAGCTGTTGCAAAAAAAAAGTCCAAATTCTGTATTTCCAGATGTAATTTTGATGTAATTATTTCAGTTGCTGTTTGAAATAACAGGAGAAGGCCCATTTTCAACATTTAGTTACATTTGCTTAAGATTTTTCTAGTGAAAGAAAGACAGCAGTGTTAAAAATCATGCTGGTGTTAAATGCTTTCATTGATTTTTTTTATTTCTTTCGGCTCAGAAAAGTAAGGCTAAAGGTGGGAAAAACATTTTTTTCTGGTGTATGTGAGTGGGTGTGTAAATTGCTTCTTACCCTTCCTTAAAAGCACATTTTCCCTTCTCCTTTAAATGTAATGGGAAAAAACATTAAAACCACTGATGGAAGAGGGGACATCAAAAATCACATATTTTTTTCAAAGTTAAACAAGATTCACATGTGACTTCATATCAACAAATCTACAATGCAGTAGAGATGGAGACAGTTCACACATGGGACAGCAATGGGACAAGTCAGGGGTGGGCAGCTGTGATCAGATCCTGTAAAACAATGACTTTGCCACGCTGGGTCACGATGTCTCTTGGGCACAGGACCACCATGCAGGATCAGAGTTAGAAAAAAGGGATAGATTTGCCAGCTGCAATACTCTGGCTCTGGTTTAAAGGGGTGAAAATCAGAAAAGAATCAGTAATTCCCTGGGGTAGTAGGGAATTATCAGCAATTCCTTGGGTAGGATAGCAGGAGAAGGACCTGACACTGCTGACCAATCCATACTTTATCTATACTGAAATCATATTTGATCCATAACTGAGGAGTTCTTTGATTACTTCACCTCAAAAGAAAATGGGTGCAATGGAAAATGCTCTGAGGCCTCCAGAAATGACCCTGGAGTTTCAGGGGGAAAGAAAAAAACAAAAAAAACCCCTAACACACAACCAGTTTGTAGTAGACCTTTGGAGAAGACAACACTCTTGCTGTGAACTGGTGCTTGTCTGGGCAGCTGAGCTACTGCTGACAGTGAGGTGGAAGTCATTCTCAGTCCATGCCCTTTTCCTACTCTTGCTCATCTTAATATCTAACTTTCACAGTGCTCTGCATAGGCATTAGGCTATTATCTTTTCCTTGCAGATGAGGAAACCAAAGCATTGGTCAGCAGGAGCATCACTCAGCAATGGGCCTTCCCCATGCTCACTGTGCAGCTGTGATAAGATGGAAACAGATAAGAAGTTTCAGACTCCAAATGTAGCACATTGTCTACACTTTCACTCTGCCCCGAATGGAAGCAGATCTTATGCCTAATTTTGAAGGGAGTGATTGGGATTTGCTGAACCTACTGCTCATAGTTCTGAAAAGGAATAAAAATGGTGAACCAGAAATGTACTCTCCCAGCTGAGGTAGATCTCCAATTACACTGAAAGAGAAAGAATATTTTAGCATATTTAGTATGTATAAGTATCTATACATATATAAAATACATGTTACATAATATGTACACAATACATTTAATTAGGTACAAGGCCTATACCATATATGATCCATTACATATCATGTAAACAAGAGGCTAAATATGTTTTCTCAGTGAGCTAGGTGAAACAAAAAACAAACCTTCAAATAACTGTTAGGTATTTATTCTCCCACTAATCTGTGAACATGTGCAGAGGCAAACAGTGGTGATTGGGGTGTCCAAGCATAGCTGGTGATGCTTTTAAGACAGTCAAATGCAAGACCGTGTGTCCCAGAACACAAAACACATGCTGAGGTCCGAGGCGCAGACGACTTAAGATAACATGTTGTTGGGGGGTTCAGTTCAACATTAGAGAAAATAATCACACTGGATGTACAGGTGGGAACAATGAAGCAGCACAATGATACCCTGTGCAGGCCTAGAGAGAGGGATCCTGAGTCACAGGTGCAGCAGGTAAAAAGTGGACACGCAGGATACCTCTGACCAACCTAATGTGCACAGTGGGAAGAAACACCTCCACGCAGGTAGAACACTCTGCTTAGTCTGATGGGCCGTGCTATTATTGAGATTCTCCTTTCTGGGTGAACTTAAAGGACCAAAGTCCACAATGGTCAACCGAGAGCATCCTGTTTCTTCCAACAGTAGCTTCCCTGGAGCTGAGTCAGGGCGGCTGTGAAAAGGTGCCTGTTCCCATAGTCTTTGTTCACCAGAAAAATAGCAAAGGTGATAAGAATGGGGAAAAAAAAAAAAAGTATAGTGTTTGAAAAAAGGTAATAGAAATTATAAATAGTTCCTAACACCTTACAGGAATTGAATCTGGTTTTCTCACATGCAGACAGGTTGCTGAGAACAAAACACTTGTCTGTTTTTTCTAGCTATGCTAATCTGAGCCTTTCACCTAACTTTTCCTCTCTTACCAGCTTGAAACAATAAAAGGAACTGTGAAGAGCTGAGGCAATAGTGACAGAGGTGCTGTGTGAGATGGATCTGGAGCAACACTGGACAGAACAAAAAAGCAGGACAGAACATACTGAACAGATTAAAAGATGTATTTTTCTGAGAAAAAAAAACAAAAACAAAACAACAAAAAAACAAAACTTCACACCAACTTGCATGCATTTACTTTTAAGCTGTCCAATTAGGAAAACAAAACAAACAAAACAAAAAACTAAAAACAAATCTGAAAAACCACCTTACAGTTTGGCTGTAGAATGGCTCTAGGTTGAAATTGTAGCACCAAGAGCTGCAGTCTTCACTTTTGACATGTTAGGAAGAGAAGCACTTCCTCCAGATATTTTCAGTATCTCCCCTCTGGACACGTAGATGACTTTGCACAAAGGGGAGGTGAAATTGTCCAGAGCAAGAAGTTTCGAGCCAAAAGATGTGGCTTCCAGTAAAGGTCTTCTAAGGGCAAACTTGCAACAGCAGCACTTCCCTGACGCTCTGCAGCTGTCCTCCCACTCACAGTGACCCTGTACACCAAGACCTGTGGGGCTACTAACCCACAGTCCCAGGATGCCAGCGCACCAGACACCCCAAGCCACAGCCAAAGCAGGGCCACCAGACACCACCACAAACCACTAAGGGATAGGGCAAGACTGAAGAAAACAAAGCAGGAGCTAGGAACGTGTGTCTCAGTGGCAATGCACAAGATCTGACAGGTCTATAAATTAATCAACAGAACTCACCATCTGGGTGGAGTCTCCACTTCGCTAGGTACAGCATTGCTTATTAGAGGGGATAAGAAAAGGAAGGAGGAGTGACAGGGGTGCAGCAGGAGTGACATTCGAGCTTTGTGAGCGACTTGCATTCGAGAACTACCATTAGGTTTTTGCCTCAATTAAGAACAAGCCAAGTCCCTGGAGTGATTTGGTTGTTTTCAGACACTAAATCAAGACTAGGTTTGTTTCTTTTGTTTTGTTTTGTTTATGAAGGCCAACCATCTTCATTATGGATCAGCAAAGAAACTGCTTGGTGAAATTCTGGGCTGTCCAGAGAAATTGATTCCAAAGATTCCCTCATGCCACTGCTTCTTTCCTTCCTGACCTTGCCTTCTGTATTTATGCTTCAGTTCTTTCCCAGTACAGGAAGAGCAGAACTTCTGTCCAGGAACTTCCAGAGACAAGAACTCGTCCTTTACACCAGTTGAAGAGATGGGTCTGAACTTGAGCACCGGTCACCGAAAGGCCTTTTTATTTGAAGTGAAGACAGCTCTGAAGTGAAATGGGGTTGGGAAAACTGAGGCTCTGTAACCTCTCGGTCCCCTTCCCACTGGAGCCAGAAGAGGACAGATCCCTTCCCTTTGCGCCCAGAGGACTGGGACAGGAAAATGCCTCTCAGAAACTCTGATCTGTGCTTTTCACGTCATTCTCTTCAAGCTCATGGCTTAAATTCTTTGCTATGAACAGTAGAGGAAAAGGATTTCAAACAGTGTCTCATGCATTGAGCTTATGTTTCTTCTCTGCCATCAACCTGCCAAGGACCTTTCTTAATTATAATTTTGTCTGGAGTCTGAAGTGCATTCGAGATTACAGGCAACAGTTTACCAGAATCCATCCCCCCATCCTCCTCTGATCTTCTCACCAAGCTGTGGCCTTTAGGCTTTGGAGAATATGGCCTTTTGGAACAGGCTGTCCAGGGAAGTGATGGAATCACCATCCCTAATATTGTTCAAAAAACGTGTAGATATGGTGCCTAGGCACGTGGTTTAGTGGTGGATCTGGCAGCATTAGACTAATGGTTGGACTCATGTCTAAGATGCCTTTTTGAACTTTAATGATTGTGTGATTCTATGAATAAATGAAGAGTTTTTCAATAGAGAATGCAAAGAATGAGACTAAAACTTTGCATAAGCATCAGGAATACTTTGTAATTCCTGTGCAACTTTAAAATGGCAGGAAAAAGAGAATGCACAAAGATAATATAGCTACCTGCAAAGACCTCATAAGGCTGCCTAGTTAACATGCAATGGAAGAGGTAATACACAGCATATGCCAGAATTTCCTAATCTTGGTCTGGCTCCACAATATTAGTCCTATTTATAGACTGCAAAATTAGAATAGACCAGAGCGATTTTTTAGTCTGATATTCTGTACAAGAGAGACTTGAACATTCCCCTACATTAATTCTTGATACAAGTCCAAGAGTCAATTTACCTAGTCCATTAGTTTTCAACCTTTTGCAATTTGCATACCTTTAAACTTTCCAATAGATTTGAAGATGCTGTATGTCCACTGACAATCAGCTTGCACTTCCTAGTTTACGTCTCTAAGATCCCTTCAGAGTCACCTCTGGACCACCAGGTGTTTATAAACACATTAAAAAGCACATTCCAAAAATCATCCAATCTTAATTTTAAATAAATTAAATAATTTTTTTTAATTGAGAAAAAAGGAGTCACTCACAATTTTGAGGAAGAAATTACCCTCATAAATAAAAGGTCACCATTTCTCACGTGAATTTCTCTGGTTTCACCTTCCAGAATGTATATACTCTGTCTGTTTGCCAGCTAGGCTGAAAAGCCCTCTATTACCATGCTCCTCTCCTGATGTGGACTCTCAGAGAGTGATCATATTACCCTTTTGCCTTCCCTTTGATAAGTTAAATGAATTAAGCCTCCCCCAGCCACACTACAGGGCATATTTCCCCGCCGATTAATCATTCCCCGTCATAGTGTAAACAAACCCAAAATGTATTAAATAGATTCTTTGTATTTCTCTGTTCATACTTATGTCACTGTCTGGTTTAAAAGACAATTTTATCTGACTAAGTTATAGATCATTAAGCTGAAAAAAAGTTTGCCCGTTACTGCTGTTTTACCATCTTGCCCCATCTTGTCTCATTAGCAGGAACTGATTGAGCATGAAGGTGTTCTCTGGCTGTCAGTAGATAAAGTAGGTGCTCTTGGCTTTCATCTGTTCTGAATTCTCCTTGTCTCATTATCTTCACAAGGTCAGATTCTTTGACACCAGGACTGCTTGCTTAGCACTCCATTCTGGTAATTACTTGCCTGGCAACCTTAACCATAAGTAGATTGCATGTATATGGCAGCAATGAAAGTATCAGCTTACAGGCCAACAGCCATATATCCATATAACACAAATACCATTAGAAATGTGTTCATTCTACTGATGTAATTGCTCTGCTTCTGTATTATCATACTGCTGCAAGCACGATGTACACATTAAAATGCACAGTTTATATTACAGCACTGAAACTGAAGGTTCAATTCAGCTCTCTTTTAAGACCAATACCATAGCTTTTTTTTCCAACAAAACTCACAAATGGTTTATGTGGAAAAGGCTAAGCTGAACTTCTTTGCTGAATCTTCTTTTATCCTCTGTTACAAGACATACTCAACTCCTAAAATTATGGAGTTGGTAGAAGACTTTGGGATATTCTGTATAGAAACATCCATTGTTGGTGCAGACTATCTTTGAATCAGTGCACAGTCTTCTGCAAAATAAACGCATTCCCTTTGATCTATTTATTGTGAGAAAGTAAAAAATATATCCTGTGATGGATGCCTCATACACCTCTCCTTTTTATTCCATTTTACGTTCACAAATTTACTTCCTCTACAACAAATCTTATCTATACAGTTCATCAGCAATAGTAAAATTGTATTTGAGTCACTTACTTCTGCAAAGTTGTAACAATAATATATAAGTTGTTCATGTTCCAAGAAAATCCATGAATAGGATAAAAATGTGAATGCTGCACATTTTGGCTGAATGTCTAGATAAAAATACCTTGATAGCACTGCAGTTCAAACTCATTTATACCAGATTTAAACATGCTTTTTTTTTAATTCAGTTCGTTGTCTGATTGTCCCATTCTTCTTAATGTTTTAGCAATATTTAGATTTATGACAAAGCTTTCAAATCACCTATTTGATGTAATTTCAAAGGTGGTAGAGTATCTAAAAAAAATCTGTCCATAAGGCATTGGAGGTAGATATCACATTGTACTTGCATTGTGCAATTTATTGATGGTGGTCACATCATCCACATTTCACAGATGGAAAAACTGATGCCCTGAGAAATTAGATGAGTTGGCATTAATCGTACAGCAAGTTAGAAATAAAAATTAGACCTGCTGCCTCCTGGGTTCATAATCTAATCAGTCTATCTTGTTATATTTTGACCCCTCTAACAACCACAACCCCACACTCAGATGCAAACCCACAGATCCATTTTTTTCTGTCAGGAAGCCCTTGGTTTTCTTCCAACCCTCTCCACAGCTCGCAGCCCTGCCTCCAGGCTCAGGGCATTTCCAACTTCTTCCCTGCTCATCACCTGCAGTCACAGAAAATCTATCCACAGCTCATAGCTGTCTTCAGTAATGGGGATCTTCCCCCACACAAAAGTCATGACCTCTTTCCGTTCAATTCCAAAGCACATCTAAAAGCCGCTAACAACACCCTTCAAATGTGCCTCACCGAAATCCATGTTTCATCCCCTGTGACCCCTTACCTGCACCAAAACTCCCTAAATGAGGCTCTGCTTTATTTACCGGTGTGGAGGTACCTATAGTAGCTGAGTCTCTTAGTTCTCAATATACAGGCTTTACTTCTTGTCATGCCTCTCCTCCTTTCTGTTTGGAAATCTCTGCAAATTCTCTTTAGCACAGTGAGGGGCAGAATCAGTCTTAGCACCTGAAGACCCCGCTGCATTTTTGCAGAAAAACCTTCTTACCAGCTCTAAGGAGGCATTCACTGGAACATGGTCTGTCTACGGGCAGGATGTGTCCTGACATCCCCAGTATCTGGTCAACCCTTTAATGCCTTTTACTGGATGCATTGGTGCTGCAAAGCACACTGTGAATATCTGCGACACAGAACATTGTCTACTGTCTTGGACTGAAAAGATGTAAGTGCCCATTACATATTCACAGGGATACTAACATATTTGAGGATTTTTTTTTTTTTGCCTTGTGCCTTTTCATGCAGCTTTTAATATCAAATAGGGAGGTTTGAATTTGATCAGAGTAGAATATGTTGTTATCATCACTTAATACTAAAAATACTTATAAGGAATATTTGGTGAACAAGTGAATTATGACAAGGAAAAACTGTCTATCTTTCATTTCACTAGGGAAAGCAGATCATTGTATCCACTGATTGTTTCACTCAGTGCAGAAGCCAAAATCCACTGCTTGGTTGAAACTTGCCAAAGAGCCAGACATTTAGCACCAAGTCCCATTCATTTGCTCAGCCTCTCCCAGTATGCAGTTTACAGAAGCTGATAAGCAATTAAACAAAAGCCATGTATATTTCTGTGTTTATCTTAGCTCCAAAAGTGACCTCTATGCAGATAACAAGGTGTAATGTGTTCACAATCTCCTGCCGTATGATTCACCTTCCACTCCACTCTTTCCCATGGATCCTGAGAACCTTTGTTACCTTCTGTGCTCCACCTCCTTTAGAGACTAATTAGTTTCAATCCTTCCTCTTTCCCACATCTTTCAGCTCAGAAGGACTTCTGAGTCCTTAATTCAATCAGGAAGGAATTGCATTCTTGAGCACAAAAGATTATGACCTACCCTCTTCTGCCTTGGAAAGCTGGTGACTTGGGCACAGGGGGCTGGGGGCTCTTTTGGGGGTTTTTTTCCACAGCATAAGAAAGTCAGCTGGTTACTGTTTGGCAGTACCTTAGGTCAGTCTGTTGTCACATGTTTACCATCGGTCAAGGCAGCAGCCAAGTCTTGATGTGAAGTTTTTTTCTCATTCTGAACTTTATAAAAATATATACCTTTCTGACATATGGCAGCCACAAGAGGGACCAATGCATCTAGTATTTTCCTTTGTGGGATGGTGACTTTTGAGAATATCCAAAGGCTGAGAGAAGGAACCAGGTTTTAATCAGAATGTAGTAAAAGAGTAGTAAGTAACTTATAGTAGGAAGAGGAATTTGCCAGGGACTAAAAGAGAAAAACTCAGGGTGAGAGCCAAAGAAGAATGCTTTAATAGCTGCTGCTAGGCTGGAGAGAAGCCATGAGGAAAAAGAAAAGTAAGATTTATGATAAATTAAGTAAAAAAAAAGAGAAAAGATAATGGGTCACCATCTTAGACTGCAACCTTAAGATTTCAGACTGTTTGGGCTTGAAAACTATGATTTTCTTTTAGAGCATAGGAACAAATACCCCATGAAATCGACCCCCAGCAGCTGCTGTGAGAATTAGTATATTCAAGCAGGAGGTTTCACTGGTTTTCCAGGATCTCATTCACAATCATCAGAGTGTAGGATGGGACCTTAAGATTGTGCTCTGTAGCCTTTCAACCTGCATCTACTGACTTTCTTAATACATGGTATTAATACTTCTCCCAAATAAAAAAAAATATAATTCAGAATCTTCATGATATGTTTAAATGGGAATTCTGTCTTCTGAATCACTGAGGTTTCACATTTTTTTCGTTACAGAACATTGAATAGAATGATGAAATCATGGAATCATAGAATGGTTTGTGTCAGAAGGAACCTTTTAAGATCACCTAGTCCAAAGCTACTGCTATGGACAAGGACATACATTGATAGATGAGGTTGCTCAAAGCCCCATCCAATCTGACCTTGAACACTTCTAATGATGGGGCATCCAGAGCTGCTCTGGAAAATCTGTTCTGGTGTCTCAGCACCCTCATCATAGAAAAAAATTCCTCATTATCTAGTTTGAATCTATCCTTTCCCCATTTAAAATTGTTAACTGCTTCTCTGTCACTACAGGGACATCACAAAGAGACGTAAAATGTCTCTTTACGTCCTTCTTATAGGGCCCCATTAAGTACTGAAAGGTTGTAATAAAGTCTTCCCAAAGCCTTTTCCTTTCCAGGCTGAACAACTTCAAGCCTCTCAGCCTGACTTCATAGGAGAGGTGCTCCAACCCTCTGACTGTTCTTGTGGCCCTTCTCCGGACCCGCTCCAACAGGTCCATGCTCCTCCTCCTGTTCTGAGGACCGCAGAGCTGGATGCAGCACTCCAGATGGGATCTCACAAGAGTGGAGCAGAGAAGCAGAATCATCTTCTTTAACCTGCTGACTGTGCTTCTTTTGAGACATCTAAGGATACGATTGTCTTTCTGGGCTGCAAGTGCTCTTTTCTGGCTCATGTCCAGTTTTTCACTCCCCAGGATCTCCAAGTCCTTCTGCACAGGGCT
This sequence comes from Oxyruncus cristatus, assembly GCA_013399855.1. NCBI lineage: Eukaryota > Metazoa > Chordata > Aves > Passeriformes > Cotingidae > Oxyruncus > Oxyruncus cristatus. The sequence goes on from VXAY01004283.1 coordinate 192,358, forward strand.
GCTCTCAAGCAATTAATCCCTCAGCCTGTTTTGATATTGTGAATTGCCCCAACCCACGTTCAGGATCTTATACTCAGCCTTACTGAACATCGTGAGCGCACTCCTCCAGCCTGTCAAGGTCTCTCTGTATGGCACCTCTTTGCTCAAGGACACCAACTTCAGCACTCAGCTTGGTTATACCAACAAACTTGCTATCCCGCTGTCTGTCATAAATAAAGCTATTGAGCAGTCCTGACCCTAAGTAGGAGCCCCGAAGAAGAGCACTGTAACCGATCTCCATTTGGACACCGAGCCTTTGAGCATGGCCATCCAACCAATTCCTTATTCATGAAATGGTCCGTACACCGACCCATTTCTCTTGAATTTAATGATGAGTATGTTGTATGGGACTGTGTCAAAGGCCTAACAGAAGTCAAGATGTTCATGTTTAATTTAGAGCTGTGCAAGAATCTCTGTTGATAGCTAATAAGATAACAAAATCTTCTGCTTTCTGCCTCTCAGTCCTTTAAGTCCAGGCCCTGTTTCAATACTTTTCCTTAATTACAATCTCTGCAGCAGTACTGCTCTCTGCGTACTTTGTGAAGTTTATAGTGTCTCTCCAAACACATACACTTTACAAATTGAGAAATTATAAAGAAATTCAAATAAAAAGTGCAGTCTCACAGCAGCAGCAACACAGCTTTCGCCTCATGTCTTAACCCAGTTTTAGGAAAGACAACAGCTGAGCCCATGCTCTAGTTCAGCTCCCATTTCCAAGGCAGGCCAAAAAAAATGAAGCTAGCTATGATGGTAGTTACTCATTCATCAGGAAGTAATGAAATATCAGAAACTGAGGTCTTTGACCCTAAGAAAAAAATATATGGTTTTCACCTTTATGGGTTTTGAATTAGTTAACGGTAAAATTGTTGTGACAAAGGAATCACAGTTTACCGAGGAAGAAATATGTGATTAGACCTCCTGGTGGGGGCTTGACACCTCCTGAGCTCACTGATTGTCCCTTGTCTTCCATTTCTCTTTAAGAAGGAGGAATCATTCATATTTTCAGTGCAGTGCTGAGCTTGAATGGCTCATTGGCCTTTGAAGGAGAGGGAGACAAGTGCTGATGAACCTCTGTCCTGTAGCCCTAAATATCATCACAAGCTTTTCTGTAAGAAAAGTCTCTATTAACAAATTGAGGGGGTTTTTTTCCTGATCTGAGGTGAAAACTGTAAATACTGATACTATGAGGGAAAATTATAAAAATAATTAATTTCAGAAAAAAAATGCATATTTCAGTGAGGTATTTTTCTTTGAGGTAAAAGAATAGCGCTCTGACAGCTGAACTTTTGGCTATTTGTAGGAAAGTCTAACATACTACTGAGTTCTTCAGTATCCACGTCATACCCAATCTCGAACCCGAGAATATTAAGAACTAACGTGCATGCAGGCCTTGTTCACCATTGCATCATAGGAAGACCAGAGCTCTGAAGACCATGATTTGCCCTCAGTCCAGTGACAGAAACACCAGAATCTCTGTCTTATGTGAAAACTGTGTCCCAGAATCCTGCTGCAGAGACAAGATATAAGTCTTGGCTAGAAGTGTTAATTTCAGGACCTTGAAGTGCTATGCTTGTTCCCTCATAGCTCTAGAAAAGTGAGCTGATGGAGCCACCCTAATGTTGCAAAACCTGAAAGCCCTGGGCTTGTCAATTCCATGGTCATCTGACACATAAGGCTGCCACAAATATTCAGTTAGTTCAGGCTTCCACGCAGTCTGAGCAAACCCCACTGACATCACTGAAAGCAAATTGTTTCCATGAGATGCTTCATGGAGGTGAGAATTTTCTGGCAAAAGCTTTTTTCAACCAGAAATCTGCAGCCAGCTCTGCCTGGAACTGCTGAAGTTAGCGGGGTTTGTGCAACACACTCAAAACCACGTTGAGTTCAGTGGAAGTTTGTATCAATAAAAATGAAGTGCAAACAAAGAGGAAGATTGTATAAACCTTTCCCATAGTGGTTAAAACTTAGCTCCTGTGAAGAATATCCACATTACCCTTGTGCACCACCAAGTCCCACTTAGGATGCTTTGTCAGACATAAGTGATGCATGAGTCCTCTGGTGGCACCCTGCACAAGGGTCAGCTCATCCCACATAGTGTTGATGAAGCGTGGTCCTGTATCCCTAAGTTTAACCTAGAACTGTAGATTCAGCTATCTCAGCAGATTTCTTAGATGCTGCCTCTGCAGCATGTTAAAACTTTCCCACCAGTATTAAAACCATTGACCCAGCCCAGGTTGTTTTATTTCCTCATTTACCCAGGGAGAAAGACTCTGATTTTTTTTTTTTTTTGTGAAGGACGATGTATGACAAGTCTTACTGATTCTTCTTCAGTGTAAACAGGCAATAATTCTTAAGGTCAAACAAGTACAGATTCTCAGGAATGAATAATTATTAGGGATATACAAAATGTCAGAGCTCAAGTTTCTAGGATTTGCTAAAACACAGACAAATTGAAATCTGACAAAAACAAATTGTGTTTAATAACCCTTAAAGACGTGATCCCTGAAGCATCCTGCAGTACTCAAGTCTCTCCCTGTCCAACTTCTTTCATCTTCATTTACACCAGACAAAGACTAGTGAAAATAATGTTTGAACTTTAAGTAATAAAATCAGTTATAAAATCACTTACTTTATCACACATTAAATGCTTTTGCCCACTCTTGCTTCTTTTTAACCTTCCCGACTATTTTAGTGACTGCAGTTTCCAGCTGCATAGAACCACTCCTTGCTGAAGTAGCCCAGTGTCACACGGGTGGTACCATGCAGGCACTAAAAGAAGTGCATCTTTTGCCCTCTACTCTCCAGGGTGATGCCAAACCTTGTGACAATACATGACACAACACTAAGCCCCAGCTACCAAGCCAGAGATATGAGACAATATATAGTCTCTGGCTAAATTCTCTTAAGTGGATTATAGTTGACTTGGAGCAAGGGCAGAGTGGGATCACATTATGGGAAATCAAAAACTAGTACATAACTCTTGGTTTATGCCTCTTATGTCCATCTTTAAGCCTTACATTGGTATCAGTCCAACTTCATCATCAGTCCATAAAAACTGAACTGCTTCTGAATTATGTCAGTGCCAAGTTAGTCTCACTGAAAGTGCAGAATCAGGCCATCTACTAATAATGAAACAAAGGGAGAACATTACACTTTTGCTATTTGTTCCACGCTGACCTTCTGGAGACTTCTTGGCCAGATTTATAGATCAATCCTTCACTTAGACCTCTAACACCTGAATCCCACGGAATTATGCAGTTGCAGGTAGTGGGCAGTCAAACTGTATATGTCCAAAGTGAAACTAAAAAATAATAAGGGACTACTGTTCAGAAGGGAAATCACACATTAAGTCCTTTGTTTTCAGAAGGAGGGAAAAAAAACCCCATACCACAAGGATATCAAATGCTGCAAAAATTTTACTCCTCCATGTGTGCAATTTACACCAGTACATTCAGGCACCTCTTGTACATATTGCATTCAAGGAAAAGACATTTTCTCATGAACATTACTTAGCATATGCATGGAAAATACTTGCAGTTCTCATCAATATTAACAAATGAATGAAAGATTATCTCAACACAGAATATAGAAGTATGCAGAACATTCAGAATATCTGAATTCTGAGATGTTTTTCAGCACACAGCATTGTTAATTGATTAGCTGGGAAAATTCTACAGCATTTATCCCGTATTTTCGGTGAAGTGGCGTAAGTAACAAAGAGGATCAAGCAGCACCCTGGGTACAAAATCTCCTCTTGCTGTGAGCAGACACAGTTGGTCAGTCAAACAGCCAGCCAGTCAATCGATCACGTATACAACCTATTTATATATATAGACAGAAGCAGCCTTAGACCTTGAACTGCAAAATTGGAGGCTCCCAGGCAGAAAGCTCAATGAATCCTTGGAGACTGAACAAGGCATGGGGCAGTAGTTGGTGGTCCAAATGCCCCACTTCCATGATGTGGATAATAATTGCCCCCAGAAATGTCCCCAGCACACTTTATTTTGGTTAAAAGACAAACTAAAAGCCTAGGAGACACATAAAGAAGACACAAGAGGTGAGGTAGGTGAGCAGAATGTTAATACTTGAAGAAAACATGCTTAAGAGACACATGCTAAGAGCTCCATCATGCTCTCTCAGGCAGTGCCTGTACTAAGAAATAAAGCCAGCCTCAGGGTGAAGGCTCAAGACCATGATCACTCACTGTGTCAGCATGCTCCCTGGTGCAGTTTTGGTCCTGCCAAGCAGCAGCAGCCTGTGCTGCCTGGGTATGGCTCAGAGCACAGCCCTCGCCAGGGGCACATGCCCAGGTGGTGGGTTGGATACAGCCACCCCCTGTTTCAAGGGGGACAAGAATTTAGGCATGTGGAAGCGAATGTATCATGTTGTTTGGCCTCACTGCCAGAATCCTGTCCTGGACTATTTTTCAGCAGTAGTAAAGGCATGGCTTAGTCAAGCTTTTGCCAAAAGATGTGGGTTTTTTCCACATCCTTCTGCTTGCCTTTGCATGTCAAATTGGCATGGGCTCTCACACTCTGCATCAGCTGTATGCAGAGTGACAAGTCAGCTCTATCCCTTAGAGACTGATTCTCTATACCTAATCTGGAGCCCCAGCAGAATCTTTATCCTCAGATAAAGATTCTTGTGAGACATAGTTCTAGCAGTTTCTCATTAGCTCCTCTCAGATAGATGAGACTTTAGACCCGTATTTCATTTTTAACAGTGTCACACTTCTGAAGAAAAAAGTAATTATTCTCTCTTTTCTTGTTCAAGTGCTAGTTTCATACCTTTCTGATAGAAAACAAGGAATACAGTATTTCCTCTTTTTACAGTCATTCAAAATTTCACAAAAACTTGTGCTCCAAACTGAAAAATATTCATACTTGAGATAAATAAATAAGGCTTACATTTTGTACCATAGATTATATGACTTTGTTTGCCTAGCCTAGGTAATCTTTTCTGTGTTGTACCCTGGTTCATTACCCTGATGTTCAGAAGAAGGAAACAAACATGTTGGACTAACACAACAGTAAACTTTCTCCATGCTGATTCCAATGCACTTTTATACAGTTACACTAGGCAGAGATCTTTCAAGGCTGCTAAATTTCAGATATGGATAGAATTTTTTTTCCAGATGTGAATGCAACATAAAGAAACAAAGTTTAACTTTACCAAGTGACAAAAATTCTGTAAGAAAAAGGTTCAGATGCACAACAAATGTTGTTTTCCTAACTATTTATGTCTGGATATTGTTACTTCTATAAACATCCAGTCCTAGTTAAGTTCCTAGTCTCCACAACATCCTATTACAAGGAATTCTATAATTTGTTACCTCTTATTACTATTGAACATTTCACCTCTCAGATCCACAGAATAGATTCTGATTTCTAGATCCATCTTTACCTTTCTAAGATGATTGTCACCACATTTATCATGGAAACTGTCAGTATCAAGGTTAGGAACAGTCACATTATCACCCCAAAGGCAGTCCTGTTTTATATGAACCTTCCCAAACTATGAGGACTTAAAGAATGCTTAGGGATGCAGAACATGGGATGAGTTTGGGATTTGAACCGTGCTTAGCCTGAGCTGTGGCTAACAATCTGTTCAGGGATTAACCAATTTCCAGTTTAGTGGCTGAGGTGGTCCTGGTCACCATCAGCCATGCCCAGAGGATATTAGCATTTCCGAGGCAGAGGCAGCCCTGGTCTGCTGGGAGTGAAGCTTCAGCACTCCTCCCTGGTACAGCTAGGGATTAGGAAGCCCTAGGGGTAAAGAGAGAAAGAAAATTTAAATCTGAATGGAAACCCCGAGTATGGGGGTAGCTCAGGGCTTTTCTCTCTGCTACCTGGAGGCAGAAGTATGCATAGAACCATGTGGGTTTAGGAAAGCATTCACAGCTTCATTGCTGAATAAAGAGATGGAGAAAGATCTTTTGCATTTGGCCCTGCAGACTAAACGTGACTTAGAGTGGTCTATTACATAATTTTATTTCACTTTTTGCAAGACTTTTAACTCTACTTTATTTTCAGCATAGCTAGAAAAGCACCAAGGCTTAGAGATGCTACAGGAGTAGCAAACCTTAAAACTAAATTAAAATCCTCCCTAAGTACAGTTTATTTACTTTAACTAGTTATTATAACAGAAAACACATCTACTTAGTTGTTTAAAGTCCTTCGAGAGCTGGAAATGCCTGCTGCTTTATGGAAGAATTGTCTTCTATCACTAGCAGCAGTCTGGAAAGCTTCCAGACAGTAGCAAGAATTAGTGAGGAGGAAACATGTTGTAAGAATGGGCCACAGATGTGAACACTCACTCCCCCACTTTGGAGAGCTGATCAATTAAAGGTAGTTAGCAGTTTCCTGACTTGAACATCTGCAGACCACAAATGCAGCTGCTTCCTATCTTCTCCATCCCACAGAGTGTCAACCACCTTAGTCGAAGAGAATTTTTAAGAACACAGTGATGTGTTTAAACGATATTGGCCAAAAGCGCTTTAGTTGAATGTTTTGACAATTTCATTTTACATTGAAGTCACTCATTCACTGTTGTTATACTAAACCAGAAGGAACATCATCACCTGTAAAGGTGCAAGCAGACAGATGACCCCAGAGTGTTTATGTTCGGGAGGCTGACAAACAACTTTTTAAGGTACTATTAGGACCAAATTATCAGTAAGCAAGAAAGCATCTGAATCATGCAGACAGTTTTCACAGTTGCTGGAAGGCATTATACTACTGCTGCCTGTCTTCCTAGTAATGTCAGCCCTATGTGTAAAAGAGGTAGTGAGAGATCTGTTCCCTGGCTCAAAGCACATACAGTACAATACCATATGCTCCCATCAGAAGGAACCATGGGTGCTCACAACTAATCAAGATCAATCTCTCAATTAGGCAGATCATAGGGTTCAAACACAAAGGAGAAGTGGTAACTCCCAGTGATGCACTTACTCTCTTAGCCATGTTGTTTCTGTGTTGGATCATTGCTGAAAGGTTTAGGTGGAAAAAAAATGTGTTTCAAGGAGGAGGTGTCACAATATGTCATTTATAAACAGCGAATTATATTGCATCATATACAATTTATAACACATCCACGTGGACAGGTGCAGATACATGCAGGCTGCTTGGTCGGTGCTCTCAGAAGGCTGGATACAAGCCAGCTCTAGTCTCAAAGCTGTTTAGACACAAACCGGTAATATACACAGCCTGTCACCAGGCCTTACTGACTTGAGCACAGAGCAATGTTAACACAGTTATATAGACCAGAAATGGCTCATGTCTGGCCAGATCAGGGGATGAGGAGACAAATCTCACATCTACGTCCGCTCTCAGGAGGGGGCACCCTGAACCCCCTCAGCTTGTTAAAAAAGATGCCAACATCTGAGATACAGCCAGTGAAAGAGGGTGTTTTCTAATTCAGACAGGATTTAAAATAAAATCTTTCCTGTGGGCATCTATAAGGGTCTTATCTCCCTCTGAGGTTTGTGAATGTAAGTATCTATATAAGTCTTAGCTCCCTTTGAGTTTTGTCTTAAATTTTTACAATGTTCATAGACATGTTGATAGAAAAAAAATTTCAGTGTTGCATGTCTTTCAAGCATATGGCACTCCTTAGAGCCAACAAGGCTTTTGTATGAAAAATGAATATGAAATCAGGGCAAGATTTTAGTATACCAAAGTAAATTTCCCCCAACACTGCGTACAACAAATAAAAAAGAGAAAAGAAAAAGAGGAAAATGTGTAAGGTGATCAAGCTACCAGTGAGCTTAACTCAGGTCCACAGGCTACCTGAAAGAAAAGATACAAAACAAATGAACAAACAAACAAAAATCCTCCTTAGAGATCGCGCCCGTCAGCTGGCCAGAAAAAAATGCCAAAGCAACAGTGTACTGGTGCCATCTGGCTACTTCTACTCCCTCTCATGGCTCCCTGCCATATTCCTGACCAGGATATTGGAAGAACCAGACACAGGCCACATCCAAAAAAACCCTCACAGGTTTTATACTGGGCCCAGTGGATGCTGGAAGAGGTTTCTGTGAGTCAATGTTATATAAATGCCATGCAGTGTGAACATGCCTGGAAGAGCTAATAGCTGAGTACTAAATCTTACTACATTAAAGGCACACCGGGACTTTAAAGAAGTAAAAGTGGCCCCACATTCAAGAGACTTCAGGTTAACAGGGTGCAGTTTGTAGGAGGATGATGGATTTTCTCCTCTGTGGCTACTTTTCATTTCACACTTCCCTTTCAGATCTGAAATGGGACTGTTGCCCTAAAGAAGACAAGACTTGGGGTCAGTTTGCCAGGAATTAATCTTTACCTAAGTTGAAGAAAACCAGGTTGTGATTATCAGACAGTTGTATTTATTTTGCTTGATACAAATATAATCTAGGGATTGAAAGCAAAACACTACATATTCAGAAGATAATTCACAGTTTTAGATATCAACTGAAAATCAAAATATGCACCATTTGCAGTCAGCAACATTCGCAAACCACATGTATGGGATATGTACAGCTGGTGTAGAATTTAATTTGAATGCTATTTATGTGCTATGCATGCTGCATATAAAGCAGACTGTCAACTGTTCACTTCCAAAAAAGGAAATAAAAGATACAAAAATTAAACCTGTAAATTCCAGAAACCTCAAGATTTCAAAACAAGAACAATGGTCAGAATAAGATTTAAATTTGTTTTTAACAAGTTTTTTCCAGTTTAACAGAACCTTTTACTTTTTTGGTGTTTTTTTCTGACGCATGGTGCACTTTGTTTATGTGTGGTTATAAAATTCATGCCTCTCTGAGGCACAGGGATGACCCCTACTTAGTGAATATTTATTCCTTGGATTTTTTCAACTTCTAATATTTTTATACAAATAATTTATACCTTAAATAATTTTAGTGCTTTTAAAAAGTGTGAGATTGGTAGATTTTTAAGAGAGAAATGTTGTTTATTCATACAACATATACATTACAGGCCTTTACAGTGCAAGTATCCTGACATTGCCTTAATAAATAAGCAAAACACAGTGTCAGTTGGAGACTTGCAAATTTTACTTCATGTTCATTTGCTCTGAATTAACACTACAGAAAACTGTACCCCACTATTTTACAAGCTGGCTTAGAGTGACCTAGGGAGAGCTTATGCAATTAACTTTCATTTAAAAAAAAAGATAAAAACAAACCCCGAACTTTTCTTCCTCCAGTCTCATTTCCTTTTATCTTCTCGACAAGCATGAATGAAATTTAGCCCTTTGCATAGCAAATACCGTGGTCACCAGTAGTGAGAAAATACATGGAAAGGCCTCTATTTATTCTAATATACATTGGAAGACCTTATTTAAAGACATATACAGAGCATAATAATAACAATAAGACAGAACTATGCAAAAATAATTTTACTAGTGTCAAATGTGCTGCATCTGTGACGGTAAATAAAATAGATCATGTCCATTTGATGACCCTGAAAGCAAATGGAATGGTATAGTTTTCGTCTATATGCCCAAACTCTTCTCAGTCCAAAATGAGGTGGCCCATCTGCACTGCCTATTGAGAGTCATTGCCACCTGCCAAGAGATGCTAGACATTCACTGCAAGAAATCACATGTCCCGTGTAGTGACCTCAAAGTGAGAAGGATGAAGGATCCCTTTTTTAACTAAAGCATCATAGATGGAAAATTGGATCATTTTTGTCCCTCATTAGAAAAAGGCACTTTATTATTAGTCTTGGGTTGATTTTAAAGAATTTCTACTTTGGCATGAACACAAATATAATATGTGCCTGTAGCCCAAAACCTAAAATTAATTCCAAGTCTCTTTGCTTAGGAAGTTTGAGAAGGAGAACTACCAGCAGTGGTTGAGGATTCAGTCAGGGATTATTTATAACTATTTGACACATGGGACTGATCAAGCTTCATCCAAGAGTGCTGAGAGACCTGGTCAATATCCTTGCAAGGTGACTATCATTTTTTCTAAAGTTGTGGCAACTGAAAGAGATCCATGACTTGCGGGGAAAGACAAGTGTTGTGCTCCTCTTCAGAAAAAGCCAAAATGGTCATCCAGGAAACTACAGGCTGGTCGGCTGCTGGTCAAAACCATCCATTTTTGACAAAACTGCGGAACAAATCGTCTTGGAACACATGTCTGGGCACATGAAGAAAATAAGTATCTGAAGAATCATATCTGAAGAAGATAAATATGTGAAGAATCAGCATGGATTTACTGAAGTCCTCACGCCCAACAGACCTGATTGTCTTTTATAATGAAATGACTGGTGTGGTGATCAATATGAGAGCAGTAGATGCCATTTATCTCTATTTTAGCAAGTCTTTTTGAAACTGCCTCCTGCAATATTCCAATATCCAAGTTAGAATGTTTTGGTCTGGACAACAGACAAGTATACGCATGAAAAGATGGTCACTGGTTGGGCTGGTTAATCAGTTGAACTCCACCTGGGAGCCAGTTACAAGTTAAATACTGCAGGATCTGTACAAAACCTGTCCTGTTTAACAACTTTTTCAATGGCCTGGAGGAAGCAATGTAGTGCACTCGCATCTTGTTTGCAGATGCTACTAAAATGGTGGCTGTCCATATGCGTGAGAGCATGCCAGCACCCAAAGGGACCTAGACAGGCTAGAGGAATAGGCCAACAAGAGCCTAATGCAATTCAATAAGGACAAATGCCAGGTTCTGCACCTGGGAAGGAAGATCCCACTTCAGGGATACAGGCTGGAGACTCACTGGCTGGGGAGCAGTTCTGCTGGAAAGGACACTGGGATTTTGGTAGATAGCAAGCTGATCATGAATCTGGCAGACAAAAGGGTCAACAGCATCCAGAACTGTATCAACAGCAGCAAAGTTAATACACCAAGGGGAGTGATTATACTCCTTTGCCCAGCATTTCATTGATCAAGCTGAGTTAATTCAGCAGAAGGCCAGAAACATGGTCAGCAGCCGGAATAATTGTCCTGTGAAGAGTAGTCAAGGGCCTCATGCTTGTTCAGCCTGGAGAAGAGGGCATTTCATAGCAGCCTTTCAATACCTACAAGGAAGTTCTCAGAAGAGGGATCCAGGCCTTTGTGTGTGTGTGACTCCAGAACTTGTGCAGGAGTTTGGAGTGCAAACCTGAGTTATTCTGTCATTCTGTTTTCTATTTTAGCATCAACACTGAGTTAAGATCTAGCCATTATCATTTAATTTTAACATGTCCAAGGGTAGAGATAAATTATTCCTGCAAGGCAGACAGAAAACTTGGCCGTCCTTTAAATTTGTATCTCATAACTTTTCACAGAAGAACTTGCCCTCACAAAGAACAGAGGACCTCCTTCTCACTTCTCCTTTGCTAGAAGAAGAACAAACCTTCATAGACTAGGCTTCAGAGGTTTATACACAGGCTGGCTGATGTCTGTCCAGATTGCACTGAGCAGATGAGGGATTGTCCCAGCACCCAAATGGAGCACTTGCAATCTTTTAAAGTTTTTTGAGGTTTAGAGTTGAAGAGGGGTCACTGAACAAACAAAAAGCAGATGTTTCTCTCTAATGTGCACTGTTTCTCATCTTTATCACTCATAAATTTCAAGTCCTTGGAATAATAACCAGAGAAGTATAGCAGGAATAGTAAGAGAATTTTTATTCGCACAGTACACGGGACTGGGGAGACCACATCTGGATGGTCACCACATCTGCACTCAGCACTGAGATCTATACTTGGAAAAGGAGACAAATTAGGATACAGATTGAAAAAGGTCCAGAAAATAGTTAGAATTCATTGTCTTGGAAATGTGTCTTACAATGAGAAAATAACACAGTTCAATATGGTTTCTCTAAGAAGATACTAGAGCTCTAAAAGCCAGGGAAAGATCTCTATTAGTAAGAGATGTATTCTGTCAAGTAGACAGAGGCATAACAAGCAGGGAGAGTTAGCAGTCTGTGTGTAGTTAGAGGGCTATGACCTCTGGGAACATGCAAACATGATGGGATGGGTCACAAGGTCAGAGGCCTGCAAAGGGCTGATACAGGTTCTTCGGATGTGACAGACCAGGAAGATAGGAAGAAGGAGTTACTCTTTAAGTGAAAATGCCTGTGAAGTGCATGGAGCTCAGCCTTGGGACAGGTCAGAGCTCACTGAGAACTTATGGGTCTAGATTAGCCGTCAGAACAATATTGGCACCATTGGTATCTGCTACAGGGCACCTGCTGACAAAGGACACAAAAAAGGGCAAGGTAATCAATACTGCCTTTGGCTCAGTCTTTATCAGTAAGATTGGCCTTCAGGAACCTCAGGCTCATTCTACAAGACTGAAAACCCAAAGCAAGGAATACTCACTCTAGGGGAGGAGGAACAGGTTAGGGAACACTTAGACAAATTAAACATACCCAGTGAGTCCTTGAAGAACAAGCTGATTTCATCCCAAGGTCACTCTTGATTATCCTTGAAATGTCTTGGAAACTGGGTGAAGTTCCTGAAGAATGGAAGCAAGAAAGTGTCAATCCTGTCTTCAAGAAAGGCAACAAGAAAGAGCTGGTGAACTACAGGCTGGTTAACCTCATTTCAGTCACTGACTGTGAAGGTGATGATGAAAATCCACCTGGAAACCATTTTCAAAGAAGAAACTAACTGGGAGTAGTAAGCATAGATTTATGAAGGGGAAATTGTGTTTAACCAGTGTGATGACCTTCTACAGTGAGATGGCTGCCTTGGTGGATGAGGGGAGAAAAGCTGATGTTGTTTACCTTGACTTTAGTAAGGGTTTTGACACTGTCTCACATCACAAACAAGCCGACAAAGTAAAACTTACATAAGTGGAAAGTGAGATGGATTGGAAACTGAGGGCACAACTGGTCCAGAGAGTTGTGATCAACAGCATAAATTTCATTTGAGGTCAAATTACTAGTGCAGGGTATACCACATTGGTGTCTATACTGTTGAGCCTCATTACTGACCTGGGCACTGGGACAGACTGCACTCAGCAAGTTCACAGTTTATGCAAAACTGTGTCTCATACGCTCAGTGCTACCATTCAGAGGAACCTGGAGAGAAACTTCTTCAAGTTCAACAAGAAGAAACGCCAATTCTTATATCTAGGGAGGAAAAACCCCAGGCACCAGTACATGCTGGGGACAACCATCAGGAAAGCAGCTCTGCAGAGAAGGATCTTGGGGTCCATGGACACCAAGCTGATTATGAGCCACCAGCGCAGCAAAAAAAAGACAATACTGTCTTGAACTGCATTAGGAAGAGTGTTGGCAGTGGGTGGAGAGAGGTGATCTTTCTCCACCACAGAGCACTGGTGAGGCATACATGTGGCAATGTGAGCAGATCCAGGTTCCTCAATATGAGAGAGATGAACACTGGAGTGAATCCAGTGCAGGGCCACAAAGATTATTAAGAGTGTAGAGCATCTCTTATGTGAGGAGAGGCTGAAAGAGATAACACTGCTCAGCCTCAAGAGGAGGCTCAGGAGGGATCTTATCAACATGAGGAAAAAATCTGATGGAAAAAAGACAAAGAAGAGGGAGCCACTCCTCTCAGCAGTAGTCACAGACAGGTCAAGAGGCAATGGTCATAAAATAAAACCAGGAAATTCCATCTGAACACAAAAAAACCCGCACACATTTGTCACATGTGAGGCTGGTTGAACATTGAAATAGCTTGTCCTGAGAGGTTGTGGAGTCTCCCTCTGAGAAGCTGCTCAGAAGGCGACTACAAATGGTCCCAGGCAACCTCCTGTAACAGAGCCTTCAGGATGTTTGGGCCCAATGACCTCCAGAGGTCCCTTTCAACTTCAGCTGTTCTCTAATTTGCAAGTTCCAATAGCTAGCAACAGACACTGAATACACTGCATTTAGAACCTGTGTAAAATGTCAATGGTGAGGGTAATTAGACTGATGAAATTTTTCAGTTAATCTGACACATTCTCATCAGCTGAAGCCTCTGAATCAAGTGAAAAATGTGAGCTTGAAAAAGTTGCTCCAGATCACACAGGAATTAGATGTTATTTCTAACAAGTACAGAAAAAGAAAGCTGCAGCCTAAGTCACACAAAAGTTAGATCAAAATGTACAACTTCAGTAATCAATGTCAGGCTGCTTCTCTTTGCTCCTTGCACTGAACCTGCTATCAAATCCTCATAGACTGACATAGATAAAATTATCATAATGGTGTTTTCTGCTTTTAAAATCTGGTGGTAACCGAACACCAGTTCTCTGGTCTGCAATGCATATTTATATATAACTTCTAGCATATTTGAAGTGCACATCCAAATCTTTGTAGATATAGCAGGTGCATTTAAATGAATACAAATTCCCTGACAAAATGTAGATGAGGGTTATTTTGCAAGACATTTTGTAAACAAGATTTTCAGAAGAGTTGACAAAGAAGCTCACTATATTCTATAGTATGTAAAATACTGGAAAAGTTAAGGATTACTAAAATTACGGTAATATCATGCCCACATCATCTTAAACAAAACTACAGATTGGATTTTAACTTTGTCAGCTTAACAAAGAAAGAGGGTTGGTTTTATTATGGAAAAAAATGGCTAATAAGCTAAACACTCTTCCAGTTCCAATTACTGGTCTGCTGAAATCTTTGAAAACATAAACAGGGAATATCAAGCAAGGGAGAAGAGCCTGGTATTCAGTCTCAGCATTCAAGCAGCCAGTCAACCACTGACCCCCTGAATGAGTGCAGTAGGAGCATGGTGTCCAGTTCTGCTGCCCCCTCCTCAGGAGGGCAGGTAACAATATAGAAAGGGTATAGAAGTCCCCGAGGGGTGTTTGAGTATGATGAACTGAAGGGTTTGACTTTAACAAACGTGAAGTTGACAGCTCAGTTACATTAGTAAGAGTGATCTTCAGTCTAGCCAGGGGAGGTACAGCAATGCAGTGCCAAGGAGTTGAAACTAGCCAGATTCAAACCAGGAGGAAGTTACATGTTTTAAACAGTGAGAACTGCTATCATTGAATCAATTTCTCTAAGGTCATGCTGCCTTAACGTAGAAAATCGAAATATTAGGATTTTTCTTTTCCACAGGCATGATCTAGTTTAAACAAATTATTTCAGTGCAGTCTTATGCATTGCACAGGAGGTCCAATTAGATGCTTGAAGTGGTTCCTTTGGGCTTTTTAAATGTAATCTGCACTTTGCGACTCTCCTGCCCTCCCCAAGACTGTCGTGTACATGTAAATGCTGCTCACACAAGTGCACATGCCTGCCACAGCTACAGGAGGATGAATTGCACACTCCCTCCATGGCACTGTAACCCACATGTTTTATGCTTCAGCATTTGACTTTGGCCCAAAGAAAGAGAGAACAGCTGTTGTTTAGACTCATTAAGAGCCAAGGAGCCCAACAGAGGTCTGTTCCATGCATTGCCTGTGCGTGAGCGGATCGGTGCAGCGCTACAGGAGCACAACCCAACAGTTGTTTCCAAAAGGCATGTGCCAGCACCATCTACAACACGCTTCCCCACACCTTCCCTTAGCAGGCACACACCATCACCGTCTTCATCATTCTCCTCTGGTTAACACAGCAAAGACCTTCAAATACTTGCAAATGAACTATCAACTTAATAAACAGAATTGATGCTGAATTAGAGTTGCATATTTGTCATTTGGACCTCTGAGTCTACCCTGACACAGCCTTTTCCTGACTGTGCTGTATTTTGGGACTCGGTCAACTCTACCTGCTGGTCGTTGCCTGAAAATGTCTTGTGCAAAACAATTGACTTAATGCCTCTTGTCTGCTCTCCTCTTGGCAGAGCATGTGTCCATCTGGATTTACAACCTCCTATGACCACCAGGCTATCTCTCATGACACAACCAATATCTTCACATGCACGCAGACTGTTTTTATCAAATGGTGGCAGCTCCCAGGGTGTTCTGGTTTTGCCTTACCTCCCTCTTTTATTTTTGCGAGTATCAATCTGTCTCAGTTTATAGCAGATATTTTTGTGTTGTTCCTGTAAGCAAAATCTAAGGTCATGTTAACCCTGTTTCATTGACACTGTTCTGTAACAGAAGTACTAAACAGTCAGAGGTTGACTCTGTAGCCTTTTCCTTTTCAATAGGTATGTTATTATTTGAGTCATAGTTTCCAACAAATGGCCTGAAGAAAATGAGAACTAAAGAGTGCTCACCTAAGCCTGCACTTTAGTGGAAATGGCTAAATCCATATCCACGTGGCTGAGACTGTGACTCTAAACTATGCCTGCTGTTCCAGACAAACCATCAAAAATTACCTGAAATACCAAAACCTCCTGTTTAGTAGCAAGGCTGTCTCAGGGGTGTGAGAACAGGGAGTATGGGGAGGTTTCTCAAACACTTCAGTGAATAATCTGTGTTGTTTGATCCAAAGGGATAAATCTGCACAAGCTCTGTCACCTCTAGGGATAGTCTTTATGTTCTTTCACTTTAATTGATCTGTATGTTTTGTACAAAATCCTTAACTGTTCAAACATTCAGAATTTCTTTGTGGCCATTAAAACATTAAAACATCTCTTGGATCATCTTGGATCTTACTGTTCCAACATAATTTCTTCTGTTGTTTGTTTTTTTATTTTATTTTTGATAAACTTTTTCTGTAACTGCTGAAGAATCACAATCATAGGCTGAAATAAAATCTTTGAAATTGTGAATTAACTATTGTGAATATTGTGAAATAAAATCCTGCCTGTTTTGGTCCCTTCCTTCAGCTGACAATATTTTTTTGTAAATAAGCTGTTCTGACTACCTTATGCTAATATCCTTCCTTTTTTCTTCCAGGGTTTCGTTCCAGCAGCAGTTCTGGCAGCTGTTGTCCACCTTTCATTTGGAATTGGATTGATTTCCATTTTCCTCACAACACAGCATAAACATGATCTAGCACTAGACTTTGTTACACTTCATTTCTATTTACTACCAAACCTCAGTCAGGTTTGTATTCAAACTGCAGCATCACTGATTTGAAGCTGAAAGAAAAATTTCTACAATCCCAAAGCAGAAACTGCCAGATCCTCCTTAGTGATGGCAGTAAGTGATGTATGGTCAGTCTCTGACTGTCATTGACTGAAAAGGTGAAAAAAATAAAATCCAAGGGCTGAAGCCAATGACATTGAGTCTCTGTTTGTCCCTAAATTTGCTGACCCTCTATAATGTCTGGTTTGGCCAGTTCAGTAGAACAAACTTTCCTTCACCATTTAACAACTGGGGGAAATTGTACAACCTTCACTTGTCATCTGAAATGATCCCAGAGATGAAGGTTCAAGCTTTTAGGCTATATCTGCACTCCTAAGAAAAGGGAGTGGGAAGCAGTCCCTAGTCCCCATGACAAAGTGGCATAGACTGATGGATACCCACACTGCTAAGGCCAAACCCTTCTTCAACAGACTGCCTTTACCCAGAGCCCAGAGAACTTGGCTTCTGTTCTACCCAAGCCTCTGGTAGCCCTAAGATGTCATTGATAGTTTCTGTTTCTTTTGCCACTTTACAATACCTGAAATAATAAGAGACATGTGATGTAGGCAACACACACAGCATGTGCACCATCACAGTAAGAAAAAACAGGGCATGATGACAGGTTTGGCATCTGGAAACACGAAGCCTTCCACGTTGGTCTAAGAGGAGTATCTAGCATGAAGCAGACAAACCTGTTTGCAGGTCATATTGCCCTTTGGGCATGAATTGACATGAACTTCTTTCAGACTAATTGCCGATTATTTTGGGTTAGGAGAGACCTTTAAAGACCAACTCATCCAATCCATCCTGCCACGGATAGGGACATCTTTCACTACAGCAGGTTACTCAAAATTTCTTGAACCTGACCTTGAACACTTCCAGAGGCAACTGGACAACTGCTGTGGGCAACCTGTTCCAGTGACTCATCACACTCTTCACAAAAAGGTTTTCCTTATGTCCAATCTAAATCTACCCTCTTTCACTTTGAAACCTTTGTCCCCTCTCCTATCACTACAAGCCTTGATAAAACATCTCTCTCCATCTTCCTTATAAGCCCTCATTAAGTAATTAAAGGCTGCAAAAATGACTCCCCAGAGCCTTCTCCTCTCCAGGCTGAACAACTTAACTCTCTCCACTTCATGGGGAAGGTGTTCCACCCCTTAGACCCATTTTGTGGCTCTTGTCTGGACTCATTCCAACAGGTCTGTGTACTTCCTCTGCTGAGGACTCCAGAGCTGGACAAGTACTCTGTGTGGGGTCTAATCAGAACACATAGAGAGGAAGAATCACCTCCCTCGAACTGCTGGCCAAGCTTCTTGTGACGCAACCCAGGTTATAGCTGACCCTCTGAGCTGCTAGTGCTCTTTCTGATCATGTCCTGTTTTTAATCCACCAGGAACCCCAAGTCCTTCTCCACAGGGCAGCTCTCAATCCCCTCATTCTCCAGACTGTGCTGATATTACAGATTACCCGGACCCAGGTGGAAGAGCCTTGTTGAACTTTGTGAGGTTCATGTGGACCCACACCTCAAGCCTGTCTCTTCCCAAACTGTTTTGGAAGTAATTGGTTGGAATGGTTGAAAGTAGAGGCAGGGTATGTACTAGCAACTGGACAGTGTGCACAGCCCAGGCACACTGTCTGCCTTTTATTTTCCTTTTCCTAGAAGCGTGGTCTGCCTGCTGAACCTCTAGTGAACATATCTCTTGATTTTACCTCTTACTGTATTAACACCTTTTCCTCACAAAACAATTAATAAAAAAAAAGGCACCTTATTTATTTTTATAGTAAAGTTAGGAATTTTATATGAAAGCTGTTCAGGTCCTGTGATCTATCATTTTCAAATCATCTTTGAGAACGATGTGGTAGGTGCCCCCCAGGCTGACTGCAGCTACTAGGATTTCCCATCTGGCCCACCATCTTTGCTGTAGCAGACGGAGACCAGATGTTCAAGGAATTAAATTCACTGGGACAGCTGAACTCCTTCATGAAAGCCTTCAGAGCCCAGCCCAGAGACAAGCACACCACCGCTGTGCCCATCAGAGCAGGGGTGAGGACAGGAGGGCTGATGGCATCATTTCTGTTGCTGCCCAGGTTTGTTTGTCAGAATCCAATATAAAATATCAGTTGTCCTTTTTTTTCTGATTGAACTTCTGGGCACACAAGCAAGTTATCATGAGACAGAGCACAAACCACAATAACTCCTTGAATACCCACTGGTCCTAGTTGAAGCTCCTGATCCCAGAATGCTGAAGGAGTTATTTAGCAAACCCACATTTACTACAGGATGAGGGTCTGTGGCTACAGGATGTAAACATAGAACTGAAAGGATTCAAATGCTTAAGTGGTCTTTCCTACAATTTATTTTATTTTGCAGTCTATTTACCTTCTGCTAAGGAGTTGACCATTTAGGGCATTAGGATTTTTGCAGCTGCTATTGCTGCTGCTGTTCTTCTTGTCAAAATACCTTCAAGCTCAATGTACATCCCTCTTCTGCTCAGTTTGTGGTGTGGTCTGACTTAACTCCAAAGGAAGGGTCCTAGCTTCAGGCTCTTCTCTCTTCTGACTAAAAGACAGTAATACATTTAAGTGCTTCAAAAGCAAACCCTGTTATTTGTAAGGTTTGCTGCTGTCTACCTTCCTTTCTCCTGCAATTTCTCCTGGGTTTGCAGACCCACTGTCTGCAAACACAGTTTAAACTTCTGCAGCTGCCTTGGGAAGAGTTTCAGCTCTGCTGGAGATTTTAACCAGTTTTCTCTCTGACTCAAGGTCCTAGCTTTGCCAAGGCTGTTGAATCCCATGTCATAACCATGTGTCAGGGGGCTGGCAGAGCTCTGTTCCTTTCAGGGCTTAGGTCCAACTGCTCCTTATACCATGCACTGGGAACCACCATGCAGGACAACCACAGGCTCCCACAGGCTTGTGCCAGAGCCTTTAAATACATATTCCCTTTGAGAAGACCACATGGATTTTGGATGGTCTGCTTTGTGTACAGACAGGAGGGCAGGGCAAAACAGGTTAAAGGGCTCAGAAATATTCAGAAATAAAGGATGAGGTAGGTTCGATGTGTGTCTAATGGCCATTTCTGAAAAAGCTCTGTCTGGGGTGAATTTCTTGATGAGTAAATTTATGAAATGCAGGGCACAGTTTCTTGGACTCCAGGACCAAATGCCCTACCCACAGAGTGAAGTGTAGCCATCTCTCCTTGCTGAAGGCCGTCAGATGAGGATGTTGGGTACGGACACCTGAGGAAAAGAGCCTCCCTTGGTGCATCCTAGAACCAATTCAATAATGGACAGATCGCAAATCCAGTAAAATACACTTTAAGGAAATGCTACCAGAGCATTGACTGAATGTCATCGAGACTAGCAGAGTTACTAGAAAGGCTTGAGAAATGTGTATTTTACAGTGTAAAAAATAAAGTGCCTTGGGGTAAGATTCTGATGTGGTTCCCCCAGGGCCATTTGCACATCCCACAGCCCTACCCTGCAACTGCACCAGTGCCATCAAGTTCAGCGGCTGGCACTGGCTGAACAAGCACTGTTTGTGCCAGTTTCCTGGGGGGAGTGATTGATTAGAGCTGGTTGAGCTTGCTCTGTCCAGAGCAGGTGTGGAGCAAATTTGCCCTGACTCAGTCAATTAACTTTATCAGAGAATCAGAATCAACAGTGTGAATATGATAACAATGTGTTGCAGGGTCCATGCTTCTTACTGTGCCTGGTCTCACACTGATGGCATAATTCTGAATTTATCACCAAAAATGGTGCCCAAGTCTTGTGGTGTGTGAACGCTTGGGTACAGATTCTTCCCAAGCATGAGCTTCTGCTGTTACACTGGGAAATTCCTGCATAATTTCCTGTGGACACAGTTAAGAGAGGGAGGCAGGGAAAATCCCACACTCTATTTGGTAATCTAAAAAATGTGTCTCAGGGAACTTCTGACTGTTCCAACACGCATCTCTCTTGAGTCTGATGGCCAATCCGACTGGTATAAGGTTGACCTCCATGAACTCACCTCTTGGAAAAACAGCATACCATTCTTCACTTTAATTCAGGGTTATTGACAAGAAGTAGGGAATGAACCACTATATTAAACAGGGCTTCTTTCCTGTGTTAACGTGGTCTGATGTCACATGCAGGTGTGTATGGGGCCAGGGATGTGAAAAGGCTGCCTGCGCCCTTTTTCTGACAGTACCTCAGCTCACAAGTTCCCAGATGTGATCTTACATGTTTTGTAGATCAGATGCACCTAGCTTTGCCTCCAGCCTTGCCATTTGTTTTCATGCCCATTTAAACTCAAATAAATCTAACCATTGTCCAAGTGGTTCACCAGTGAGAGAAATGGAACAATAATGAAGTAAATCAGTTTGAAATATGTTCAAATCTCCATGCAAACTTGCCTTTTCAAAGATGACTTGTCACCTTGGTGGATTCAGCCTGCAGGTGCATGGAACCCCTTGCTCCAGGAGTCCTCTCCTGGAATAATCAAATCACTCTGCAAAGGAAACATCAGTAAGTCTCTGTGACAGCCTAAGACAGAACTAAGGATGCTAAAAGCTTTTGTCAGCCCTCAAGCATTCTCTGGTCACTCAGTCTTACCCTTTGAAAGGAAGTTGTGTGTGAGCTTTGTGGTACTTGGACTGTCTTTGGCAAAGGAGGCTGTGTTGCAAAATACTCTGAAAGTTCCTCACAAAACTGGACTGTATGGGGTTTTTTTCTCTATGGGTAGCATTTGGCCTCTGTCCTTACCCCACCTTGGTTTCTGGCTGAGCTCTGGCAGTGGGTGTGCTAATTCTGGGTTTGAGCAAAGGACTGACTGAGCAACACCAAGGTGCTGTAGGAATCTTCAGATGTCGGAACTCAGCAGTTGGACCT
This sequence comes from Oxyruncus cristatus, assembly GCA_013399855.1. Classification (NCBI taxonomy): domain Eukaryota; kingdom Metazoa; phylum Chordata; class Aves; order Passeriformes; family Cotingidae; genus Oxyruncus; species Oxyruncus cristatus. The sequence goes on from VXAY01004283.1 coordinate 214,200, forward strand.
CTCAGGAGTTCAGCAAGGTCTGTCCCTCACTTGCTGATGTCTCCCTGCTTTTTCTTTCCTTGCCCTTGAGATTGCAGTGAAGTAGAGTGCTTTAGCTTGCACCATACAGTCAGTGAAGGGCTGGGGCCATAGCTGGCAGCATTCTCCTCTCTGGATCGAAAAGCAAGTTAAAGTGCCATTGCAGTGGTTTGGCTCAAAAATGTTGCAAGTGAGTGTCACAGTACTAATCAGAGCTAGGCACTGCTGCAAGGAGCTTTCCACTTGGTCATGATCATTGTTGTCATTAAATAGTCCTACCACTTTTAAAATTAAATGAGGCCATATGTATATCAAGCAAGCGAGAAAGAAAGAAAGTAAAAGTAAGGAAGCAAGAGAAAGAAAAAGAAGTAGTAAAGAAAAAGAGAGAAAGATAGAAAGGAAGCCGGAAAGCCAGTCGACCAGAGAGAAGGAGAAAAAGAGAGGAGGAGAGAGAGAGAGAGAGAAAGAGAGAGAAAGAGAGAGAGAAAGAGAGAGAGAAAGG
>VXAY01004283.1:227652-265227 GCA_013399855.1 Oxyruncus cristatus
TTTTTTTTTTTTTTTTTTTTTTTTTTTTTGGTGGTGGCCAAGGGTGGTTGTTGCGGGGTAAAATAGACGAGCCAGGACTCTGCGACTCTCTCCAGGACCATTTGTAACTGTGATCGCACCGCCACTGCACAGGCCGAAGGGATCCTGAGGTTGTAAGCAAACGGCGGAACAGGTCCTTAACGGAGCGGGACAAAACTTTGGGGAAGTCGCTCTGGGCTCCGCGCCGGCCCCGGCCCACGCCGCCCTCCCGCTTCGAAGGGTCGCTGCTGCCCGTCGGGGCCCGTCCGGCGTCTGGGAAAGATCCGGCACTAAAGGAGTCTATCGGAGGCGTAACAGAGGTTCTCCGCGGAGTATTGCTCTTGACTGAGGCAGGCGCCGCAGGGGTTAAGCCGCTTGTGCCCGCCGCTCCGGGGCCATCCCGGCGGGGCAGGGGCTGAGGTGGGACCCGCTGCCGGGAGCGGGAGCCGGCGTGGCTGCCCCGGCCCCCGGCCCAACTCGGGGGCTCCTACCAGCCAAATACGTCGCAGAAGGGACATCTGCTAAATGAGCAAAGAGCTGAAGGAGCCCCACTTCCCCGTGGTCACCCATCAGCTCGGTGTCACCCAGCCCGCCCCCCGCACATCTCCGAAGCGCTCCGGAGGGCAATTTGCTCTGGTTCTGTTGGTTCTCCAGCCTCGGGAAGGGTTAAATCCTTCCCCAAGCCCCTAGTTGCCCTTGTCCTCTCAACCTGATTCAGAGACGTGTAATAAAATAGGAAGCAAATTTATGGTCTGTTTCAAGCACTTTACTGCTGTATTTTTAAATTCATATATGCACATATAAGAACTATGATCTGTGAATAATTTGAAATGCTATAGGAAAATGATGTATTTTAGATCAAACATAACCGTTTTCTTACATAATTGTCTCGGATTAAAATAAAAAATAAAGATACATTTCGAACAGAGACAAAGCTGAAAATCTAATGACCGCCATAAACTGCTAGACAGCCATAAATTAACGTCTCCATCAAACACTGAAGGGATCAGTGCTTATCTAAATCAACAATTATTTCTTCCGAGAAGTTGCAGAACAGATTGTCCCTCTAATACTGTTTTTAAATCCTCATAATTAAGGATTAGGGGCAAACAATCGCCTTTCCAGAGTAAACCTCCTCTCCACCAGCCGAAGCCCTCCAAACTCACCGAACACTCAGACCGCTTCCCTAGGAACCTCCTCGGGGTCCCATCCCCTTGTACCACTCCAGCATCCCTGGAAGCTCGGGCTGCATTTAGGGAGGGGCGGCAGGAGTCTTTCCTCACGCTCCCTCTCCCCTGATTTTGTCAGGGGCCGGTGGAGGTGGGAGCGCAGGGAGCCCAAGCGGCGCCGGGAGCCCGGCGGGCAGCGGGCGGGGAGTCGGGCGGGCAGGCTCGGGTGCGGGTTCCTGCCGCCGCCGCGGGCCGGGGGCATCCCGTAGCGGAGCCATCCCGAAGCCCCCGGCAACCCCCGGACTTCAACCCCGAGCTCATCTAAAGCCCATCCATCCGCTTTTCAGGTTCAAAGCTTTAGCGAGGCGGCACTTCTCCCAGCTGCAGCCACCTGCGATGCCGGTTTTGCGAGAAGCTGCTGTAAAGAATTCATTTTTAGAAAGCAACTGAAAGATACGTTGAGAAGAGAGGCGATTCACTGGCTCACAAGATGGAAATTAGACAGTGAAAGACTTGCTGCCTGTAGGAGGTTAGCTAGTGACTAAACTATTTGGAAGAAAGAGGTAGTTGGAAAGATGAGTGGATAGGAAAGTCACTGTCGAAAGTCATCACAGGGTGTTTGCTTAATGACTTTTATGCTCCCTGTAGCCAGAACTTACACTTTTAGTCAACTTTGCCGTACTCATAGCTGCTGGTTTTGGGGAAAAAAAACCAGCCAACACACAAAAATCAGTTTAACAAACCTTTAAAGATAGAATCCTGCAAGGCTTCTAGCAAGAACAGCTGAAGCTTAGACTTCTTTTGATTATTTGGTGTAAGTAGTTTTGAAGACAAGCACATTTCTGCTGTTATGAATGATGGACTCGCACAACCTCAGTACCTGAGACCCCAGGCAAGGCTGATGCATAGAATAGGCTATGTAGACACAGTACTGGTTTGTATGAGGATCAAGATCCCACTACAGTTTCTTGGTTTTAAATGAAAATTGGACATTGAGGTGTTTTTTTTTTTTTCCAATATATGCAGCAACCATTTCTTCCTTTTACTATTTATAAAACAGACAGTAACTTAAGGATCACAGTAGTTTCATAAGCATAACTTTAAGGGGTGTTTTTGTAATGAGATAATTTTTCTGATACGTTGTGGGTATGTGGCCAGGGTACATAGGTTAGTTTAGGCAATAGGCAGGAAAATACTTAATTTTCTATGGTCTGACAGAATAGTTCTAGTCACATGAGTTAAGCATATGTCATGTATAAATCAATGCCTTGAATAATTTTAAAATACAGTGCAATGCAAGTAATGGTAGGAAAGTACCTAGTATCACACCAAGTATTAGATAAAATACAATGTTAAGAGATCTAATTAATTCCTCCCTGACAAACTGTCTTTCAGACCATCATGGAAAGCTCACTCAGAAATGTGCCCTTCTAAGATCTGAAACCCAATTTTTAATTTATAAACTTCAGTAACTTCTAGCATACCCTGGAGTTAAAACTATTGCACAGTTACACATTTATCAAACCCAGAAAAATGCTGCAGGTCTGTCTTCTCTAGGACATGTCTTCAACGACCCTCACAGACATACCTGACAAGCATTTCTGCATGAAGGAATGAAGAAACAGTGACGTCTTTATGGTACAACCTTGATACTAAATACCTACTTGTAGAACTCAGTAGCTACAGTGATACCTAGAAAAGTCAAGTTGTGCTTTGCTGGTGCAGTGCTGTATATCGTAGCAATTTCATTCATTTCCCCTTTTAAAATGAACGATCTGAGAAGACAGAATATTTTACACTAGGTAGTACATCTTGTACTACACAGAGGTTTGCAAAGGGAAAAGCCTAGGAGCTGTATTTAGGAATAGCTAGTGGATTGCAAATCTTTATACTCATTTTCATACTGTCCTAGGAATGTCAGATGTGCCAGGTGTTTTTCCTCATCTGATGAGAAATGGCTTATGTTTCATGGGGGGGGATAAAAACCAGACTTGATAATTTCCTAAATTCAAAAGAGTTGCTTTATGCCAGTGCTGCATTAAAGGTTTGGGGTTTTTTTCTGTATAGAATTATCTTTCAAGATCAAGTAACACAAAAATGGAGCATGTTGAAACAATAATTAAAAAATCAAAGCAATAGTTGTGAATCTGTGAGAAAAGTGTAAACATAAACTGGAAAAAATACCATGGACAGTCATTCAATATTAAAATAGATATATTCCTTTTTATTGCATCCTTGAAATACAAAATTCATTTAAGATGTTAGATTACTAAAATAATGAAGTTTCAATTTTCTTCCTCAGAAATTCACAATATACCTTAGTCAATTTAGGAGCCTGAATGATTGATATTAACTATTAAAGTAGACTCTAGCTGTTGTTCATCTATATACAAAATGTCAGTTTGCACAATTAAGAGCACTTCACAGTCTTTTGAATGACAGAAAGTTCAGTAATGACAAAATAAAAGATCATGTAAAATTCTACAAGAGAAATTCACAGACCAGTAATTATTCATAAAAATAGCAGTGCCAAAAGTAGTGATATGCAACTGGCTTAAAAGCATAAACTAAAGAACAACTCCTACATGATTTTGTTAGTATATTAGGACATACTGGCAGAGATATGAAAGTCTAATTTACAAACAGGTACACATACACTGGATGGTTTTCTAAGTAATTGCTTATAGCAGTATTGAGTGACAGCATGAAAATGGAGAAAACACAATCTGTAAATTACAATAATAATAATAATAATTAAAAAATGAGATTTTAGCATTCACATTAGTTCATGATAAATTAACTTTTCTTCTTCGGTGTTATAAAGGGCTGTATTGACTTTATAAACCTATTTTATATGAGAAAAAAAGGTGCTTTTATATATTTTCTAATAGCGAAAGATACTATTGATATAGCCATAGATATCAACAACTTATAGTCAGCCTGGTAGTGACCAGCTGAGTCACATCTCAAAGTGATGAGTGAATGCACCATTTCACTGGAGGAACAGCAGAGAAATTCACGGGGTACCCATGCACCCCTCCTGCCTGACCCTACACCTGCCAGGTCAGTGGATGCCAGACACGGCTGGGCTGGCAGGGCAGACCCCCCTGCTGAGGTGGAGAGGTGGGACAAGGAAGCACAAGTCTGACTGCCTCCCACCACCCTTCCCGGCAGCCCCACTGGCACCTGAACGCTTGCAAATGGCACTGCTATTTCTGCTTAGATGATTCTGCCATCTTAGTGCTCCAGTGACAGATACCAAGAACTGGCTGCTCCTGGGTACTGCAGTAGAGGAGATCATCAAAAACGGCATTGTGCCCTGCATTATGAAACATGCTCTCCTTGGCACAGCACTCTGTGGCCAGCTTAGCTCCAGGTGGGACTTCCAGGAATGCTGGACCCTTACCCTGTTGTGCTGCCTCAGTTTATTGACCAGGAATACCAAAACCAGGGGCCTTTGAATCCCTGGTCCATGGAGACTGAGTCATTCCTGAGACAGAGCAGCTGCTGGCTCTCAATATGTCATCTCCTCAGTACATGGACCCAAAGGTCTTAACATTTCCTCTGTCCTGCTCTAGTTCTCATGACTTTACATGGGGGTGAGGTTTACTTCCTCTGCAGCTGGGGTATGCCAAGGTATTGACGCACTGCTTACCAGCAAAACCAATCTACCAGGAGCCTGGGTTACCAGGGACACAATTCCAGGACAAGCTGGGCAAGCCCTGCTTAACATTTGATTATTTTGGTGCCTGAGCAAAAAGAGCATATAACTTTCTTCCCAGCTGAACCCTGGCCTCTTGTGTGGTGCAGAGACTGCTCTCCAACTCTGATGCAAGGACTCCAAGTGTCTTCATGAAGGCTTCCTGCAACTCTTGGGAAAGACTTTGACTATTTTTCTTTTTTTTTTCTTTTAAGTGGAGCATACCCTACAGATTTAATTTGCCGTTTTGGAGACAATCTAGTTCTTCTTTTAATTTCTAAATAGATACTATACCAATTGATTGCAAACTAATCTGAAACTACTAATGATTTGTATGTCCTTTTGGCACAGTCCTATTATGCCCTATCAAATTATGCAGAAACCACTGATATTCTAATTCAAAATCCTAAAAATAGAACACAATTATAAAAAGAGTCTTCTGTTTGAAACAAATACCCACTGCTATTTTCACAGTTGCTTCAGGTTTGTTTTAAAGTTGGATGCCAAAGAAAGATTTATCATAACTGTGGTATGAGACATTTTACAGCTTACACTTAAGCAATAATGGAATACAGTCAACAGTGTAATGATATCAACATTTCCTCTCCCAATAAACCAGGCTCTAATGATCAGACTGGATTGTGAGCTACAGCTGAGTGCAGAATAGCTTCTACAGAGTAACCACAGGAGTAAGCAACCTGAGTACAAGAATCTCTCCATAAAAACCAATTCTGTTCTGTGGTACAAAACAATAATAGCTTTTGCTGGTGATTAAATGTTGAAGCAAAGTTAAAGCATTGAATTAACTGCAAAGCCCATTTAATGTAAGTGTACTCCAGACTTGTAGACATTATGGATATTATATATGAGTAGAAAATGTTTATCCAATATATCTCACAAAACCACAATTTTCTCCTTGGAGGACTTGGAATGTGGCTGTGCCAATCTCTGAAAGCCTTTCCACGGATGCTGATGCTTATTTAGGGTATGTGCTTTACACAAGTAACTGAACAGGCTCCTACAAAAATAACAATAAATAATTCTAGTTCTTAGTATGTAGGTAGCAGTTTTCATCCATAGATCATCAAGTCCTTCAGAGACAAGTAAAATTTCTGACTTTGAAAGACTTACACTGGCACATCCTGAAGAGAGATGTTTTTTGGGAACACAAGGCAAGGCCCACAGACATGGCTATTCTCCCATCACAATTATCATCTTGGCAAATTGAGACTGGACAGCAATGAGAATGCTCATCAGTCTCCGAAGGGGTGACTGGGAAGAGAGACAGGGTCTAAAATCTCAGATCCTGTGCACTAGGAAATTGATTTTTGAAACAAGAGCTGATCACCCAGTGAAGCAGGCTGGGCAGTCAGTATACAGACAGCTCCTGTGGCTGCCCAGGATTTTCACTCGCTCAAATTTTGGCCCCAAGGAAAAGCCTACTTTCCAATTTTGCAGATGGACAAGTCTGCTTCCAAACACAGGTCACACTACTCTGCCTATTCAAAACCTAGGCACTGTAAAACAGTATTAAAAAGTAGTTTTAGATACCACATTTGCCCTTGAAGCCCTCTTCTTCTTTTGCCTTTTTAGAGAAAGGGACAAAGGTAAAAAATAGTCAAAATAAATGCATGAACATATTACTAAGAAAACAGTGAGAAACACAAGGTAATTTTTGAGACAATAGAATAATTTCAAACAGGTTCATATATTTCCTCCATGAAGAATATATTTTTTTTTGGCTCAAAAGCTGAAATAGATAATTTAGGCTTGATCCAGAGCCTATTAAAATCAACAGAACTTCCTTTCTGACTTTAAATGACTGCAGGAAAAAAATAATATTTTAATCAGTTTGCAACAAAAAAAAATACTAAGAGAAGCAAAGCATTCAACCTCAGTACATAAAACTTAAGTTAGAAATGTGTTGCCAGTAAGACATTCTTGCAAATCATCCCCCACCACCCCGCACAACTTCCATCACATCTTCCAAATAAGGGCTAAGACTCTCAAGACCACGAAGGGAACAGAGCAAATAAAAAGTTAGAATAATAATCACTAGAAATGCTTTCACTCCCTAGAATTAAGTTGCCCTTTTCTTGCTATTGTGCTTCTTTGAGCAGGTGCTGAGATTATTGCAGATGATGGGTATATGGGCATATTGTATATGGGACCTCCCAGCCTAACAAGGGTGAACCCCCATGACAGAGGGCTGCTGAGCCTGTTTCCCATATAAATGGTCCGGATTCAGCTTGCTGTCATCCTCCCTGTAAATCCTGCTTATTTCATGGCCACGAGTATGGGGATCCATCTTGTAGGGATGCTGAGCTATTTACTTGGCCAGAGTCTTGTCATCTCACCTTACTTCTCACAACTCAGGCAGGACAAATTGAGGTTGCATGTCCCTGAATCTTATATATCTACCTCCAGCCCAATGGCTTTTCTCCTTAGCAACAAAGAGGAAGGAGGTAAAAGCAGAGAGAGAAAAGCAAATGTTTTCAAAAATATAAAGCTGAGTGATGAAACAGAGCAAACATGAAGATTAGTAGAAGGCATATAGGCAGCTGCTCAATTTCTTAAGGACCTTAGCTTGTAACGAAAGGCAATATCAACGTCTGGCAGGAGGATACCAAGGCCCATACGACTGTTATCAAGTCTGACAGCTTTGTTTTCTGCTAGTTCTACATCAAAATGAGACAATAGTATGAAAAGAAACATCTTCATCTCATTCATTGCGAGGAACCTCCCTGGACACATGCTGATCCCAGAGCCAAAGGGCATTAGGAAATACTTCAGTTTTCTTCCTGCCTTGTAGAATGTGGTTTTCTTCTTGCCATTCTCTATGTATCGATCGAACTTATACTCCTGAAAATAAAAGAGAGAGAGAGACAGCGTGATATCTAACACGGCAGTAATATGAACTGCTTTCTTTGCACAATGGTAACGCGTCTGAAACCCAGAAAATAAGATAAAGAGGAAGACAAGGAGCTGACAGCTTCTTCTTTATACTCGGTTCCCTCAAGTTTCATTAACTCACGTTATCTTTCCTGCAAAGAACACTCCTTAAATCCACTTACTTAGCTTAGCCCTTTTACATCAAGCTCCTTCAACTTCCACATCTCATCCACTGAGTGTCTGGCCTGTATTGATTGTAATTAGATTTTGACCGCTTTGTAGCAGGGACAATGAACCTTAGTGGAAGGACAATTTTCTTGTGAGCATCATATGCGCTCAGTGTGGTACATACATCATGAATAAGGATAATCTGACAAATTCTGCAAATGCCTGTGAATAAATTAATGCATTGCACTGATCTTGCTCTTGCAAGCTAGAGCAAAATCCATCCTTCTTTTGCACCTAGTGGTGCAGATTATTTGAAAACCAGATCTGATGCTTTGCAGTCAATTTTCATTTCAGTTGGAGATAGTTGCTGCTTAATTTGCCACATCTTTCCTTCAAATGTTTTGTTCCAGAAGCTGTGAGCAAAGCAGGACAACTGCCAGTAACTGACCCAACAAAGTAAGGTTTGAGGTTGTACTTGTAACCTACATTCCATAAATTGAACACCTTTCTGACTATTTTCCAGTAGCAGGATCCCTGTGTAGAGATAGTTCATGTTTTTGAATGAAGGAGATCTGGCATCCTCACTCAGTCAATGGCAAATTAACCACTTACAAAACCCTCCTGCATGCTTTGAATAAAAATGACAGACACTTCTTGCTTATGGTCACTCATTAGCATTTGTCCTGCTTTGCATACATCTGCTATAGCAGCAGCCATTTGGAGCTGGCTGGGAACAAGTCAGTCAGACAGAAACCGACCTCAACTGATTAAAAAAACCCACACCATCGTTAAAAATACACTGATACTGATCTACCCATTAGATTAAAGGCCCTGAAGACCACGCACTGCAGGTCTTGCTGTTGAGAAAAAACAGTGCCAGGGGAGGCGGTCAGTGACAAAGGGAACAAGTACAAGGTGCATTGCATATAACTTTGGGTGCTGAAGAACAGGAGCTTGTTTCTCTAAATGGCAGAGGCCTGGATTTTCCACAAAAATAAAGGTGATTCTATGTCTTCTTCCACTGACAAGTAATGCTTTTCAATCTCTTTGAACACCTCAGCCAAAAGGAAGCATGCCTTTATCTTTTCCCTTGGGAAGTTATTGCTTCAGTTGAAGTAGCACAGTAACAAATGAAAGCCCAGAATAACAACAAGATTCACTTCCTGAAATCTAAATCCTGCTGGTCTAAAAAAGCGCCACTAAATATGAACTGCAATAGCTTAAAAACCCAACCCAACCCCACCCAGAGCTCTTCACTTTATTCAAACGCTTCCACGAGGAGCACTCCTGGTGTCTGGAGCAATTAAGAACTGTGGTACTGAACACACAGACACACTGGGTCAAACCTTATGCTTTCTTTGTCAGAGTAAGAGCCTTCTGAGACTTGTACTTGCTTTTAACAAAAAATAAATTGGTGTCTAAGGAATTGGGAAAGCAGAAAACAAGTGCAAGACAGGAATGTAACCAATGACAGTCACTCGGGCTTCTGTCGCTGAAGCCCCTTGAGTTGTGTTACCTCAAAAGCTAGTTCACTGGCTAAATAAAGACTGATTTTTGACACTGAAGAAATTTTCAGCCATGCACGAGGTCTCCTAGAAGAGACAGGCAAGGAAGAGGTGAAGACAGTGAGCAAAGACACGCAATGAAGTTCTGTGTGGATGGCCTGCAATGGGTATTATGAAAACTGAGCAATCTCCTGCAATTGATATAAGTCACATCTTGTATTCAGCTTTGTTTGGGAAGCCACTACATAGGGTTTCCTGCAGGGTTTCCTGATATTTCACTCAACAGGTTTTGCAGAGTTAATTTACTGAGCTCTACAACTAGCTGAGTTAGGATTTAGTGTTCCCTTATCCAATTTATAGAACCCTGACTCATTTATTTAGGCCTTAATGAGTGGAGAAAGAGGTCACCAATATATGCTTACACTTATACAACATGGTGCCAAAGCAGAAGATAGCGTGAACATAAATTTATGTATCCAGGAGAAAAAGCATTGCTACAAAATTATCTCGTCAAGCTGCCTGTTTTCCCAGGAAAAGTTTTCCCTAAATACATGACAAGCTCAAGACTGCACCTTTCAAAAAATTCATCCTCCATCTCTATCTGATCCTCAGTAGTTATTGTTGAAAGCACACTGCATATTTTAAGAACCAAACAGAACAGTGATTTCCCCACTTTTCGAGAGGGCCCATGTGCTGAAATCAATGTACTGCAATGTGTGGATTGCTCATTCACTATCAAAAAGATAAAATATATGAACTAAAGCTGTACTGTGAAAGCTGAGCAGAGCTGATACTAAGCAGATATATTCAAGCAATGGAAATATGGTAATATATTCCGGCAATTATTGGATAAGGGAGGGGATCAGTTTCCACACTGATGCTTTTGGTCTAGGACCTAAACAAACAGATGGACTTCTGACAAATCAATAATGTTCTCCAAAATAAAGTGTTAAGAATAAAATGAAAAAAAGCTAAATTGTTAGCTGCTATCTACCCTTTTTAAGGATAAAACTATTAAAAAACTATTTGCCAGTAGGCGGATTATTTTTAAAACCCTAATTTTTTTAGCAGGCTTTATATTCGTTTTTGGGTGGGGACAGCCAGCAAGAACACCCCTGGAAGTAATTTTAATTTTCATGGCTCCAATGTTCATCCCAGTGACTACACCTTACTCCTGCTGACTCCAACATGCTCCACACCTCCTCTCACTGAGGCTGGCAGGGTTCCTGCACAGCGAGATGCTGTCCCGCACCAACCAGACACTCGAATCTCATCTTTTCTCTGCAACCTCACATCTTTAAATCCCTGAAAGGGAGAGCCTCAGGGAGCAATGTCTCTAACATGGGCTTTCTACAAACATGCAAAGAAATCCAGTTCTTCTTTGCCTCAAATGCCAAGGATGGAAATCAGCACGGGAGACAGCCATTTGCTTAGGAATACAGGGGTGAGGAGTGGATCAGGTACAAGCTCTTGCCTCTGAGGCAGAGGAGCCATTTAACTGTGTGCACACTTGCTCTTCCCTCTGTGGCACCCTGGGCTGGGGACAGCAATCTGGGGAGCACCCTAGGCGAGAGGACTTTTCAATTTGCATGCAGGTGGTGAACTTCTGAAGCCGTATTAAGGCTGAGGCAGGGTGGATTAATTTCGAGTCTTTGATATTCATTAACTCCAGCGTCAGAGAAAAATACAAGGAGATGACACAATTACCCTCCGAGCTCCGCTGCAGAGCAACAGCTTTACAGTCTCAAGTTCACAACACTCTAATTGATCAAGAAGGGGTGAATCCCTACGAAGGGAGGTGAAAAAGCATAAGGCTCAAGTAAGACACTGCTATTATAGGGCTTCAGAGAGTCAATGATGCTTTGCGGGCACTTAGCTAAATGGCCCACATTATTTGCTATTTAAACCACCTTCTATTATTCAGCCCTCCTTGGGTATCAAATGATCCACTGCCAAACAAAGCCCACATTTAGCCTAAAGTTTATGGTAGTCAATGTGCAATTGTCAATTCCTTTGAAAGCAGTCGCAGTCAGTCTCATCACCATATTTCTCTCTTCAGGCCATGAATCCTTTGACCTGTAGGGCTGTAGAAAATACATCTGAAAGTAGGAAGATTTGTTCCACAAGAAGGAACAGCAGTTAAAAAAAAACAAACCACAACCCACAGATCACAAACGGCTTGGCTGCGTCGATGTGCCTGGAGTAGAAAGAGTAGCACCAGCTGAATGTTTACCTTAGGATCTTCATAGACCTCGGGGTCCATGTGTAAAATCTGCGGGTAAAGGGCTATCCAGTCTCCTTTCCTCAAAACGACTTCTTGATTCCCTTCAAGCTTGAGAACAAAATCCTCCTGGCTGATGCGGATGTTCATGGAGGACGAGCACATCCTTAAACTCTCGTTTAAGGCACTCTCTGCGATTAAACAAAAGCAGAGGAGGAGGGGAAGCATCAGAAATATGGGAGATGACTGGAAGTTATACATGGCTGCAGCCGCTTAATCTCGACGGGTTTAGTAGGGCAGACTAAAGGAAAAGAAAGGAAAAAAGCACATAAACCAAACCAAACATAAAGCAGAGACCAGGAGGAGGCAATAAACACCCCCGCAGGGCTGGGGTGGGGCAGCCGGGATGCTGAACCTCCCGATGTGATTCTCACTGATGGTGCTGAGAAATCCTGTCGGCTGGAAGCAGCACCAAGTTTTGGGTGAAAAGTCATTATTCAGGCATCATGTTGAAAACAACGTAATAAAAAGACATGAACACTTTATGCATTTACATATATTTTGGCGGTTGCAAGCAAACACCAGCGAAAGCATCCATGGAGCTGTTTAGTCTGCTTTTCAAAAGCTGTTGGATGTAATGGCAGGACTATATGCTAGAAAGATCATTCTGCTTGTTAATTCTGCAGTCATTCTGAGAATTTTTAAATGTATTTTCTTTTCAATGCGCTATGCTGCCAAATGATAGTGTCTGTTACGGTCAGAGTGAATGAAAGCAATTCATTATTTGCTTGGTAATTTTAAGAGAGAAAGACACTTCCAATTAAGCAAGATGAAATAAAACGTAGTTCTTTCAGGTTTGGGGAAAGCAAGATTTCTGTTTCCACCATCACATTCTGGAAGGCTCCAGAAGCTGAATGTCCTTGCTTTCCCAATGGCCTTCACCTTTTGCTCCTAGCACGACAGATTTTATGGCTAATTTCCGGCAATTTATCCTGGCAGTTTGAGGAGGAATTCCTTTGGGAATAATATGCATAATTTGCATAAATCATTCTGATAGCATGTATATCAGCATGTAGCTCCTGTCTAGGGCTGCATCTCTCACTTTGTAATCAAAACTGACTATTTTTCCACCAGTGTGTATGGGCACTGTTATATGTGACTTGATTCCTTCTAATCATTAGTGTGAAAAATAGCCTAAAATAGGGTTTCGTGTGCACGTAGTAATCCATTTGTGTCTGCATTTATGTTTTGTGATATCAAATAAGCCTTCTCTAAGTGTTCACCAAGGCACTGCAATTGCTGCACCCAAAAGGTTAGTTTATTAGAGACAGTAGCTACCCAGTGTAGATGCCTCTGAAAAAAAAATAATAACAAACGTTCTTTCACTAAAAATTAAATCTGGTGCAGCATGCATAGCAAATAAAGTGGCCCTGGATGCTTTCTTGCAGGAGGTTTTTCCTTAAGCATGCATTTGTCTAAAGAAATGAGGCTGCGGTCAGCTTTGTGTGGCCAGCGCCGTGATTCAATGTGACGTACAGTGAGTCTGTGCATATTCTTTTGGACTGCCTTCGTTACTATAATCAGGCAGAGTCAAATCGGCTTGTTGGTGACGAAGCCAGAAAAGAAACCTGGTTCCAGAAGATGGCCTCCACTGCGGATAGCCACAAGGCACCTGACACGATAGATTTCAACTGGCAGCGCTCTGGCAACAAAACTTTGCGCGGTACAAAGAAAGGGTCCAGTCTCCGCTCCAGACTGCCTTCAACCCGCGGAAAATGAAGCTGGTAACTTCATGCTGGTCCACCACTTGGGAATGGTGGTGACATACACAGCAACAGCAGAAATCGAATGAGGAAGAGGGAAGGAGGGGAAAAAACCCAGAGAAATAATTATTAAAATGATGCTGCGAAATAGCAGGTTTATGTTTAACCGCCCAAGCGATGCGGTCACATCCTGTCGGTGGACATTCTCCCAGAAAACGCACAGTCCCTGCCCGCTGCCGGATCCCAAATGACAATTGGGCAGCATATCTTATGCAGAAGTTAATCACAATAATGGAGCACAAAGTGTGGCTTAGCGGTCAGATCGTAAATGACAAATCTGTTTTACCTTCCAGTACCAGTTATGTGTGGAAGGCAAGCCTGGCTCTTGCTCTGAGCGATCATGCCGATAATCATTAGATGACAAAAGTAATGAGTCACATTATGATCAACAAAGGAGAATGGAGCTTATATGGCTTTGCAGGCTTACATTAAAAAAATAGACAGTCAGCTTTCCACAAATGCCAGAGCTATACATTGAGAGGAATGACAACTGCACAATAAAACTGCAGCCTTTACTTGCAGTTGTCATAGTTCAGCAGACACCAGCCATCGCTGCTGACAGACCAGCTGGGTAGCTTGGGAGGCCTTCCATTCTGCACCGTGAGGTACAGTAAATTATCCAGCACGGTAGAGCAACATCTGTTTCTGTGCTTGTGCCGAACAAACAAGGCAATTTAAAGCATACCAAGGGATAACCAAGCAGCAAATGAACATGACCCTCATTTTTTTCCTCCCTTCTTACACACATGAGATGCTAAACTTCACTGTGTGAGCGCTACATAAAGAAGCCAGGCTGTTGTTTGATAAGGTGTTGTCAGAGAGATTTTACATATTTTCTAGAGAGAGAGAGAGAGAGGGGGAAAAAAAGAGAGAGAGAGAGATATCTCTCATAGTATTGTTATTCTTAGAATCCTCCCACTTCTCTCTTCATTTCTCTTATACTAAAGCTAGCACTCAGCTTCCAATTCATTCTAGACTTTTTTTTTAAAAAAACTGTTTCAATATACTTATAAATATTCAGTCTTTAAACCCTAATTTGCTATACTTAGTTCACATGCCTTCAAGCATTTGTCTTCCAATTTCCACTGAATAAATGCGTACTAATGAGAAATAGAGCAAGCTGCTGAGGCAAAGCTGGGTGACTTGAGCCTGGCCTGCCACCAGCTTGTGATAGGCAGGCAAATTGAGTTAAAATGAAAAGTCTTGTCAGCTGAAATACAACATGGTAGCCAAACAGCAAGCTGTCAATCATCCAGCCAAAACAAGGGACTGCAGGTAATAAAAGGTCATTGCGAATCATAAGTGCATTTGGCTTTCGTAGGCAAGTTAATTTTAATTAAACATGATCTCTATCGGTAAATGTTTTATAAAACTTATTGTGCAATAATGGATTGTTAATTTTACACTAACACATAGCAGGTAATAGGGTATCATAATTATTAGAGTGTATTGTAGGAAAATAGCTATTGAGTATGCAAATATTTGGGGGGGTCATTTACCCACAGGCATCATGGTGTGCCAACACAAACGATAATTTGAAACAAGTACATTTGCATCTTACTAAGAACTAAATGGTACTGCCCAGCCCATTCCAGAAAAATATATTTATTTCTTTCAATCCAACCAAGGATTTTAATGCTTAGCATTTGTGTAATGAATATGTACGCTGTGTTAGTTGTTTTTGGGTTCCTACCCTTTCTCATGTACAAAACAATTTTTCAAGCTGTGCTTTTTTTGCAGGAAATATCTGGGATTCAGCAATGACCTGGGGCAAGAATACTTCACCATATAAATGAATGGGCTAATATTAAACAAACGAACTGACTAAACATGCCTAGCATTAAACATGCCTAGCATTAAACATGCACTAAGTATATCTCTGCTTTACCCTTGGCATTTTCATTATAACCATTTTAACTGACAGACCACTCTCACGTGTCCTTTGGCATGTTAGAACTCTGTTGTGAGCCATAACGACTAACAATGTATGTTACTCTGTGCAGACAAATACACGTTTGGATTTTGGGATTGTATTGTCTTACGTACACAATATGAAGTGTGCTGCCCCAGAAATGCCATCAGAAAAAGATAATGAGGGCCAAAATTTGCTAGCTTCGTTTTGGGGTTAAAAGTGCTTTAGTTTTTTGTTTGTTTGTTTTGTTTGGGTTTTGTTGTCTTTTTTTTTTCTTTTAATTAAAAAAATCACATAACTGTGCTTAGAATTTAGGAATAGATCAGGCCATGCTGTGCCCTAGACCCAAAGAATGTGACCACAATAACAATGCTATTTCCTGAGAAAGACTTTTAGCAATTCATGCCTGTTCTCCATAGAATGAAGAATCAAAAAAAAAAGTCTCCTGTTATAGTAGGCCAAAAAGAGGACGAAGAATCAGAGCGCTTAGAACAGGAGAATGAGATGACAAGGTGATGAACACGCAAGAATCCCACCTGGTCTGCCTTACTCAAGAGCAGGGACACAAATCCCAGTTTCCTACGCCCTGGGCTGGCACAAGGAGAGTAGTAAGAAGAAAAGCTCAGCCTTGGAGGTTTGGGGTCAGTGGCCTGAGCCTTCCTGCAACGGGGGGATTTTTGGTGTAGAAACAATGCAATTTGGAACCTTTGTCCTGCCTACACATTTATTAACAAAACATCCCTTTTTCTCTTTCCACTGAAGCATGACTTTAATTCTCTTATGGTACAGATTTTTTTTTCTATATTATTATTTTATGGGACAGTATCCAGCCCTTTATGACTTAAGTGCCAGAAGGATTGAAATCGAGCTTCTGTTCATATCACATTATGTTTAACATGATTATAAAATTTAACAAAAGTGTTACAAGAATACTACAAAGTAGGATGTGGCACTTCCCTCTCAACACATAAATCAAATGCTACCAAGGTACTTCCAGATTTCAAGGAGAAGCAGAGGAATGACACAGTTAATGTTTTAAACTGTTCATACCGTTTTGCACCAGATGGTTTTAGTGAACTACATGCTTTTATTTTCCTGATTCCTACACTTCTGGGGAGCCTTTCTTCCCCCTTTTTTTCCTTGCCATTCCCATCTCAGTCTCCAAATACAAACCAAATCCTCCTTTGATCTTCTTGATGCTTGGTAACTTATTTTTTGGTGTATGCTAGCTCTGACGTGAAGCAGATTTACTTGTGTTCCTTAAAAGTACATTAAAATGCTTAGAATAACATGTTATTCATCAGAATTGTCCTTGCCATCCAATATCTCCTCTATTTCAAAAGCATTCTCCATCGGTTAGAGATAAATTTGTATCAAAACAACCATGACTCCAGATGAAACCAACTTAGTAGACTCATGCTATATAAGATTAATATTAATGCTCTAACATAAAGGAATTGGTTCAAATTCAATTTTATATTTGTACTACAAGAAGCAAATCAAGTTTGAACACAGATTCTTGAGACATGTCACACTGGATTGTCCTGAAGAATGGCAGCTATTACTTAGATCCAAACCAGGCACAAAGACTGCACTGCTTCACCACGATCTCTTGACAAAGCCTTGTTTAAGAGTGGAACATCAGTTCATGCCATGAGCTACCAAGACATAACAGACATGCGCTACCAAGACCTACAGACATGAGATTGTTTTGAACAGGGTACTGTTTCTGATATTTAAAAAGAGAGGATTATTGAACCTTTAAACTTCTATTCAGCTGTTGTCTACCCTGTGGAGACTTTCAGATGCTTAAAGGTACCTACCTGCTTCACCCTCTCTCCTGTCTGGGGCTAATTTTACCATTTCTCTTGCCAGTGTCTGTGCACTAGCAAATGAAGTGAAATCAGCAGCTGATGCTCTGAAGGCCTACACAGCTCTTGAATCAAACAACTTCAATGACCACTGGCAAGGGTCTCCCTTTGAACCTCTGATCCAGAACTGGAAGATGTGTAGCTCCCTTAAAGCTCCTTATTTTGAATAAAGGTACTTTTTCAGTACTGAAAACACTGTTTTTACTGCGTAAATTTTTATCTTATATTTCATTTGGAGGCATTGCCCAACAGAAGCCTGCTTCGGAAGTCTTTTTTGTTTTGTTAAAGAGAGAAAGGATTTTTTTTGCCCATGGAAAAAAATATATTTGCAGTTTAAATACACTATCCCACTTTAATTTCAGAAAAGGGTCTTTCTTGGCAGTACCATACAGAAGTATTTGAAATGCATTAACACATCGGCAGATGCTCAGAATCAAACAACTTAATAGGCATCAACTTTTTTTCAAATAATTGCAAAGCTTCGATTTAGCCTTTTGCATACCTTGCATAGTTAATTACCTAGGCTTTAATGTTTACATGCAATGAGAGTATCTACAGCTATAAACTACATAATTTATAATTGATGTAAATGGCTGTTATTATGTCAATTAGGCAGCTGTGTCCTCCACCTTCTCAGTAAACAGAAATGAGTGATAAACTGAGTTTGCCGGGAGAGCCCCTCTTCTCTTCCTAACAGATAAAAATAAATTACCTAGGTAGACCAGGTTGTCCAATTGTTCTCTGGTGAGGTGGATGTTATATGTGGGCCCTCTCTTTTGACCTGTTGACTGCAGCAAATGGTCAATCTCGTCACGCACCGCTGCAAGAGCTTCTGGGTGCCGCAGAAGATAATACATGGCCCAGAATGTAGCTGGAATCGTGTTTCCCACAGAGGCCCACAGGAAGGCAAAATGATGTGCTGGGAGAAAATAAGTGAAAAGGAAGATTAATAGCGTTTATTACACTGATTAGATTTGCAGTGTGCTAATTAAAAGATGTTAGGACACAGACCCAGCCAAGGATCAGTGAATGCTAATGAGGACCAATAGGCTTCTGAAGTCTAATTTTCTGCTTAATGAGAATAGTTTGAAATGTAATGTCGGGGGGGTGGGGGGAATAAGGGGAGGAAATGCAGCTCAGTTATAATCTTTCTCATTATCACCATTAAGTATCTTGTTTTACCACCTCAGCACAAAAAAAAAAAATCAATTATCATAGAGGGTTGTTTCAGAGTAAAACATTTTATCATTAGCCAATTAGAAAGAACATAAAAAAATTTCAAGGTCGCCATTTTGCCTTTTTATTTCAAAGGTCTATAGTAAATTATTTTATTTTAGACAAGTAATCATTCATAAGTTTCCTACCTGCTTTGTCATAATCTCCAAGCAGCTCATATTTCTCAAATATATCTTGTCTGGCTTGGACCACTTTTGACCCTCCCAGCCATTTTGTCATGTTCTGAAGTAAAAAATGATGTATAAGCTCCTTCCGAACCTTCTTGGTAGCTCCTAGCAACTCAATTGGTATGTTTGCAGCTAAATAGGGAAAGCTGGCATCAAACTTGATAAATTTGTCTCTGATTTCACTAATAACTTTGCGGCCATCTGCAGCAGGAACTCTTCCATATAGTGTTACAAAACTGGCTTCAAACATTACAGAGCAGCAGAATTTGTACATTTTTTCTGTTTCCCAATCTGTTGCTTGTGAGCATTTCCATTCAAATATATCCTGGAGATTTTTCATCATGTGGTCAGAAATTATATCCAAAGGCTTGCCTTGTAGATACTGGTAGATTCTGTGCAGGTTTTCCTTGAGATCGGGGAATTTTCCTTTTGACAAGGCTGGGTAGTCAAAAGTTTTGGAAGCCATTTTATTAGCGAATTCATGAAATTCAAGTTGCTTGCTATTCCGGATGACATAAACATATTGAAATGGGTCCATGATAAAGGTAATATATCTACCTGAATAGAAGAAAAGAAAAAATTAAGAGACATACGCACTTTTATAATGTGGTGACGCTTTCAGAAGCAATAGCTGATAAGCCAAAGATCGTGAAAAAAGCATGCGGAAAAAAACATCAAAACAAAGATATGTGAATAAATCTGCAAAGAAAAAAGAAAAAAAAAAGGCAACAACTTTTATTTAGATTCTCCTTCTCAGGTTGCAGAGTTCACCTGTGTACACTTTGAAGGCTCTTCTAAAATCAGTGTGAAGCCATTTCCATGAAGACCGATCTACTGTCTGCGCCAACAATCGAGTGTGATCTCTTCAGCTGTGGTGCTCTGAAATAAATCATTTACTACTCTGGTCTAATTCATGAAAATACCGTGTGGAGTTGTAGCAACATTTGAAAATTGAAGGTTTTTACGAGTGGAAAGTGAGAAACACACACATTTCACCTGCACAGATGAAAGTGGATGACGGGGGCTAGAGTGGAAAATATGCCACCTAGGCAGCTTTTTTCCAAGTAGATGACATGGGAACTCAAAATCTGTCACTTACAGGTTTAATTGTACACTGCAAACCCCCAACATTTAAAGCTTCTCTCACATCTGTTTTTTCTTCCCTGAAGTTTTGCTAACTTTTTCTTAAGAATGTGCTTAATATCCTCAATATGACTACCCTTAGGATGTGAATTTGAAGTCATAGCTTACAATGTAGCAAGCTACCATTTTTACCATGGGTGCTTCTTTGGGGTACACACAGTCCTAGCACTACCACCCATTGTGTCAGAGTACACCAACAACTTCCCACCCTTCCCAGAGTACTTAATTAGCTGACACAGTGATATCTTCAGCTGCTTGTACAGAGGGATAGGATTGCATCAAGTTTGACGCTTTTTCAAATTGCCCCGCCAGAAAAAATCTTGCAATTTCTCCCTAAAATTCAAGTCAACTGCTAGAGAAAAGCATTTGGGTGAACTGTCGTGAATCAAAATGTTAATGCTCCCCAAAGCTCAGTTAACTCTTTAACTCTTCATACATGATTCTAAATTTAGAGTTCCTGATTCTTACCTTGAATGAAGACAGAAAAAGGGTACCTATTAAAATGTACACATCCTCTGTGAAATACCCCAATTACAAAAATCTGCAAAATAGCAAAGCTTCCAGCACTTAACAGTCTAATTCTGTCTCACTAAAGGGACAAATCTCCTTTGATTTTAATGGGAACACTACATGCTCAGCTGAGGACCAAATTTGGCTCTGTGACAGATGTCCAGAGATAAAGTAGTCACTACCACTAAAAATGTCAACAAGTATCCATGGTTACCATATAGTGATACGTGAATTATCATAGTTATTCCATATTCTGACTTACACACAGCGCTCTGTGGTATCTGGGTATACTTTGGACTTCCTCTACAATTACCAGCTGCCATAATTTCTCTCCCAATTACATGAACTGCAATCCCAGTGAACCAGTTAGGAAATGTAAGGGATAAATTGAGACAGAATTTGACCCCTTTTTTCATCAACAGTGTGTGAATGTTCTTAAGATACTCATGGAATTTGCTTTATTGTAACATAATCAACCATAGATGTAAATTTATTTTTAAAGAATAAATATATTGAGAAACTGGCATGAAATAGAGATCCTGAATTCTCAGTCTCCTTTTTTGACCAGTTCTTCCTTTCCAGACCACAGAGGTTGAAAAGAATTTTTAGTCTCGACCTCTGCAGGATCTTCGTTAAGTGTCCTAGAATCGCTCTCTCTTCCCAGCTTTCACCCACTTTCATGCTCTTTATTGAGGCTACCATCTTTGTGATCAAAGTTTGGAAAAAATGCCCATTGGAGCAATTTTTAATAAATAGATTTGGAGTGTTATTAACCCTAAAGATGAAAGCTGGCTTCTTAACTTTGCATTTACAGGGTAAACAATTTAAGTTAAGATTTTTAATTAATATTAATTTAAACCATCTGTCCACCATCTGCTTATTTCTGATGCAAAATATGAGTTTCTTTGTGATCTTTAATCAGACACTTAGCAAACGCACATCAATTCTTATCATTTTTAAGTAAGAAAATGATTTTCAGCAAACGAGTTTTCAGACGACAAACTATTTTAGCAATAATTTAAAATCAAAACTCACTCAACACTAGCACATACTTTGAAAAAAAAAAAATCCCTGAGAAACAGAATATTACAGATCCTGATTTTATTATTCTCATCAGGTTCCTGGTAGCAAAAAGTAAGTATGTACCAAAATATAATTCATTTTGTAGAATCATTTCAGGCTCCAGACCACATCACTGCAAGTCAACAACATATATAAACACATAAACCAAAATATTTCTTGTTGCTGCATTTAGTAAAGGTCTAGACAGTCAGAAAGAGGAACCCCTCTACAACAAAGGCAGCTCATTCATGTATGTCATCGAGAATCTAATTTTAGATCTCTTAATTAGAAAAATACTAAAATCTAGGGGTAATTAATGGCAGTTAGAAAGTTGTTGTTGTGAGAGTGGGTATGGAAACCTTTAACAATTACAGTCATCCTTGCACACAGATGCACTAAGTGGCTACACTGCTTACCCCAGTCTCCTCCATACAGGAACAGATTGCTATTTTTAAAACTGAGCCCCAACACTTCCTCTACCCTGAACAGCAAACATCCGAAGTGGAACAAACTTTCTCACCTCAAGGTATGATTTTAAATTTTGTAAGTGTTAATATGGTCCTTAACCTTGCTTTTTAAATCCTGTTATTGTCCCCAGTGAGGTTTCTTCCCACTGATTGTCCCTGGTGGTGTCAGAGACTAATAAATTCAAATCTTTCCTAAAGTCTCAAGTTATTACTTTAAAATGCACCTTCCCCCTCTCATGTCTTTACATTGCTGCTAATGCCAAGACTACCTCTAAAAGGTAACCTTTTCTGTAATCAAACCAAAATCTTGATACTCATGAATTTCCATCACAATACTGGAAAAGGTAAGTGCCAAATCAGCCCAAAATGGAGGAATACCACATGCTCCACAAATCAGGAAGCCTTAAATATTGAAGGTATTTATATAGAAACCACTGGAGACTAAGCCTTTCCTTGTTAGTTTGTAAAAAAATCCTCCAACACAAAAAACTAAGTAGACATGTACATATAGAGAAGTCACACTCCAATTTTTAATAGTTTAAGTCACTGAGCTGTTTTATTTAACACAGTAGAAACAGGTCAAAGCAAGAGATGTATCCTTGTTTCTGTAAAAAGCCCTCTGCTTTTTTTTTCAAATGGCTACAGAAAATTCATACTTCACTATCCAGTCCTTCAGTCTGTGTTACACCCGTGCTGCAAATAGCCTGGTTATCTCCATTTAGTTTCTACAATCTCCTAGAAATAGAAGATTGATGTGGAAAATATGAAAATTGTCAACTTTGGTAAATCTGAGCACAGAAGCCAGTATTTGTATGATAGTTAAGAAATTACTCTAATAGTGCATTCTGGAGCTTTTTAATGCTAATGATGAAAGACAAGCATTTCAGACGGCATCTAATGATGGATGTTATTTCAGTAATGCTTGCAGCAGGCTTCAGCTTGGTAAGAAGTTAATGTAAATTACCTTTTGCCTAAGAGAGAAAAATGCGATATGTTACTGCAGGTGTATCATGCTTTAAAGAAAACAATGACTTAGCAGCAGTAGTTGAAAAGGCACGTATGCTTAGTAAAAAACAGTAAGATTATTTTATTTAAAGTTGAGTTACTCTTAGAGAGAGTGATGCAAGGTTCAGCATCACTCCTACTAACTTGTCAGAAAAGTTTAATCCCGAGAAACAATGACAAAACTGTTTCAAGCTCTTTAAGTTCTTACCTAGCCATCTGCCTATGCTGTTGACCCTTAGCAAGCAGAGAGGCTTTGGAAGTACGATCATCTCAATGCCACAGACTCCCTCTCTCTCTTTCCCCTCCTCATTCTTTTCTCTTCTGGTGTTTTTTTTTTTGGTGTTTTTTTTTTTTTTTCTTTCCCCAAGACTACCGCATTTACGTAATCGTCCTCTTATTAGGGAGATTCTGCTGAACTGCTGACAATGATGTACAGTGGTGCTGCGCTGGCATGACGTTTGGGGAAAACGATTCTGCTGCACCACCACACAAAACCAATTAGAGAACTATTTTCTGCGACAGGTCAGGAATTTACATTGTTTCTCATAGAAAGATTTGCTTTTTAATTTCTTTATTAAGATGACATCCATGTCCCTTGCGACTTTTAGGGATGACAATCATTTGCTCATCACATGGGAAAGTACAATCAGCAAAATCGCATTACCGGTACGGGGCAACGCCAGAAACTCCGAGCATCGTTCTGCATTTTCCAAATGAACTAGTTTGAGAACCAATAATTAGAACAATATATATTGATAGAATTTTTTGACAGGACCTCCAGACATCCACCAGGGGGGTAAAGTAATGATAGTCCACATACAGCTGGCTACGCTATGTTTGCCGAACGTATAAACATCATCTTTGTCAAATCAGTAAGACATACAGAAATCCTGTACGTCTTCGGATCAGGACACGTTGAGAGGTACTAACTAGCTTAGGCTTCTTCCTTGACTTGTGGATGCCAAACTATTTCTCTTTAGTGAAGTCTTGACGGTCAGTAATTCTATACTGAAAAAAGAGAACTTAAAGTGGTGTCTCTATTATGACAAATGCACAAAATCAAACATTTCCCTGCACGAGGGTGAAGCGATATCTGGAACTCACTCTATTTACTTCAGTCTTTATCAAGGGAGGCTTGCTCAAAACACTTGAACACAGGGAGATTATCTGAAATGGAATTTGGTTTATCATGCAAACAGAAATTTCTGAAACTAAATTACACTCAGAGATTGCTTAAACACACAAACTTCTAAACACAGACTTGCATAACATAATAAAGAGGTAAAAGAGAAATAAATATTTGATTATACACATTTAGGATTATGATGTATGACTGTATCTGGTTTTATGAATGTACTAAGATATTTACAATATAACAAATTACAGTTATTAACCTGTATTTGTAAGAAGCCAAAACTGTATTGGAGTGTGAATGCACATTAACAATAAAAAAAGACTGTATTTCAACAAAAGTTGATGTTGTACTGTGTCAAACTCACTTTCAAGTTGGAAAAATTCTGAGCATACCAGTTTCCAAAGACAAAATCCTGAATGAATTAAAAAAAAATCACACATTTAATAGAGTAAA
The DNA here is from genome assembly GCA_013399855.1 of Oxyruncus cristatus. Taxonomy (NCBI): domain Eukaryota; kingdom Metazoa; phylum Chordata; class Aves; order Passeriformes; family Cotingidae; genus Oxyruncus; species Oxyruncus cristatus. The sequence continues at coordinate 252,110 of VXAY01004283.1, forward strand.
AATGCTCTTCCAAAGGAACAAAAGGACAGATTTGTTAAGAGAAAGAAAAATTTTATTAATTAAACACACAACTTGCAATTAACAAGTTGACATCTGAAGATAAAAATTATTTTTATTGCAAAATATTACTTATATGGAAATATAATGCTAATGCTTCTGCCATGGAATTACAGAGCAAGCTTTATATTTTACCCTTAACATTTTTGTTTGAAACTCCCTAAAAACATAGGAATAACTAAAAATGAGATAGACTTAACTCTAACGTTGATCATTTGAACAAGGATATCAGCATGTAGAGGGGCAGGAGACAATTACATCCACCTACACTAAAAAGAGCTTGCCTTCTCCTGAACACTGACAAACACTGGATTTTAAATTGATTTTAGCAAAAAGTAGATCTCTGTGTGTGTATATATATATACACACACACATACATATATAAATTTACATATTTAACTTTCATTCAAGATTCCAATTTCATTCTATGTTTTTCTTCTACAGCTAAGTGTCTATGCAAAATCACTCAAATGTTTGTATTCAATCTAGTGTGGTAATGCAGTTATAAATACAAAAAGAAGCAAGGTTATATCATACTTTATTATATTGTTATTTTCAGTAAGCAGGATCAGAGAAAGAGGCTGGCAACGGGAAGTTTCTGTGTTCCAGTCCTGATTGTATCACTGAGTCAATGTGTCATTCATTCCCTTGTGTTCCTGTCAACCAGTTGTAAAACGTGTGAGAGCAAATTCTGCACTTTTTTTCTTAAGTGTTTTCTAAATTTAATCCGATATTTTTCTGTGCAGTGTCAAGATGATGTAGTTCTCCCTTCTTCAGGAAAAAAACCCACAACAAAACAATTAAATGTGCTGGCAAAATCTACATTCATACATAACATACCTACAAATTCTGTCAATATGCATATATATATACATATGTATATAAATCCACATGTTGATAGTCATACTCGATGGATAATTATTATGCTTATAATACGTGTAAATATGAGTCATTTTTATTGGTCTATGCTACAGAAATATGTTTTTGATTAAGTAAGATTCTAAACTAAACATTTGAATTAGTATTTCACTTCACTGATAGAAAAAAAAATCAAGAGATATACTAAAACATTTCTCACCAGCGATATGTACAGTGAAAATATCTCCAAGTTTCTTTTGCTGATCCAGTAAGAATTTGAAAGCATCTTTTCTAAAAATCAAAGCTTTCCCAAGGTAAGGAATCCAGCCATTTATAAGTGGGGGCTCTCCAGTCTTCCTGTTAGAAACAGAAAAAAAACCAACCAGGAATTAACTTTGGCATGAGAGCAACTCATCTTTATATCTATTTATATATTATACTTAGACCCACCATTTACATATATAATTCCTGCAATGTATAATATGTTGTACAGAAAGTTCTTCAGATATGATGGCAGGTTAAATCTAATCACACCTCTGAGCACTGAAGGCTCTGTGTGGTGATTAGGAAAAATAAGTGAGAGAAATTGAGATGCATTTAACTACAGGTCGTCCAGCTATTAGCATCAAGTTATGAACACAGAAAAATGATATTCAGTAGAAAGTCTTCCAGCAAAGAGTCCTCTCATTTTCAATATTTGGCATGTAAGAGGAAGACGTATTGGAAGGCAATTATGACAGATTTAGGTAAATAGGACGCCGACACACCACACAAAACAACTAGCCTTACAGATAATGTTTTAGTAATTTCAGCTTACCAGCACACAGAATAGCTATCATTATAGCTAAATACCTTTAAAATACAGGATAATAATAGAGGCTGAACGTTAACTGTAATAAATCTTAGTCTCTTCATATTTATAGTCTAAGATAGAAATGTGCATGAACAGTCTAAGATGAAATTCTAGACAACGATATTTGTAACCAAGCCTAAAAAAGCAGCCATGCTGCATTAGTTATGTTTACAGAATAGTATAAAATACCTTTTAAGAATCTACTAAGTTACATTTTTCTTTAAAAAGGAAAAAAAAAGGTTCCCACACTGTCCTATTCCTGACTGCAAGTAAATGTCTTTTCTTCATGCTGGCATTTAGTTGCTTGACTCTGATTTACAACAAAGAAACATAAAGCGTGCTTGTTCTGGAAAGGATTAAAACAAATATTCGTGAACAACTCTGCTGCTACATCCCATCTGTGAAGGTGACTTATACTACATGCAGAACAACTCATTCTGATTAAACACAAGATATTTACTAGCTTGGATCTAATCAAAGATCAAGGGATCACAAGCTTTACTACTATCATACACAGCATGGATTTTTATGTAGCTGGATTAACCCTACCGTAGTCACATTCTTCCCTGAACTGCTCTAACAGAAGCAAAAAAAAAAAAAAAATAAAAAGAGGTAACCATGGTATGCTGTACTTAATGTTTTATTCTATTTTCATAATTAAAACTTTTTGAGCAGGAAATTACAAGCCAGAGATTTGCTCACTTATTTTTAAAAAGTTACTATAAATTTAATTTACAGATAAGCAGATGTGGCCAAACCATGCTGCATATTTCAATCTCTTTCTTTGTAACTGACTACTGATTTTGATTTTTAGTTCCTGAGAACATCCTTCTGTCCTCTGGAAAACCAGTAAATCTTCTGGTCCAAACCTGACTATCTCACAAGCAAAACATCTGCTGTGCCTTTTTAATTTCTTTCAGTTTTGTAGGTTTGGGGTTTTGTTTGGTTGTTTTGTGGTGTGATTTTTATATTGAGGAGAAGGTGGAGCCCCTCTTTCTTCAATGCCTCCCAGAAACCACTCCATTAATCATCCTGTAGTGGTCAAAGAACAACATTATTTACACATGTGGTCCAGAAAACTTTGTAATGGTTAATTCTGTATTCAGTGAATAAAAGCAAAGAACTAATCTGAGATTACATGAGAGAGATCACCATCCCTGGAAGCATAACAGCCAACGTGATACCCTCAATTATCCCCTCCAAGCCTGTAAAGAATCTGGATGATTTACCCATTTTTTTTCTCCCCAGACTATTAAGTTCCGCGAGCAGCCACCTTTCACTTCCCCGCCTGGACACCATGCCCCGTAAGTAGCATCCTGACAAATATTTAGATAGGCTTTTTGTCATGTTCTAATTGAATGCATCTAATTTCACCCTCCATGTTCTGTCATTCGGTCAGAAGCTGTATTCCTCACAAGCTCTCCGCTGGGTAAAAAGAAGGCAGCTCAGAAATCCAGGAGAAAATTAACTTAATGCTCCAAGTCTTTGGGATCACATCAGGGAGACATTTTGCTATTGCAAAGACGTGAGGGTCATCGTTCGCTTCAGACATGTTTAGCTCAGCAGCAATAAGCTTAACACTGTTAAACACCGTGTCAAGGCTACGTGGTTTTCGGAGGAAAATATAACACCAGTTCAACTTATGACCCACAGCAGACTGGTAACAGAAATGTGTCTTCATTTCTAGCTTTCCTTCCCCTTGGAAGATGGAGGTCATCTCCATGACTTACTGATGTCTGTTAACACACAGCGAAGAAAAGAGCGGCCTCCCCAAACACAGTGCTTCTCTGCACAAACTTTTAAGCAGTGTAGTGCAGCTAACCCCATTTCCTGAAGGACTCTTATCTACACCCCAGGTACCTCCAGAAGATTTCACTGCCTTCAGATGCTATACTGAACCATTAACAAAGCCCACACAAACTTTTACTGCTTAATATTTTGCTCATGCACTTTAACTCTGGACTCACACTTCACAGAAGTTGTAAAATTTCATAATTAGGTAGAATATTACAAGTGTTAAAGTTATATTTTTCTCATGACACAATATATATTGTTGTACCAAATCCAAAAGAAATACAAAAGAGCAGTATGACGTGTTTTGGTGGCAATTTAAGACTACAACTTTTTTAACTGAAGCATTCAGAACATCACATCTTACAGATTACGTTTTTCTCAGGTCTAGTTTAACTGCTTAAATTCTAATTCACTTAACGAACCTCATGATACTTTCAGCTCCACATATTAGGCTGGTTTTGCTTATACAGAGGAATATTTTTACTTGTCTGAGAAGCCTCTGTGAAGTCGGTAAGACTTAACGAACAAATTTCTCACATGTGTGAGTGAATTTTACAAATAAAGCATCAGCAACATGTCCAATGCAATCTATAAGTAGACAGATCAGTTACAAAGTGGAGGGAGAGTAACACAGTTGTATCATCCATCACTGCTAAATGGATAATTTCAAATGGCATTATGCAAAAATCAGCTGGCTACAAATACAGCCCATAAATAGAACAAACAGATTTTGATAACTGTAATTTTTCTTTGCTTTCACATTGAAAAGATAGTTCCTTGTTAGCAAGTAATAGAGTTGCAATGTCTACTTCAAATAAGCAAAGTTTCGGACTTTGTTTACAGTTTCTTTAAGGGAAGATTTTTCAGCCTACCTAAAACACAGAAGGCACTGACTCAGGTGTGATTATTTAACTACTGAGGTAAGGCAGTACTCAAAATTGTGGACGCTGTATCTACATCTCACAGTGATGCAATAAAGCAGGAGAAAAATGGGCTGCAACATAAATATTGTTAAAATATTCTTTTAAAAAAGATTATAAAATTGAAGGTCTCTGAAAGTTATGTTTTCAATTAGCAAAAGTGAATTATTTGTAAAACTCAAACGAGGTCACTTGCTAAACAATCTGAACATGATTTTTTTTTTTTAAGTTAAAAAGAAAATACCCTAAAGAGTCACAAGAAAACAGACTTTGCCAACATTATCTCTCACAGAAATACTACTGCTTTATAAAAATATAAAAGACTATTCTTTCCTTGGTTACACCATTTCAACTTCACTGCACTGCAAGGCATTGGATCAGTGTAAATGAGAGGAGAATCTTTCTCATTTCACTGGTTATTTGTATTCCAAAGGAGCAGATGCCTTTCAAATTATGCAAAAATCCACAGCGCATCTTGTACTATAGCAGATGAACAGGTTAATTTTTCTTTTTGCACATAATAAATCATAAGTGCTTTAACACCCATAGTCGCATTTCATGAACATAAACCTTCTGTTTAATAATGTCTGTTTACAACTAGAATCAGACATACAGTAATCTCTTGCCTGGGATAAACATTAATCCAGATCTGTCTAGAAAAATTATACAATTCATTACCATAAGTAATCTCTATTGTGCCCCGTGCTTAACCTTCATCTTTTTTCCTGTCCTATAATCTTGCAAATCCACTGGTGGTGTATGATTGGCATCTGGTGTTAACGCAGCCTTCAGTGCACACAGCACAGCCGAGGAAGCCTGACGTGAACACGTCACTCTGCAGGGTAACGCCGGTTCAGCTGACCGCTTCCCAACAACTTTCACCAAAGGGTGGAAAAAAACCCACAAGCCGAGGAGAAAAGTGTCTAACAATACCATTAGTCACAGACGGGTCATTTTTACTTTCCAAACCGTTATCATCCACGAAAGTTAAAAGTATTGCTCTGATTTTTTCATAATATCCCTGGCCAAATCATCACATACCATGTCCAAGATGGAACACACTGTGTCAGAGGACTTTAAGGAATGGAAATGGATTGGTACAGAGTAGAACAAAAGCTATTATGAACATGTCAAAGCAGTTAGAGATTATTCACAGGCTTGATCACAATATTTAAGCAACAAGACATGACAGACAGTGTCTTTCCAGGGGCTTATGAACACTCTAACTGTGAGGAAAAGAATGAGGCCAAAGGCTTCAACCCCAAGAAAGGTAATTCCCAGAAATGTGGTGTCTGGAGTGTCTTCTTGTATTATGAGAGAGAGAATACACGAAACTTAGGACAGGAGAAAGCCAGTAAGTCTACCTTTTTATTTTTTTAAATTTAGCAGTTGCAGTTTTTCCCCAGACCTGCTCATGGTATTAGGCGTTTTACATCTATGAGGACAGAAAATAAAATTATCTTTCAAATATTTGGCCACAATTAAATTTTTGACACTTATAAAATTATGCATGCCTTAAATAACCCAGTCAGGTTATCTAACTCATTGATTTCCTGGAACTCTAAATCTCCCAGGTTGAACACATGAAGGATGAATAAGTATTCCCCGCAGAACAAGTCAGATGAGACTTTTAGCAATACACAGTCTTCTACCCTTAAATTCTCAGCTTACATACTTCCTATGAAGGTAAGGACCAGATGTTGCTCCTCTCTGATCACTGTTTTGAGGCTTGTGTGGTGTAAATGGATGCATCATCTTGACAGAGAGATGCAGATATGGATTGACTCAGTGAAGAAGAAGTGAGAGTCCTGGGCTGGAAAAAACCTCATGCTGCTGCTGCCTGTATTTACACCTACGTAAAGTGGTTTCATTCTGCAATACTGATAAACTTCTCTTTTAAATTAAGATAAAGATTGGTCACAAAAGAAAAGGAAAACGACTCAGGAAAAAAGTAGCAAATACCTTTTTCAGCTCACCAAGGAGAGAAGAGTTTATCTGCACTCCCAAAAAGAGCAGTACAGCAAAACAGACTCTCGTGGTAATGTGAGACAAACTGGGAAAAATGCTGACAAAAACAAATCAACCAATCAGTGAATTTTTATGGGGATTTTTTTTTTCGCAGAAAAATGCAATCCTTTTGTTGAAAGTTTTTCATGTCAAGAACTTCTGGGATTTTGGTTAAAAATACATCTTTTCTCCTGCAAAACCATATAAGCTTTTTGTTGGTAAGATCTCCAACTTCTGTTGTAATCTGTTCATCACAGGAGCCTCCTCTTTTTTTTCTCTTCTAGTAATTTCATTTACGTCATCCCCAAATATCAAAAAAATACCAATAATAATTCATTCAGTAGCTTTGAAATATCACTCTCTAGGAAATCTTATTCCTTTGCAGTTTAGGCTAAACTATCTCAATAATTGTAGGTTAACATTGTACATAACAATTTTTCACACTTCAAACTGTATTGAAGGACACACCCATAAATTCTAGCACTACTTGTAGAGACTGGTTGGGACATTGCCTGAAAAGCCAAAAGGCAAGTAAATACCATTGTGGGATAGTAATCTGAGTAGTTTTAAAATGGAAACCCACTGAAAAAGGACTTGTGCCTCAGGTTTTACCAGAGGCTGAAAATTCCAGGAAATTTTACATTACAAAATGTAATGTAAAGTTTCACAACAGCCAGGAGAGGAGTCACAGTAAAGACAAGACCTGGCCAATGTGATGATAATTCAGCAATATTAAAAATAAATACAAATTTAGTGCTTACAGCCTGCATTTTTGCAATCCCATTTTGTTTCTGCTCTGGGTGAGGGCAGTGAGAGGAGCCATGACTACTCAACACTTTCCAAGACCAAGCCCAAGGTTATTCTATTACATTTTACATTTGAGATTATTTTTCCAGCCCAGGAGTTTTCCTTTCTTAATTCAGCTTCAAAAAAAAAAAAAAATAGGCTAGATGATGACAGGTTACTTATTCCATACCTTGTATCCCAGGTAAGGTGCTGTATCTTCCCTTACGTTTGCCTTATGCTCTTCTTGAAGATACTCAGTAACAGTTTCTACAGTCTCCCCAACCAATCTGTCCTTATTATCAGAAAGTTTCTCCTCACATCTAACCTTTATCTTCATAATGTACCTCAAGCACACTACTTCTCATTCTGCCTGAAAACCATAAGAGAATAAATTCTTCCCTTCATTTTTGCAGGAACACTTAATGTATTTAAAGGTACTTATTATCTTCTCCCTTAGTCTTCTGTAGGTTAAACAACCTCAATTTCTTCCAGTACTTCCTCATAACTATTTCCTAGACCTCTACCTACTTAGGTCAATTTTTTCTAAATTTTCTAACATTAGCCCATACCTTTCTTCCAGCAGTGTCCTGCCCTGAGCACAGTAGAGCAACTACCTCTTCCACCTCAAGGTTGAGACACCTGGTTTTGCCTCCCAGCACAACCTCAGCTTTCTGTGCAAAACCACCACCATGTTGATAAAAATCGAACTCAGGGAACCATTACAGCCCTCAGTCTTTTCCCAGAGAAAAGATCGTGCTCCTGTCCAGATGCTGTTGATCAGTCCTCTGTGTTTTTCAGTTCACCATTTGGAATGCTAATCCCTCCTTTGCAGACTTGCAGTTGCTCCTCTTTAGGTATTATCCACAAACATAAACACCTTTTTTCCTCATGTGAGAAGGATGGGAGCAGAATATGAAGTCCACCCCTTATTGCCTTTTACCACTGTCAGGAACATATTTATGTTTTAACTGACATTAACTGACTTTACCTAAGAGAACCCCATAACTTTTGTCTAATATTCATTTCTTTCATAAGTCATTTCTGCAGTTTAATATACTGCCTTGCTGCAACACATGTTAAAACTGTACACAGTAAGTAGCTCATAGTAGGAAATCATATTAACCGTCTGGCCTAGAAGTGACAAGTGAAGTGTGGATAAGAATGTCAGCACTCCCCACAGAAATTTATTCAAACAGGCAGAAATCATTCCTTACGTAATAAAGAGCAAACAAATAAATTCAGGAAATCTCAGAAACAGTGGTGGGACATTATCACATTTAAAAAACCCTGGTAACAAGGAAAGAGAGGAGAATGTTAGATGGAGAGATACTGCTGCTTGTGTGTGCAGCAACTGTATTTTCTTTGAGTATGCAGTATATAATTTCAGAGGTAAAAAAAATAATTATTGTAAAAATCAAATATTATTTCCTATAAAACTGTATGAATGCTAAATAATGCAGCATGATTGTTAGAACAAAAAGGATAATGAAAATAGACCCTTCATTTCAGGTAACTGAGCTGTCCAGAAGTTTGGAATCTTGGTTAACTGGATGTATTTAAGTTCTCTAATCACTAGAGAGAAAAGGAGTGCAAAAGGTTTTTTGGAAGTATTGGTTTTTATCAATGATACAGATGGATTAGAAGTGCTCACTTATGTGTCCAAGATGATGACTCCCCTAGACTTCCCCTAATTCTGTCATCTCTCTTCTCATATTTGATTTCTAATGTCAGTTTTTCTGGCCCACTCATATGCAAATGCTCTCACCCTGGCTGCCCATCCCTCTTGAGGTGCCTCCATGGACCTGCCACCATCACTCAGCCCCTTTGCTCACCCGGTGTTAACTTTCTTCTCAAACCAAGTTCTTGTTCAGAGCTAGGGAGTCTCTACTCTTACCTCCTGAAATACATTCTTAGTCCAGATATTGTCCACCTGCTTTCCCTTCCAATTCATCCTTACTCAAATCCCTTCTTGAATCCCAACCACTGCTGTCACCATTGTGAAACACTGCATACTGCACTAGCACAGAGAATGAGTAAGACTGTTGGTGAGTCTTGTCCAGTTTCCCCACTGTGCTGACCTGTCTGCCCACACACATCTGTTGTCTCCTGTCTTAGGGAGAGACTGGAACAGCCTTTCTACAGTGTATGTCTACATTGCTCATTGTACAATTGATCTTCAGTTGTGAGATCTACTATATTGATAAAATCACTCCCTCTCTCCATTTCCCCTTTCAGGGAGTATTAGCCACTTTCAAGAGGCAAGCACAACTCATTCAGAATGCATGTGTGTGTGTACACATGTATTTATCAACACAGATTATGTGTATATAAGCATAATTTTTTCTATATGCACACACATATGCATATATGCAAACAAAGAGTAATTTAATCATAGGAAAAATTGAGTGGTGCTGCAATTTTTTTTTTTTTGGTAGTGATAACACAAACATTTAGTTTTATTGCAATATTTAGTTTTATGGTAGCAAACTTCTGATAGCCATGGTGGCATCATGAGTATCAGTCACACCCTTTTGACCTCACAGCATTATATTACATATAGACCAACAACTGAACATTGCAGAAAACTGTTCCCTCCCTCGTTCTGTCTGCCATGCACAGAATTTTCAAATACCAGCAGCCCACTCCTGATTTATCGAGGTAATTAACTAGAGAAATGGGGCCATCTACTCTGTCTTAAAATCTCCATGCGCATAACTTCAGAGGAAGAAAAAACTTTACACTTCATCTTTTAAAAAAGGATGCGATACAGCTAAAAAGGTTTTAATTAACGATTTCATAACTCCCACAGTTATGTCCATGCATTCCCTAAGTGGAAGCACATGGTGATGTGCAAGCAATTTCTCTCCTCTCCTCCATGAGCTTCAGATGTCAGACATTTCACAAACGGTGTTACAGAATTAACAGTCAAGACATATTTTGCTCAAAAATCTATTGAAAAATTCCAAAGTACAGTCTCAACAGTTGAATAAACGCAAAAATACCCCAGGTACCTTATTTGCACTTCTTTGCAAATAAAACTCGATATAATGAGAGAAGGTAACTAATTCTGTCAGTAAGGCATGAATCACAGGAAAACAGCAGTTGAACACCGTACTTAGGTGAATGTTTCAAAAGCCTGAAAGTTTGAAAGATAAGCACAGTATTAGTAGGTCTTCCTCCCTTTTGAAGTGTTATTTATATTTGCTTCCCAGATACTTGTTTTCCATCTTTTCCTTTCAGTGCTACAAATCTATTGCGCATGTTAAGAAAAACAGCCTTGTAACCGGATTCTCCAGAAATGTTCATTTGCTCCTGCTTCATCTCGTTCTGCCACCAGCCTAGATTAACATAGCAGTTTCTCCATCTGATCGGATTTCACTTCTCTCAACAGAAACTGCAGGTGAGCTATTTCAGCAGAAAGCACACTGCAATCTGCACTCGTCTACTGCTCTTCACTAATTGCAACAAGTCTCTCCTTTCCCCCCACGCCGCCTCCTAGATGTGCTTCTGCATTCTTTCCTTCTCTTCCAAAATTTCTCTGCTTTGTTTCCATTTCACTTTACCCTTTCCTCCTTCTCTCACCCTGAGCTCTGCCCCTGCCTGTGATAGTACACAGGTCTTTTCCAAGTCAGACTTTCGCATAGTTCATATTGGTTGAGTCCTGTCCCTGCCTAAACATGCTGCAACAATCAGGGAGCAATAAACTCCATTACTTGCAAATTTATAATTCTATGTCTGGATAGTGATACTTTTCACATTACTGTGCATATGAGCAGCATTCTTCTATAACTGATGCTGCACACTATGTAACAGCAATCCAACGGACTCTCTAGTCTGAAGTGAGTGGATATGAGAAGTGCAGTCTTTTACTAAACATTCCTGGATAGAACTCGCCTGAAACTAGATCTCTCATTACGAGGGGAACTCTGAAGTATCTTTAAACATTTATACTATTAAATAAGTAATAAAAAGCCCCCTAAAATATATTTTCCACAAAACAGCTGCTCCCCAATTTTATTTAGCCAATATTAAAATGAAGAAAGGACTTAACAAGAGGGATGGTGATGCCCTCTCCTCCTTGGGCAGATTTGCAGAGCATCCTGTAGCCACCCTCAGCTCATGCAGACACCCTGTGAGCTGCACAGTCGTTCTTCTGTCTCACAGGCAATCTCTGCCTGACCTCCCTCTTCTGAGCCTAAAACTCTGCTAAGCCCATAACAGATTTAATATGTATTAATTTAAGAGCTTTAGTGCATTGTCTGAAAACAATAGTTTGATGCTTGGAAAATATATTCCTTTAATTGGTCCGTGGCTACCTGTCTTAAATATTTATGAAAACTCTACTGTATTCAAGAGCATAAGAGTTAAACTTAAATGATGCCTCTGGCCTGTGTGAGTTCTCTCAAATGTAATCCTTATTGGTTCTAAGTAAACTAACTACTTCTGGTTTTAGGCAAATCAAGAATACATTTTCATTCTGCAGTCACAGAAAGTAAAATATTATTAATTGAAGATCATAAGATGGAACAGTAACTGGGACACTGTAGGTCTGAACATGTTTTAAATCCCTCTTCTGTGAAAGATGGAGTAAAAAATATAAATAAAATTCTCATTTTTTTTAATTAAAGTGAGTAAATGTCAACTTGGGGACTATAATCAGAGACATTACAATTGCAAATGAATACTTGTTTCATTTTTTCCCTAAGTAATTTCCTGCACAAAATAATATTTAGGTTATAAAAGGATCATCTTTCTGAGGAATGCAAGACTTGCTTGTCCTAGATTTACAAAAATATATCATCCTTTTTTTTTTCAAAACCAGATACCAGCCAGCTGCATAATACCATAAAATAACAACCACTTAGGTTGGAAAAGACCTTTAAAATCATCAAGTCCAACCACTGCCCTAGCCCTGACACATCCACTACTAAACCATGTACCTAGGTGTCACTTCTACACATCTTTAAATACCTCCAGGGACTCAACCACTTACCTGAGCAACCTGTTCAATGCTTGACAATCCTTTTGGTGAAGAATTTTTCCCTGATATTTAACCTAAACCTCCCTTGGTGCAACTTGAGGCCATTTCCTCTTATCCTCCCTCTTGTTACTTGGGAGAAGAGACCAACCTCCACCTGGCTACAGCCTCCTTTCAGGTAGTTGTAGAGAGCAACAAGGTCTCCCCTGAGCCTTTTTTTCTCCAGGCTAAACAACACCAGCTCCCTCAGACCCTCCTCATAAGACTTGTGCTCCAGGCCCTTCACCAACTTTGTTGCCCTTCTCTGTACACGATCCAGCTCCTCATGTCTTTCTTTAAATACAAGAGCCCAAAACTGAACACTACATACGAGGTGCGGCCTCACCAGTGCTGAGCTACACGGGGATGATCCCTTCCCTCGTCCTGCTGGCCACACTATTTTTGATACAAGCCAGGATGCCATTGGCCTTCTTGGCCACCCAGGCACACTGCTGGCTCATGTTCAGCTGGCTGTTGACCAGCACCCCCGGGTCCTTTTCCGCTGGGCAACTTTCCAGACACTCCACCCCCAGCCTGTAGTGCTGCCTGGGGTTGTTATGAAACAAGGGCAGGACCCGGCAATTGGCCTGTCCAGATCCTCCTGAAGAGCCTTCTACCCTGCAACAAACCACACTCTGCCCAACTTGGTGTCATCCGCAAACTGACTAAGGGTGCCCTCAATCCCCTTGTCTAGATAATTTATAAAGACATTGAACAGGACTCGCCCCAATACTGAGCCCTGGAGAACACCACTTGTGATTAGCCAACAACTGGGTTGAACTCCATTCAACACCACTCTCTGGGCCCAGCCATCCAGACAGTTTTT
>VXAY01004283.1:265356-362475 GCA_013399855.1 Oxyruncus cristatus
CAGTGCACCTGTCCAAGCCATGAGCAGCCAGTTTCTCCAGGAAAATGCTGTGGAAAATGGTGTCAAAGGCTTTACTGAAGTCCAGACAACATTCACAGCCTCTCCCATCCACTAAGCTGGACTCCTTGTCATAGAAGGAGATCAGGTTGGTCAAGCAGGACTGACCTTTTTTAAATCCAGGCTGGCTGGGCCTGATTCTCTGGTTGTTCTGCATGTGCCTCATGATGACACTCAAGATGATCTGCTCCATGGCTTTCCCTGGCACTGATGTCAGACTGACAGCCCTGTATTTCCCTGGTTTCTCCTTCCAGCCCTTTTTGTAGATGGGCATCACATCTGCTAACCTCCAGTCAACTGGAAGCTCCCCAGTTATCCAGGGCTGCTGGTAAATGATGGGACGTGGCTCGGTAAGCCCTTTTGCCAGCTCTCTCAGTACCCTGAGACTTGTGTGGGTCTAAGTGGTGTAGCAGGTCACTGACCATTTCCCCATGGATTATTAGGGCTTCATTCCGCTCCCCATCCCTGTCTTCCAGCTCAGGTGCCTCGGTACCCCCAGAACAAGAGACTGAGGTGAAGAAGGCATTAAGTACCTCAGCCTTTTCCTCATCCTTTGTCACTATGTTTTCCCCTGCATCTAATACAGGATGGAGATTCTCCTTAGCCCTCCTTTTGTTGCTGATGTATTTATAGAAATATTTTTTATTGTCTTTTATGGCAGTAGACAGATTAAATTCTAACTGGACTTTGACCTTTCCAGTTTTCTCCCTGCATAACCTCACAACATCCTTGCAACCCTCCTGAGTCGCCTGTCCTTTCTTCCAAGGGTGATTAACTTTCCTTTTTCTCCTTAGTTTCAGACAAAGCTCTCTGTTCAGCCAACCCATGATCAAAAAAAGGTGACACCAGGTCAGAACCAGGTATTGATTTGCTATCTTTTCCTGTTTCTTACCCCATCATTTCCTGCAAATAGAGGAGAACACTGCTTCTATACCTGACCGCTTAAAAAATGGTCCAAAACCCGAAGGTCTCTCTTGACTGCCCTCAGACCTCCTGTTGGGACTTCATTGTAGCCACCTGAAAAATCAATAATTGATGATAACCTGAAGGCCATACCATGGTAGGAAGGTTTTTCTTCACATCTTTAACTTGGGCCCCAGGAGGCTGCAGACTTCCCTAAAAGATCTGTCCAGTCTGCATGCTGGGCCTTCTGTTCCCTTCAGAAGAGAGTTTCCTGTGACAGTGACCTGTCTGCTTCCTTTATGGAAGTGGTTTTGACAGAGGGAGTCAGTTGACTTAATGCTGACAACACCTCCCTGCTACATGAGCCATCGTGTTCACTATTGTTCAGTTCCACTTACAGAGCCTCACACCTATCATGCCAGGGCACCTGGGGAAGTGGGGCAGTCACAAAGGCAATGTGCCTGCTGCACTGGGTAGGCATTTGTCTCCATTGCTCCCTATTCCTTAAGTCACTGTGTTCAGGTGAGATTCCAGTCTGTCTCTCGCACTCCCTGATACTCCTCAACCTGCTCATCCCCTCCCGGAGCTTTGCCATTAAGCAGAGGAATTCCTGGGCACAGGGAAGCTCAGTGGTGCTGCTGACTGGTACTGGTGGCAAAGCAGGGCCCACCTTGCAGCCCTACATCTGGGTGGGAGCATGTTCGCCATAGAGCTCTATCTGGGCAGATGGGCATCCACGGTGGGTGCAGAGCTTGGAGAGGCTGTGGCTTTCTGCTGGGTGGACACCACTGCTCCCTTGCCAAGCTGCCAGGGCTTCAGCGTCCTTTCTGCACGCCCTTTGTGCATCCCCTTCCACACAAAATGCTGCACCATGCCCTGGGCAGCAGCGCTCCCTCAGGGCTTCTTTTAAAGACATGGAGAGTTGGCCATCTTTGCTCCTAACCCCTGTCTAGGTCCTATCAGCTGATGTGGCAAAACCCACAGGCTCCTGCCAGCTCTCTCAGCTCCCCTGAGGTTCCTCCAGTTTTGAAAACCCCCCTGTGAAGCACACTGGAGCACTGTTGCCTACCATACCAGCACCAAAGCCACTTGCCTCGGTGACTGAGTAATTTCCTATTTCGATTCAAGGACACAGGATAGATCTAAACTCCCTGGTGGAAGTAACAGCAATTTGAATTTTCCACCGAGTAAGAGGCTTGAATTTGAAAATTAGATATTTTATTTTAAAAAAATGTTCAATATTTTCCAATCAGCTATTTCAACTAGGCACCATTACAACTGTTTTGGAGCCCCACATCATTAAATGCTGAATCCCAAACAGCAGATGAGGCAGCTGTATCTACATGGGACACAAAATTCATCTAAGTGTCAAAACTTCATGAAATCTTAGTTTAAAACATTTCTGGCGGAGAGATAATGAGCTTTATAGGTTCTAATGAAAGGAATGCGGATGCAGACAAAGAGACAAAGATTTAGGACACCTCTTGGACTACAGACAGGCAACTTACCCATTCATCATTCCCCCTGTGGAAATGCCTCCAAGACTGGCTGTACAGCCACCCATCTAGTACAGAAGGCTGTAGGTGTGGGTATTTTAGAGTATACTCAAGGGTGGACTCTCAAGTGTCTTGTTATGTGACAGCAGCTAGCCCATTTGCACCCCAAGTTGTGTCATATGACTGATGCTAAATAGACAAAACAGCCCAGATTTCCTCCTAGGAAGGACCTTAATATTGCTTGTCAGAAGACAGCTGGATCTGTAGGAAGTCTGAAAATCTTCTAGCTCAGGTTGTCAGTAAAGTTGATAGGAGATGCTGGGTTTTGTGGATGCCCTGGGTGTCAGACCCTGCTGGGATAAGACACCTCTGACAGATCATAGATGCAGCACGCAATCTTACTTCCACCTGTATGCCTGAATCCCAAAGCATGTACTTCCCATTGCCCCAGTGTTTGAATATCTGTAACTTTATCAGATTCTGCAATTTCTGTTAGTTCTGACTGATAGCCATTGTGTCCTAAAAGTACAATGTAAATACTTCCTTCATACCAAAGGGNGTGATTAACTTTCCTTTTTCTCCTTAGTTTCAGACAAAGCTCTCTGTTCAGCCAACCCATGATCAAAAAAAAGGTGACACCAGGTCAGAACCAGGTATTGATCTGCTATCTTTTCCTGTTTCTTACCCCATCATTTCCTGCAAATAGAGGAGAACACTGCTTCTATACCTGACCGCTTAAAAAATGGTCCAAAACCCGAAGGTCTCTCTTGACTGCCCTCAGACCTCCTGTTGGGACTTCATTGTAGCCACCTGAAAAATCAATAATTGATGATAACCTGAAGGCCATACCATGGTAGGAAGGTTTTTCTTCACATCTTTAACTTGGGCCCCAGGAGGCTGCAGACTTCCCTAAAAGATCTGTCCAGTCTGCATGCTGGGCCTTCTGTTCCCTTCAGAAGAGAGTTTCCTGTGACAGTGACCTGTCTGCTTCCTTTATGGAAGTGGTTTTGACAGAGGGAGTCAGCTGACTTAATGCTGACAACACCTCCCTGCTGCATGAGCCATCGTGTTCACTATTGTTCAGTTCCACTTACAGAGCCTCACACCTATCATGCCAGGGCACCTGGGGAAGTGGGGCAGTCACAAAGGCAATGTGCCTGCTGCACTGGGTAGGCATTTGTCTCCATTGCTCCCTATTCCTTAAGTCACTGTGTTCAGGTGAGATTCCAGTCTGTCTCTCGCACTCCCTGATACTCCTCAACCTGCTCATCCCCTCCCGGAGCTTTGCCATTAAGCAGAGGAATTCCTGGGCACAGGGAAGCTCAGTGGTGCTGCTGACTGGTACTGGTGGCAAAGCAGGGCCCACCTTGCAGCCCTACATCTGGGTGGGAGCATGTTCGCCATAGAGCTCTATCTGGGCAGATGGGCATCCACGGTGGGTGCAGAGCTTGGAGAGGCTGTGGCTTTCTGCTGGGTGGACACCACTGCTCCCTTGCCAAGCTGCCAGGGCTTCAGCGTCCTTTCTGCACGCCCTTTGTGCATCCCCTTCCACACAAAATGCTGCACCATGCCCTGGGCAGCAGCGCTCCCTCAGGGCTTCTTTTAAAGACATGGAGAGTTGGCCATCTTTGCTCCTAACCCCTGTCTAGGTCCTATCAGCTGATGTGGCAAAACCCACAGGCTCCTGCCAGCTCTCTCAGCTCCCCTGAGGTTCCTCCAGTTTTGAAAACCCCCCTGTGAACCACACTGGAGCACTGTTGCCTACCATACCAGCACCAAAGCCACTTGCCTCGGTGACTGAGTAATTTCCTATTTCGATTCAAGGACACAGGATAGATCTAAACTCCCTGGTGGAAGTAACAGCAATTTGAATTTTCCACCGAGTAAGAGGTTTGAATTTAAAAATTAGATATTTTATTTTAAAAAAAATGTTCAATATTTTCCAATCAGCTATTTCAACTAGGCACCATTACAACTGTTTTGGAGCCCCACATCATTAAATGCTGAATCCCAAACAGCAGATGAGGCAGCTGTATCTACATGGGACACAAAATTCATCTAAGTGTCAAAACTTCATGAAATCTTAGTTTAAAACATTTCTGGCGGAGAGATAATGAGCTTTATAGGTTCTAATGAAAGGAATGCGGATGCAGACAAAGAGACAAAGATTTAGGACACCTCTTGGACTACAGACAGGCAACTTACCCATTCATCATTCCCCCTGTGGAAATGCCTCCAAGACTGGCTGTACAGCCACCCATCTAGTACAGAAGGCTGTAGGTGTGGGTATTTTAGAGTATACTCAAGGGTGGACTCTCAAGTGTCTTGTTATGTGACAGCAGCTAGCCCATTTGCACCCCAAGTTGTGTCATATGACTGATGCTAAATAGACAAAACAGCCCAGATTTCCTCCTAGGAAGGACCTTAATATTGCTTGTCAGAAGACAGCTGGATCTGTAGGAAGTCTGAAAATCTTCTAGCTCAGGTTGTCAGTAAAGTTGATAGGAGATGCTGGGTTTTGTGGATGCCCTGGGTGTCAGACCCTGCTGGGATAAGACACCTCTGACAGATCATAGATGCAGCACGCAATCTTACTTCCACCTGTATGCCTGAATCCCAAAGCATGTACTTCCCATTGCCCCAGTGTTTGAATATCTGTAACTTTATCAGATTCTGCAATTTCTGTTAGTTCTGACTGATAGCCATTGTGTCCTAAAAGTACAATGTAAATACTTCCTTCATACCAAAGGGTGGATACCAACAGCATCATAAACTCCTGGAGAAATTTGCAAAATATGGACTCACTGAAGTCAATACTAAACTGAATATTCAGACTAATTGTGAAAAGTTTCAAACAGTGTGCTGCACCAAGAAGTCAGAAATTGGGTGTGTCCTGAATTTCATAATAAAATCTACATGCTGTTGCATTGTTCATAAACAATTGGTGACATCATAGGGGTGACAAGGAGTGCATCAAAGGCATGGACAGAGGGTGCATTAGCCACGCCAAATTTTGTTTTGAGGGTAGGCAGGAAACCTGGATAACAAGTTTTCCTAGCTATAGTTCTACTTTGGTTATAAACTTGAGTTCTCCATCACCAATAATTGTTCCATATATATGCTGTATTACGTACCTCTGCTCTTTCTCAATTATGAAAAAAAAAAAAGAAAATGAAAATTAGAAATGAAAGGTTATCAGTAAAAATTTTTAACATTTCAATTCCAAGTATTTGCACCATTCTGATCCAATGTAGCCTTCTGTTAATGATACATCTGTCATTTTATTGACACCCCTAAACAGCTTTATTCTCTTTTCTAATTAAGAGACAAAGCTGGTTATGTCAATCTTTGAACTGACATCTGAGTGCTTTTGTTATAATATAAGAAGCAATGAATATGACTATTGTTATGCTAAAACAAAAAACGTGGGAATTTTTACTGGAAAACCCAAGATACCATAATATACAATGGCTAAATTAGAATAGGTTCTTCCTATTCATGCAGATGCACATGTGATTGTATTATATAATTAAATGAAGATACTGTGTGAAAAATTAATCCCCAGTAATAGAAAACATAAAGTAACAATGATACATAACATGCCTGATTAAAATATGTGAGAAGAAATTATCAGATCATAACATTATCTCAAACAAACAAATGACAGACTAAGCCATCAATCCTCCCAGAAAAATTAAGTTATTAAATAATCTAAAATACTTGGACGTCAGGACATGATTTCAGCTCCATCGTGCTGCTAAATCAGACATACCTACTCTTCCACACAAAGGAATGTATCTGGAAGTATTGTCCAGTGTGGCCCTATGCATGAACTGGAAGCGCAGAGCGTATCCAGTTTGCAACACTTCCTCCAAGTAGCAAAAAATGCTGCTCTGCTTTGTGAACCAGAACTAGCTTCAACGACTGCTTGACCTGGTGAACTGACAAGAATATTTAAAACAATACTGTGGATGGGGTGAAATGTTCACCATCGTAGGAAGGTCTTTGTGTTTGGACTGTCACAGGTAAGACTCTGGAACAATCTCCCATACACCAACATGAATTGCTGCAATCTGTCCTACCCAAAAAGGCCAGGGAGAAGACAGCAGCAGGGAAATCCCACAGAATCAGATGATCTTCAGTATTTTGGGATGTTAGCAGTTTTCAGACTTGAAGATAACACAAAACAGTTTTTCCCTCAATTGTGATTAAAGACAACAGACAGAGGTTATGTGTCTCTTCTGGTGGCACTAGATCTTCAGGACCACTGCTGTTACTGAGCTCCTGGCAGGAAAGAACTGAATCCTTTCCAAGGAACTGTACTCCAAGGAACCATGTATGAGGTTCCTGCTGATGGTACTGGGTGTCCTCAGGACAGAGCTTAAAGTACTGCAGTCTGACACAGCTCTCCTGGCATCAACTGCACTAAATGAATTTACACCCTGAAGATCTAGTCTTCAGCTGCTGACTGTGTCAACCAGTGTTGACATAAATCCAACTAACACATACATATTTCTTTTTTCCTTTAAAAATTTCTGTTCTAAATCATCAGAAAACTCAAGACATTATAAGCTATGGTATCAATGGCATTAAACTGAATTATAGCATCTGTGCTCCCTCACATGCACACTGCACCTGTGGTTACAAACTACCACTCCTCTACCCTTTGCTTGTCAAAGGATTGTATCCTTTTGTCTCAGATAACTACAGACAGTGAACGGAATGTCCATGACCTCCTATTTCTGCCTTCACAAAGGTTTGGTCAGTGGGGAAGGTACCTCCTCACATTTTTGTTAAAATAAATCTGGAAGTACAAACTATAACCTTTCCACTGTATATGTGCAGGTTAAGCACATGTCTCTGCATAACTTGTGCAAGATAGGAGATATCTACAACTTTTAAGACCCACGGTCTTGCTCAGTATCTCAAAACATCCCTCTTCTTCTCTTGCACATCATGAAATACCCAGTTTACTGAAAATGAAAATTTGTGAATGCTTTTAAGGAATTATTAGAAGGGATAATATTTGGCCTCTGCTGCAGGATCAGCCTGCTCAATAACCTGTTGTTACTAATCAGTTCAATAACATTCCAATTCTGACTACTCATTAGTAAGGTTGGTCTGTTCACAGTTTAGTGAGAGAAAAGGAAGTTTTCAGAATGTATGCCCTTGGGCTTGGAAAGCATCATGATCTTCTTCTAAGCCACAAAAATTTTGTTCACACTGAAGTAGCAAGATTGAGATATTTACAGAAGTGTTTGGAAACAAATTACACTCTTAACCACAGCTTCCATCCCCACCTGGGAGGTGACTGACAACAGCATTAAACCATCCAAATTCAAAATGCAAATGTCTGGAGTTAGGATAACTGATTGCTAGTATTAGTTGTTAATATTATTTAGAATTTTCCTCTTAAAAGAAAAAAAAAAAAGTAAAATCCCAGTCTCATGTTTTTCTCCCAAACTGGGTTATGTCTTTAGTTTATAAGTGCAGGTATACAAAAACCAAATTAAAATAAATAGTATATATATGCTCAGTGGTATAAATCTACACAGCAGTATTCATTTAGATATTGGTATCACTAAGCCAAATGATACTGGTAGGGATAACATCTCATTAACACTGGTACCCAACAAAACTGACTGCGGCAGTCACAGAATATGAACACCCACCAACCTGTAGGAGATATAAACCAGTCATGATCAGATGAGATTTCCAGAGAAAAGGGACTCTACATAATCTGAAGAACTCTCAAAAAGTGCCTTTGAAAATCAGATTAATAAAACCAAATCCTACAACTGCACCTGGCCATGGCCCAGCCACAGAATTTTTCTTGCCTGTGCTGGGATCAGTTCTGACCGCAGCCAGCCACTGGACCTCTGCCAGACACAGCAGAAGCAGGGGTCTTCCAGCAGAACAGGCATCAGAGCCATTTCCGCACTTTCCATTCTCTTTTTCTCCCCCAATTCCCCCTCATCGCTCCCACCCCCAACAGCTCCTCTGGACAGGCTAGAGGATATGGCCAAGGGAAGAGAAGTGCAGCCAAGACTTTGCTATGCCCCAGCAACCCCTCTGCTGTTGCAGGGTCACTGGCAGCCAGAATGATTTAGAGCAGCCTTCAGGCCATTCTAACTTACAGTGAGGGACTTGACTGACTCATTGCTGCTCCAGGACTGTGGGAACATAAAGCTACCTTAAAGCCATTTCAGTCATCCCTGCTTCTAAGCTGTGCTATTTTATGCTTGCCTTTGACTGAAAAAAACCTGAAAGCACGAGTTGTTTACATGTCTTGCAGCTGCAGCAAGTGGTGGTTTCCTTTTCCTTTCTTCTGCCTTCTTTTTGTTGTTGTGTTGTGTCTGTTTTGGCTTTACAGATAGCTCTGGTAGCGTT
The DNA here is from genome assembly GCA_013399855.1 of Oxyruncus cristatus. Taxonomy (NCBI): domain Eukaryota; kingdom Metazoa; phylum Chordata; class Aves; order Passeriformes; family Cotingidae; genus Oxyruncus; species Oxyruncus cristatus. The sequence continues at coordinate 274,203 of VXAY01004283.1, forward strand.
CATAGCCCTGTGCTCCATCTGAGATGGTGATTTATGGCAGTCTCTGCTCTATTGATTGGTCTTCCAAAGCTGAGGCTCCCGTCAGCTGCGAGGCTGTGAGAAGGCATGCTGTGCTGCAGTTTGCTGTCTGCAACCAGGACAAGCAACATTCTCGTGGTTCCCATGCATGCCATGCCCATCAAGTATCATTTTGTAATTTAGCATTTTAACTCTTCAGGAATCAAATGCTACTAACAGGCTAAACTGAAGAGAGATCAACTATTTCCTTTCATTGCTTATCAGTTTTGCTTACATTTTAACTCTGACGGGACTTTGGATTAAATTTCTGCATCAATAATCTATTCTGTTGTGCACAGAATATATCAAACTACATTTACTCTACTAATTCCTGTAGCATTCATGAACTTATATATATATCTTCTACATTATCTTCCTTTTTAGATTTGCCATTTTAATTTAATGCTCTTCACTATTTTTCACACCCTCTTTGTCTTTTTCTTCTGTAATACCTTTATGAAATACAATCTTTTTATAAAAAAGTACTTCCATTTTTTATTATTATTGCTTCTTCTCTATCACTATCTAGATTTTACATTTCATTAAGTAGACAGTTTTAATTTTAATTTTCTCTGACTGTTCTTTCATTAGACTTTTTCTTGTCTTAACCCTCTCATTTTATTTTTCTCTTCTGTAATTTGCTTTTACCCTGCCTAATGGTTGCATGTTTCTTTTGTAATTTGCTTTTATTCCCCGTTACTCTCCTTGTAACTTCTCTTTGTTGCTCAGTGCTGACAAGAGTTCTTCCCCATCCCCTGTGAGTGACAGTGACAGCATTTGAGTGGTAGCTGGCAGATTTAGGGACAATAAGTATCTGTCTGAAAAGAATTTATTTGGTTTTATTTTTATTTTGACTGTAAAATCAGACCTCTCGAATCCTAGAGCACCAGGGGGCATTGTTTCATTTAGAAAATAAAAATTGACATGATAGCTATTAACTTCCCAACAAGTCCACTGCAATATCAACAAGAGCCAAAGGAAAAAAAAATCAAAATGGAGTTATTAAGTCAAATGCAGCAATCAAGGACAGTTACAGGTCAAATGTTTAATGCTTAAAAATGGGTATTATTCTGGAAAGCTGCTCCACACTGAATCAGAAGTGTTGTACCCCTGATCTCCATCCCTGTATGCCTCAGTGTTCTACTATAGTATCGAGGAGGAAATAAGGGATCAGAAGTTACAATAACAGGTCCTGAGCAGAAACATGAATTTAATCAACAGTGGAAAATACTGACTGAAGTATCTAGAAGGAACAGGCAGTGACAGCCAAGGGAAATTACACATCAACATAAAGAAACTGCCTGAACTGCCATTAAAATGAGAGGAAATGTAAGGCAGCAGGAGAAAGTGGAATGTCCCCCAGGATTGGGCCCAGTGGCTACATTTTAGTGAAATAATTAATAGACTGCACTTCATAATGAAGTGCAGGTGTAATAACAAACATAAGTGCAGCTTCACAGCTGGCTAAACTCACAATAGCAACAGGCAACTCTATTACCACTACTGAAACAATCCTGTTTGCCAAAGAAAAAGAGAAAAACAAGGCAGCAAAACTCTCTACAATTATGAGGGAAATCATCTATGTAACAACTTAACTAATGCCCAGAAGCTGAATGACTTACAGCATTAAGAAAATTAGAAAGGGTGCTCAGTAGTATTACATAATTCAGGACACGCACATTAGAATATAGTGGTCTTAACACGCCAGCAACAAATGCAATACACTATGCAATACAGGGCTCCGAACCCTGCAGATCACAAGCAAATGCTTAATTCAAACCACACTGCAGAATTAAGTGTGCAGCTATTTACAGGCTACAGATCTACATGTTCAAAGACAGATTTTTGTTGTTTTTCTTTTTTTTTCTTTTGTTTGGCTTTTATTTGATTGTGGGTTTTGTTTGGGTTTTTGTTTGTTTTAGTTTTATTTTCATGTGATTTGATGCTCGTGTAGCATGAAGAGTTCTTGCTCTAAGTGTTTTTGTAAGGAAACTAAAATTAAATGTAGCTAGCTCTAAATGCCTGCTGCAGGTGATGACCTCCTGATCAAACTGATGGACAGCACTGCCTGAAACATGCACTCTGCTCACATTACCATGTCTTGCTACAGCCCTGCTAGCTCAAGTCATCTTGACTCAAGCCCTAGGCCAGGCCATACACAGACTAGAAAAAGAAACTAAGAACAAGCTTAATGCCATTTACTAAATCCATGAATCTGGCATGATTTCCAAATAAGGGTAAAAAGTTACCCCTTTTTTAGTTTGGCCCCCATTTCAACAAGAAGAATCACAGGTTCCCTTGACCAATACCTGCTGAAACCCACAGGAGCTTCTGCAAGTACAGATTTCTCCTAGGTAGAGGCAGAGCCCGAGACATACTTGCGTGCCCCAAGATGAAGTCAGCCAGAAGGCAGCAGAAATTAGATATCAAGCTCAAAACTCACACAGCAAAATTCTTAGTAATTATTTAATAAATCTCCACTTCTTTCTGTTGTCTTCAGCTTCTGAGCCTCTGCTTCTCTGCATCCCAACAACAGGGCACATCATACTCCTCCTCTGAACAGCATATCGATTGTCCATAGAAAAGAGAATCACGCAGCAGACACTTCATGGTTTGCTTAGAGACTTCTTAAGATTAGAGAAATATATGTCCCTGTATATATACATCAACACCAACACATCAAACACAAAAACTTCCTTTTATCCCTCTATATTTCATAATTTCATTTCACTTCAAGTTTTTTCTACTACTTGCAACAGATACATTGTTTCTTCATTTTTACTAATAAAGTTCATATTGACCTCTCTCCTTTATAATGAACAAACAACAAAGTATACATTCATAGTACAAATAACCCATTATTACACACACCTATAAAGAGCTAATTCAATTCTTGCCATTTTCCGTACTATCAGTGCTGTATTTTACCTTCTTGTGCACTATCATTTTACAATTCCAACTCATATGACTTTAAATGCTCATTTTCTTGTTATATTATAAGCAACCTGTTTAAGTCTAATTGAAGACCAGATAAATAATTTAATCTTGAGCTTCTACTGCCATCTGTAATATTAGGAAAATATTGTAGGTGAATTATAACCATATACCCAATTGGTTAAGACTTTACAGTCCTTCAAGAAAATGTTCAGCACAACAGCTTGCAGTAACTGTGTATTATTTTCCGTATCTACTATTAACAATATAGTTTATTTATTTTCTTGTACATCTGCATTTAAAAAATAAGTGTTTATGTTTACCATTTCCTTCATTAAGATTTGTTTTGGAAATAATATGGCTAAGTTTGAAATATAATGTTTACAATTAACTAAAATCCATGTTCAATGAATGCTTACTTGTGGAGCTAGTGTTATTTAAAACACAGGTTAAAACTCAAAAGCAGGTGGACAGAGAACCATTAACCCATCAAGTAGATACAAATCCACCTGTGAAATTCAGGAGCATTGATACATTTTATATGCAGAACCTATGAATACATTTAGGGTAAGTCTTAAAATCTGTATCTGAAACATCCTTTTGGAATATCTAGAGAAAGACTGTCTGTGAATAGATCTGCATTTTCAAGAACTGCTCTGAAATCTCAACCTAGGCAACTCAGCAGGGCAGCAGCTATGTTACATCTGCCATTTCCAAGACTGAAATGATAAAGAGAATGTTATTGTTCATTTCAATTTAATGTGTGGATAATACTGTCCCTAGGCACCAACTTTCTACCAAGGAGGTTAGATTATTGTAATATCCACATAATTAATTGCATTATCAATTTTCTTACTTTTTAAACATTTGCTTTTGGTTAGAGAAGATTATTGCGCTGCTTCTAAAAATGTCTTTACAATTAATTATCTTTCACTGCAGCAAGCAACTAGGAAATGGATATTAGTTATATAAGACCTTCTCAAATTGCTGGGATTACCTTATTTTTAATTACAGGTGGCATAAACAGTTACGAGTCCCATTGTTTGCGCAACAAACGTGGCAAAATACTTAGAGCCTCTGTAATATGCTCTCTTGCACTGCACTCAGTTCATTTTTTTTTAACATAAAATATTCCAGTCTGCCTTGGAAAGGCTCTTCAGCCTTCAATATCATCTATGGGAAGTTTCATCATAGAAAACAAACATCAGCCATCAGTTCAAATTTGCCTTGCAGCCAGTGAGTCAGGGATGTCTTCCTAGGGGCTTTAAACCAGTTGTGCTCTCAGACAACACGGAACAATGCCAGCAACTCATTTTAAAGACATAACTGACACATTAAAGACCCACGATTCTTAATTAGAAGGACTTCTTGACTCAAAAATGGAGCTGCTAATCCTACTAAAATGACTGTTTTCTAAGCACCAGAACACCCTCAGTCCACCAGAGACTTTTTCTGTGCATATTTCTCGTGCCATGGTCTCCCTGGCACACACCTGCTTCTGGCCTTAGAGCCAACAGGAAATCCAGCTAAGGGAGGTGTTAGTTTCACCTTGACCATTCTTACCTTTGAACCTAAAATGACAAACACAAAATGTTAATAAAACATGTTTCTGACTCAGGAAGTGGAGAAAAAAAGCCAGAAGCAGACACAAGAGAATACACAGTCTTCATTCATGTGTACTCCTATACCAAAAGCTTCTTCATTCTATATTAAGACATCATAAAAGTCTACCTGTGAAAGGAAAATACTAGATAAAAAAGCACAAGCCAATTTAAGCTTGTGAAACAGAAGTCTCATCTTGCAGCTGTAGTGCTGAAAACTGTACTGCTTTCATGTGTGTGCTCACTGCACTGCTCACAATGCTATTATTCATATAAACTCATTCCTATCTAGCTTTTTACTTTATCAGTTCAAATTCTGCGTGAAGTTTTAACCATATTAGAGCCTTACATAAGGAATAGGATTTACCTGATTCTTCCCTTTCTTTCAGGTTCTTGTATTCCTGGAGAGCTTCTGTACAACTATTTACTTGTTTATCTTAAAACTAAGCAATTGTGGGTTATGTAAAGACTCTTACTTCAAGCTAATATCATCTTTCAGTCCAATTACCACTAACATGTAGCCTTCCTGCTGCTCAAAACTGTACCACCTCCAAGAACAACTCTCCACAATTCACCTCAGAAGGGTACAGCAGGGTTTCTCCTGTGCAAATCTGCATTATTTTTCTCAGAAAGTGCCTGTGTCTTTCTGATGTTAGCATAGGACTAACCATCTGATTCTTGCAGGTGATACCATCTGCAGCTGTTCTACAAAAAGTTTATGAGGCAAAATTCCCACTGAACAGTCATTGCTTTCTTATGTCATCTCCTTCAGCTAACACATTTCCTGAGCCAAATACTGTCTGTAAGTGAATGGAAGGGTCTAAGACTTGTTTTCTCTAATTCAGTTCTACAACAAGATTTTATTAGAGCAGACAAGTAGAATAGATAAAATATTGCAACAAAGGAAAGGAGATCTAAAGGAGGAAGGATGATAGGGATTGAGCAATGTACAGTTAAAAGCAGTAAGGCACATGAAAAGGCTCATATTTTCAGAGAATCACAGAATTATAGAACTAACCAGGTTGGAAAAGCCCTCTGAGATCATCAAGTCCAACCCTTGATCCAACACTGCCATGGTTACCTGACCATGGCACTAAGTGCCACATCCAACCTCATCTTAAAAACCTCCAGGGACGGTGAATCCACCCCCTCCCTGGGCAGCCCATTCCAATGGCTGATCACTCTCTCTGTAAAAAATTTCTTCCTAATATCCGCCCTAAACCTCCCCTGGCACAGCTTAAGGCCATGCCCTCTTGTCCTACAGCTGGTTGCCTGGGAGAAGAGATCAACCCCCACCTGGCTACAACCTCCTCTCAGGTAGTTGTAGAGAGCGATGAGGTCTCCCCTGAGCCTCCTCTTCTCCAGGCTAAACAACCCCAGCTCCCTCAGCCTCTCCTCATAGGACTTGAAAGATTAAGCAGAAAGAGAAACTGCAAAGAAAGCATCATGACATGAAGTAAGAGGAGAACTCAAGAGATGCAGGATTGTGCAACTGACCCATTTCACAAGACTGCTCTAATAGAAAGCAAGATCCTAGGCAGAACTACTCTCAAATAATCTATCCTAAACAGTTCGTACACTATTAAATGTGCTAGCTGGAATTTAAATTCAAAGCCTACATCTCTTTCACAGTTACTATGGAAGCGCCTACCCTCTGTATATTTCAGATCTACAGTCTTAGACTTGGCCTTCTTTGCATATTAGATTATAACAAAATGTTGTCACTTCTTCCCAAAAATATCTCTGAAGACTGACCTTTCCCTTCTTTCATACAGCTAGAAATCTCATCAAGTGGCCATGTCATCTTGCTCTTCAAAGCTACCGGACATGGTTTAGTATGGATTAAGTTCTACCTTCATTCTGAGTACCTCTGAGGTGGGGTGTTCTGGTGGGGAAGGAGCCCATACCTGCCTTTCGGCTTCCTTCTCTCCCCTGTGTTGGGTTCAAACTTAGCTTCTCCACTAAGACTCTGCATGACTTTCCTGTATTCTTGGGGGAAACAGTTTTCAACTGAAGCTCCAACCTGCCAGCAGTACTTGACCCTCACTGCTCAGGTGTCCCTTTCCTGTTACACTGCCAGCAATTGAGAGGAAACTGCTACATGGACCCAATGACCAGAATGGTTGCACCTGAGAGAACAGTGGGAATGTAGCATATGGGAATGTAGCACATGAGAACAGCACCCAACTAAGATGTATCTGCTGCTGATTTCTACATATGATTATTTTCTCACACTTGGCTGATAATGACAAAAAATTTTAGCTACCTATTGGCTGTCAATAGGCAAGGAGAAATGAGATTGTGGCTCATTTCTATTTAACAGATGGATGTATCTCCATAAAGCCACCATTACAGAACCAAGGTGACTACCCATGGTAGATGTATAGGACTAAGGCCTTTATGTGCACATTTAATAAGGTTCTCATGTAGAGACCTCTCTCTGCTGAAGATGAGTAGGTCTGAATAACTGGTACCACGCTGTAACAATTCCCTGGAGTAACAAAGCACTCTAGGGCTGTCTGCATTGTTTGCCACAAACTCTGGAGGTGCATAAACAAAAAATTAATTCCACATACACATAGTTTTATGCATTCGTATTACAGTTGTGTCTGTCCCTGAGATACACATCAAACAAAGTGTCTTAGCTGAGGACAGGACCATAAGACCCCGTAAGATTCCATAAGTCACCTAAGATCTTTTCCATTATAGTACAAACTAGACTTCAGTAATGTTTATAAATATGACCATTCTAATACTGTCAAACACTACCAATTTTTTTTTTTTTTAAATAGAAAGACCAGGATAAAGAATGCTTATTTATTCTTGTCTGGAATAAAGCAAGAAGTTCCACATTGTTTGACCATGGTAGATCTAAAAGTTAACTCAAAGTCAGTAAAAGGAAAGGGAAGCATTGATATTTCCATTTTCCCCATGATTATTTATAAGAGAAATATCTAAAGACATAAGAGTATAAAAAAACCTTTATGAAAAGGTAACTCTTTGTCGGAGTACAGAGGACAGACATGGTAGAGAGAGTTAGATAACACGTTACTCAAAATAGATCAGAGCTAAATATGCAGGCTCTGCTCACTTTCCAAACTTTTTTTTTTTTTTAATGCTGACCAAGCTCAGCTGGGCAAGACCTGCTTAGTGTAGTCATTTTCACATTCCTACTGAACATATCAGCTCTGACAATATTTTTTTTTTAATCTCAACAGTGGAGAGTAATACATAATACTCTCTAACTCAGCCAAAAAAAAACCAAAAACAACTTAAGATACTAAAGGTGCAGATACAGTATTATGGGAAATTGAACCAAATTTTACAATGGTCTGATCTTCCTGATATTTTTATCTTAACACATCAAGGGTGATAGAAGCTTCTTTTTGCTGTCAAAGTGATCAAAGAGAGGTTGAGAAAGAATCTATAAACAGATGCTGCCCAGTGACAAACCTTAAAGAACAAGACTGTGGGGCCAGATGTTTGAGTGACCTTCGGACTACAGAACATGTTGGCATGGTGTTGATTTAGATAGCTGTTGGCAGGGGCTTTCGATCCAGCAGCTGAAAAAAAAAAAATCTAAATTATGGAAATATTTTTTTCTCATCTTTCCCCTAACTACAAAAACTGAAACTACTGGTCAGTGGGGCTGATGGCTGTCAAAGAAGTTGAATTCACCACACAACCCTGCCAGTAGGTATCACATCAAAAAGGAGTTAGCTGAATGAACAAGAACATCTTCAGGCTGTGCCATTTTGCATCCCCCTCAACTTTCAACAGCTGTTTCTTGAGTGAATACAGATGCAGAATAATTATATGAAATGTTTTACATTTTCAATATACTAAATAATGTAAATATGCAATCTATGATTACCTATGGGTGATACAGCACAAACCACCATCAAGACAGGATTTGGGAAGTGGAATAAGAAATAGAATAATTAATGAAAAATGGTGATTTTCCTAAATTATGTTCTTCATACATGCTATATTTGTAGATTTAAAATGACAATACAAAAAACCCCCAAACACACCAACAAACCACAATAATGAATGTGGAGATAATTGATCACATACATACTGTTTATGTCAAATACTAGAAGACCCTGGAAATTATTTTACATGACACTTTAACTATGCTGCATTTTTCTGGATATGTCTCAGCAAGCCCTTTCATTTTTTAATCAGAGAAATTAGTCATATATTAGGAAATGCAGAAAGAAAACAAGAAGTTATCAATCCAAAATTCCAGCAGATACCCAAGTCTGAGCCACTGCACGCTACTAGAATAAATGGAGAAAGCGGAAAAAGTCTTGCTTTATAACATTAAATGTGATTGAAGACTGTACAGTTCTTCTTACGCTTTTAGACGTTTTGTCACTTTACCTGGAGAAATATACACTGCTTATTCTGAATTGCTGCTGATGTCCAGCACTTGTCAAAACCGCTATCTGTCAAGCACTTCACAAAGTGTTGCAAAATGACAGATCAGGATGTCTGAATAGATGGAGCCCCAGGAAAAACAGAACAGATAGAAAATTCATGACTCTAAACTACATCAAAGCGACTTCTGTCAACATCATGTCAAAAGAAGGAAAAAAAGAACTGTTCATTTTAGAGGGTTTTTTTCATTATATAAACACTTTTTTCACGTATGAGCTAAGTGTAAGGAAAAATTAACTTGGTGTACAGTATGATCATTTGAATGTGCCAAAAATACTCTTTAAATAATCCAGGAATAAGGAAACTTCTAACAGTAGATACTGTCTGGCAGTTAAAACCAATGACATCCAAAAGAAATGCATGAAGAATCTATCGGCTTAAAATAGGACAAACCATCTGGCTCCAAAGAAATAAAAGTATTCTGCTGTGCGTGTTTGTTGGGTTCACAGAATCCTACAACTGGATTAATTTTGTATTTCCTCTCCAATCAGTTTTGATCATCTCTACTTAGTCAGTCAATTGCACAACCCGAATTCAATGTTATATTGAAGGCAGCAGATTTAGTAATATCAAGACAATACTTTAATTTAAAAAAAGAAGCACCCCCAGCATAATCAGACCTTCCATTACAGATAAAATCTTTTAAATAGTTCCTCAAAGATTCCAGAAAGTAAGCAGGTTATGATAAATTACTATATACATTCAACTTACACATAATCAAATTTTGAGAAAGAATCACACACTCAGAACACTACACCTAGTGCAGATCTAGAAATGCTTTCTGTCTCATGTACCTTTCACCATAGACCCTTGCCATCAGCACTAAATTCAGAGACGTTTACTAACACTGTGTTGACTTCTAGAAACAAAGAGGCTAAATGACCAGTACAATGGATTCAGTGGCTTTTAGAGCATTGGGAAATACGAAGCACACACACTCAAGAACTTGGAAAAGGTCAAGTGGTGCTTCCCGTATAATCAAGTAAGCATTAGCAAAGTACAGCATTTGCAGAAGGCTGGAACTCCACATCGTCTGTACTTACTGTCTCTGCTGTAATCTTTGCTTGCCAGTCTGTGGCATGAGGAACTGTATGGAATGGGTTGGGTTGGAAGGGACCTTTCAAAGGCTGTCTGATCCAACCCCCCACCCTGGGCAGGGACGTCACTCTTCCACCGACTTTTTCAAAGGGCCTATAAAGCTGATGCTGCCTCTGACAGGGGCAACGGCTGATGCAGAAACTGGCACTTGCTCAGTGGCTGCAAACATGCTCAAATTTTCCTTTCAGAAGCTGCCCATTAATGGCTGACCAGCAAAGTTTTACTAGCTTCAAAACATGTGCAAGATATAAAAGAGCATGAAAAGGAATAGTGCCTTCTGATTCAGAAAGGTGCTTTAGGATATCCTGTTGAATGTGTACACGACTGGGAACTGCAATTTATTAATACTGGAGTACGGTTGAAGGCACGTCTGCTTCTTACTGTACACAGAACTCGATATATCTTGCTTCCTACTTACAAAAAGATGTTTATTACCTGTAACTGTACAGAGGTGTGTGCTTCACAGCAGCAGTGATTGGTAATAAGCCTCCTTTTCTCATTTACATTGATAGCAAGCATTAGTGAAGATATATGCATTTCATTTCATGGTTCAGAAAGAACAAAGTATATGTATATGTGATAGCAGTGGGTGGTTAATGAAATGGTCTGACAAACATAAGCTAATACATAATCATACCAGAATGTGGACTGGAACACCTGTTCCTGCTTCACAGGCTTACGATTCTTAAAGAAAAGTTACTATTCTCAAGAACTGAAATCACTACTATTTAGACATCAATATGCTCCAAGGAAATTTTAGTCATTTTTTGCAAACACTAAAGGGGGGGATTTTAATGATATCAAATCTCTTTTGCTTGTGTCCTAAGAGTAATGAAAACTTCACACATGCATGAAGCTCCAGTAATTATTTTAAACTGCCTTCTGTTGTCCCCCTGAGGAACACGGTGGTATTTGTTTGATGCAGTTTAATTAGTGTCAGGGTAATTAATGCTATGCTATCTACATGAGATCAAACCCCTTTCTTTGTAACACTCTGGTAACTAAGAACTAAGAAAAGGAAGTGGTTTGAAAACGTGGAAGCTTGGTAGGCTAGATTCAGAAATGAACCGAATTGCTCAAATCTGCATTTATGCACTCGAAATATTAAACACATCCAGCCAAGTCAGAACCTACAAGTGTGAGATTGGGATCATAATGCATTAGAACAGCACCGTAAGACAGGAGACCCACTGCCTCCCATGTAAGTGAAATGCTTTTTCTATGGATGTAATCAAATTAAGTGAAACATTCATGGACACCATGCACCTTGTAAGGAGTTTAAATCCTTTAATAATGAAATTATATACTTTTGCACAACCAGATCACCATAGCTATTTATAAGCAGCATGTGGTGCTACCATGTGCTGATATATTTTTCTAAATAAAAGCATCATTTGAGTTTAATGAATGAATGTGATTCTGCTTTAATGCCTGAATAAAATTTGCATTTAATTGAATGTTCAGTCTCCACTTCAAAATAGTGCCCTCTACAAACAAGGACCAAGGAGGTACCAGAGTGCAGAAGTTGGGAACATACAGAAATTCAAGACACACTCACTGCACACACTACATAAATCCTTTTTAACTGTTTCTTTGGTAATAAGGAACTGCAGTATAAATCTCACAACACACAAACTCAGGGTGATTACAGGCTTAAGGAAATAGCTCCAGTTATCTTGACTGGATAAATTATTATATCCTAGAGGTTATTCTGTTTTCTAATAGAGCTTCAGCAGCAAACAGGAAGGAAGGAAGGAAGGAAGGAAGCACAGAAGGACAGAGAGAAAGAAAGAGGGAAAAAAGAGAAAAAGGAAAAAAAGAGAAAAAGAGAAAGCTTCTGATTTTTTTCCTTTGTAATCAAAGAAATTTTGGGCTTGCCATAATGCCTTTGACACTATTAATTTGAAGAATAGAAAAAAAAATGTTAGAGTCACACACATAGTCTGTAAAGCATATTTTATGCAATAATACAGTTTCTGTGAGGCTTCTTACAGAAAAGGAAACCCTGATTTGAAGGCAAAGTGGCTTGGTCTATTGCATGCATGTCCTGAGGGTGCAAACAATAAGAGCCCTGCTCAGAACTGGCAAATATTCTACCAAAAAGCACAAGCAGTAGCCCTAGAGCAGTCTGCAGATTGTGTTGGTATCCATTACCATTAAATTCATGTTTATCTTTATCACAAGAGATTTCACCAGCTTATGCTGGTGGCACAGCAGGGTCTGAGGGTCTCTGCAAAATGCTGGGTTTTTAGGTCATCCATGACCGAACACCCCTGTGGATCAGCTGACCAGTAAAATATGCTCCTTCTTCTTTCCAGTCCTGCTTCCTGCAACTTGGTTGTTTACCAATTAGAGCGATAAATACAAACGACTTTAATAAGGCAGGCGATGTAGTAAAGCAACCTGACGAAAGCTTGCCATAAGAATCACCCGCAAAGTTCAACAACTGTGAAAGAACTATTAAAAAGGACACACAAACAAGTGACCTTGACTGACAAGCGCACTTCATCCCTGCAATAAACAGCGGCGGGACTGATAAGTGTTCATTGGCGCAGAGAGTAATTACCTATCTGTCAGCGTTGCTGGTGTGTGCGAAATAGTATAAATGAAACATACATAATGTACAGCAATAATACCGGGCATGCAGAACCTAATGCATTATCATCATTCTCAGGGCTCAGGTTTATGTGGCTGCCACCACTGAGTAAATGCCTTCTAGCCATGATAATTTCATTCTAATCTCTGTTCCATATTATAATTTTCATAGCTAAAAGATACTGAGGAGCAATACGTTTCAATCAAGGGCTAAATAGAACACAACCTGTAACTGGGTATTTTATACACCTATATATATTTTTTTTTTTTCAAAAAAAAATTTAGTCAATTTATGAATAGACTGAAATAAGCTGTAAATTTATGGATGACAAACTCTGTCTGTAGCAATGTCACAATGTCTGGAGACAGGCTTTACATATCTTCTACAAGGGATGCCAGCTTTGTCTATCATATCTCACAAAAGAATTCAACCCTCTGAAAGAATAAAGGTTTCTGTATCCCTTCCTAGTACGTTATCAAACAAGGTTAACTTCTAAAAGAATAAAAGAAGGGCCCTATTGAGTTAAAAATAATAATAAAAAGAGCTGTAAACAATGTATGTAATTATTTTAAATGCTGTTCAAAACTTTATCTTATTACATAACATCCACAGCTAGACCACCACGGTGATGAACAAAACTGCCTGCTTCCTCACGAATGCGTATTTTATAATAAAGCCTTCGTATATTTTGAAATTATTTTGAGGATCCTTGTGAAGAGAAAGGACAGTGATTTAAAGGTATGCTCAGCCTCCCCTCCCCATCTCACAAGGAAAAGGGAGAGAACATTGCTTCCTGCTTTATCAAAATCCATTTGACTGGATGTTAGTTCTGGGGGAGAAGTGCAGTAAAATGTGCACTGTAGCCTGTGTGTCACCAACTGGAGCCCGTGTGTCACCAACTGGAGCCCGTGTGTCACCAGTGGTCCCAGCCTGCCAAACTGTTGTGCTGCCAGCCTCCCTCCCTCCCTCCCCCAAGCCGCAGGAATGCGATCTGCACACCTAACGCACTCACACTCAAGAAGCCTCAGGCTACAGCTGAGCAGGTGTGCTTCACCCAACTGCACCCCAGGGGGCAAAACAGAAGCACTTTAGGGTGAGGTCGACTCCACGAGGCAGAGGTGATGTTCTGGGAGCAACCCTGTGCTGGCTAGAGGAGATGGGGGGAGGAAGCTGGATGCCCAAGCCAGGGGCAGGCCACCCTGCCCCAAGGCCCTACCATGGCCTCCATTTCAGTGGGCTCTCACCCCACCTCTGGAGGATTTCCACGCACCTACTCTTGCCGGTCCCCATGCGTGCCAGTACTCATTACACCAACACCCATCCTCATTAGATACGCGATGCACATCTGGGAAGACAGGCAAATGTGAAAGCTCAGTGATTACAATGAGCAGGGGTGGGAGGTTTATGCAAACCTCCATTTCAATTTCCATCAGCAGCCTGTTCTCATCATTTGCTTTTTTGACCTTCCATCTTTGAGAAACTCAGCTCTGTTCTGAGGCTCACCTGGACCCACTCCTGGTTTACCTAAATCTTCCGGCAGCGTCCGTAGCGGCAGGCAGGGCCTGTGACGACCTCCTTGAGAAGGCAGCACACCTTCCCTGACAGATTTCATGAGCAACATCTTCGACAAACCCAGACAAAGCTTCAAGTGGTATGGAAACCTGAAAGCCAGCATGTTTTGCCTGGCTGGGAGTTTCACTACAGAAATTTCACATGGTTCTAAATATATCTCAACAGCAATATTTATTTTATTTAAATGTCTCAGAACATTGCATTTGACAGAAGACAACAGACTGGAAAATTGCTTATACAAAATGCACGAGGTAGTTGCAGTATTTTCTGGCATGTGGCATTGCTCTGCACTTTGCTGACATCCGTATGGCTGCAGCCACCCCTTGCCCCGTCCTGTCACCCTCTCAATCTCTCCTTTCGGACACAAGACCCTAGACCATCATATTTCAAGTAAAATATCCAAGATCCACAAGATCAGCAGACATTGGGAGGCATTTGAGCTGCTGAAAGTTGTATTTTTACCATATACCAACAGCTGAAAGTCACAAAGGTGAAACTTTCTACTGAAGTCGGTGTTGGATGCAAGGATGGACATATCAGAAATGTACCATGAACTCAGCCCATAAACATAATGCTAGTGATCCGCCTTATAAATTTAACAACATGTTACCAAATGAAGAAATATTTCACATTTCTTGTGAAGAAAAAAACTGAACAAAAATGTCTAAGGCAGGTTTCTGTGTCCACCTCACAGAACTAAAAGTGTGGCCCAAAACCTATTACACCACTACTCCTGGATTTACACTCATGATGAGGTTTAGAGGAGCAAGAATTTAGAAACAGAAGGTTTTTTCTGTCTGTTTTCAACAAAATGGAACTGTCTCTTGGAGAGGAGGAGAAAATAATAATGGGGAGGATTTTTTTCTCTGGGAAATGAGGTGAAAATGAAAATGATTTTTAGCCCAGCTCAGCGTGCTGGAGTGAGCAAAACAAACCCGGAGCTATTCTGTCCCACTTGCATTAGCTTGCTAAGCCAAACTGGCAACCTAACTGGAATACAACCCCGCTCTTTGCAATGCTTGCTGACATCCAGACGGTATACAAAATTTAGTGTCTTGCTCCCGAGTACCGCTTGCAGGTGCAATAAAAAGGAAATACAGTGTGGTTAAAGGCAGCCAGAGGCAGGGTCCTCAGCAGCCACCACCCCAGCAGAGCCCTTTTCTTTTCAGACTGTTCATCGACCCTGGGAGCAGTCAAATTAGTCAGAAAGCAAAAACATCTACTGCTCAATACACCCTGTCCCAGGCTGCTGGGGTCTCTCCCCTCAACTGTCCTCCACTCCTTTGTTTCTTTTTCAATCCCACTGGAGAGGGCACTGTTAAAACATGATGTGCATACCCTGCGATACCTGGTGCCTAAAGGATAAAAGGCTTATTACTCTTTCAGCTGAAGTTGTTAATGCCCTAACAAGCTGAAACAGCATGAGCGGTAGTCTCAGAGGCCAGGGTTGGATGGGCTATCATCACCTATGTAGGATGTTGTTGCTACAACAGCAAGCTGCATGCTTTCTTTGGGTTCTCTGAGAATACAAGGAAAACAAACAAACTCAAGGAATGAAACTGTAGATCTCAAATCAAAGGTATATTGTTTTATCAAGCATAAAGTTAGGATGTACCAGACTTAGAGTTGCTGAGCATTACTGTACCCCTTTCCCTTTCTTTTTGTACATTATGATCCAGCCATCAGCTGCAGGCTTGTGTACGTTCTCTTCTTTCACAGCCCCTGCATATCATAAGGATGGTTTTCAGGGAGCAAATTAAGACTACGCAGTAAAAAAGGTTGTTTTTTAGCAAGGCTTCAAGAGTGAGATAAAAGAAATTGTGTTAGGGAACTGGAGAGAAGCACTGGTGCGGTCAAAGGAAATGAATGGCACACTGAAACCAGTCCTGCGCCCCATGCTCTCCCAGAATTCTTATGTCATGTGCGGCAAGGTTATTAAATCAACATTTTGACAGACACCTTATGTCTTATGGTTTGGATGCAGAATTTGTGGTACCCGGACCCTGAACTTAAGTATGCCTAAGGTACTTACAAGCTGGCATAGATATGAAAGAGTTTGGAGATGCAGTAGTCCAGCAATAAAACAACATCATTTGCAGCTGAGGCAGAAGGCTAGGAATCAGTTAGGAGGTGTCATGCTATCATCCTTGCTCCAGTAGTGGTTCACTACATAGAAGTGAGTTGCCTGAAACTATCTCAGTTTCCCCATCTGTAAAACAGGACTAATAACAATCTTACATCTCCCAAAGGAATCATAAGGATTAATTAATTTCATATTTAATGGTCTCTAAAATACTCTACTGAAAAGTATGAAAAAAACCTCAGCTAAGTCTGGGTTGGTTTCAGTTGCTAATGCAGTGAGGCATGTTTCCAAGAAGTTCTTAAATCATCCTCACCTCCTCTATTACAAACCAACCAATTACCTGAAAATAAGAAATCAGATGGTTATCACGTGGCAATAAAAAGATCATTATTGCCTTATCGCATTGGATCTAACCTTCAGGACTACCTGTATTGAATTGAAGAGAATCAGGAGGGCCTTAGGAAGCTTACAGACCTGTTAGCCCTTTTGAGCCCTGCATGTCTTCAACGTGACGTGAAAGGGGAAATACAACGTGGTGTATTTTAGAGATGGCAACCTGAAAGACCAGGTAAAGCTGTAAAGGTACTCTGCCCTGTATCCTTACTGGAAAGGGATGCCAAGAGTTAGGCTATCCTGATTCTTTATATTTAAAACAGAATATTCAACTGTGGGGGTTTTTATCCCGGTAAAAATAAGTATTCTTAGCTGTCCCATTCCCTAATCGCAACATGTGAAAAAAACCAAGAAAACGGAATGGAGAAGAAGGATTCTGATATCCTTTCATGTTCCTCTTCGCAACACTCTTCCCAGTAATGGCCCAAGCAGAACATACGACTCATTGCTAAAGTAATGCAGTACATTAGCAGCTTCCCCCAAGCCTAATGATGTCAGAAGGATTCTACTGCTTTTATTTAATTAATAAATTCTCCAACTGTTAGTACTGCAGAAGCAAACAAAAGTCCAATTAAAATTTGGAATCCCTTGTAGCAGGTGCCTTCATACCTGCCTCTCATGTCCTTTTGTGTTACTGTCAAACACTGAATTTCCCCCAGTATAAATTTTCCTCTTGGAAACCACTGGCATCCTCCCTCCTAAACAGCCTTGTCACAGAGTGGACTAAGGCAAATTACATTGAAGCCAAGAATATGCCTATTCTGGCTATATACTTATTTAAAGTCAAGGACATTTTAAAGAGCAGCTCCGAGCTACTGTAGAGATGCCAGCCTATGATATTTTGTGAAGTATGCCTATGAAGTAAATAAAAATAATAATAATAAAACCCCCAGCACACAAATAATCTTTAATCAGAGACATTACACATTATACAATAACACTGAAAACTGCTGTATACACTAGCCCTTAGTCTGAAAACAAAATACAATATACTGCAATTAAAATGCTCAAATATGCATTATCCACCCCCAGAGACAAATTATTTAAGGAATTACAAATTTCACTACGTGCTTTATACTGTCACAGGAATAGTTCCTTTTCCTGAAGTAAACAGAATTATTCCAGCGAGCAAGAGTGGCACATTTGGGCCACATATATACATTTGGGCTTTTATTGACAAACATCTATGCTTCTTTAATTCTCACAAAGGTCATTTTCTTGTCCATAAAGGCTGTTTCTGCAGCTTCCAGAACTGTAAGAATTCATGACTGACTAGTGGGATATTATTTTTCTTCCAGGAGAGAACGATTAATAAAATACTGCCTCACCAATAAGAGATTTTAATACATTTCCAAAATAAAAAAAATACATAAAATAATATTTATTTCACACTGTTAGAGATACCTACTGAAAGTTGTATCTCATCTTGTCCAGAATATAGGTATTCTGTCACCTATACCACGCACCAGATCATAATCGCAACAATGAAAAATACCAGAGCTTTTCTCCCAATTTTTATATAACGTTATTCAGATCTTTGTAAATTTCTGATAGAAGAAGACCGTATGGCACAACCAAACATATCTGCAAAATGTCTGAGTTATGGAGCATGAGAGGAACATAAACATGGAGCTGTTTCACTTTTATTAATTTATCATTTGGTATCATTTGAATGTATGCTTTATGGCTGGATCTTTGAAAAAGGCCTAACATGATTTCTCATTTCACCTCCACAGTTTAACAGTGTTAAATTTAAATCTGCACCCATAGTATGTGGAGAAGTAGGGTTATCTTATCAATATAGCTGGTTGTGTTTTTGAGCATATGTTGTACTGAACATCCAAATGACATTAGCTACATCCAAGTCTAGCTATTACGTCGAAAGGAAAGACTGAGGGTCTAGGGTTTTTAAAAACAGACAATTCCCTTCTCTAGTAATTTTTATTGTAAAAAAAAAAGGAACACAATGACTATACACATACATGTATTAACTTGTCATATATAAATAAGAGAATAAAGACCTTCCATATTCTGGTGAGAATGCTCATATAAAACAGCTGCATTAACTCCAATAGCTGTGTTTCGAAATACTCTAATTCAATCAGGACAAAGCTATTCTTATAAATATTCTAATTGATGTTGAAAGTGTATCAATTTTGTAAATTTACAAAGCAATAATCCCACACTCTGACATTTAATAATTTAAACCACAACAATAATGGAAACATTTTCCAGCTGAAGAGAGGCACACACAAGAAACCATGGCCATGCCCTAGTAAGGACATAGTTTAAATCACTGAGTTTCTATCAGCCTGCAGGTTGGCATGAGTTTGAACCCAGTGGTTGGAGGTGAAAGATCTCCGCACTAATTTACTACACCACCAAAATGCCTCCTAGTCCCCCTTCTGTGACTCCAAATTAATCTGAATCTGTCTTTGTAATTCTTTTTATCTTGTATCCTAACATATTCAACAACAGTTTTTACTAACAGTGAAGATCTCTCTTCTTTCTCTGTAAGCAAAATTAATCTGAACGGATGTCAACATCAGCTGTGTTCCTGGGATAACAACAAATTTCATCCTCTGTATCCAAATCTAGTGCAGTGCAGCAGTTCACATCTGCAGTCATGCAGGTTACCAGGAGCACTTTGGCTTCACGTCTTTATATATAGTTTGCATTTACTCCCTGTTTTCAAAACCTCTGAGAGACTTGCACAGCATTCATAGAAGACAGCCTCCTCTCCTTTAAATGTCAATGACTCCTGACAGCTCTGCCCCTCAGGAACTCCTGAATCCTGAAGGATGAATCCTGTGCTCTCAGAACAGGGCTCCTTCGGTAACCAGCTTCCTCCAAAACAAACCTAGCAAACAACCTGTGAGCATTCACACTAAAGGGAAAAAATACAGAGGAGCCTACTTCTTCAGGGATAGCTAGGAGAGTAATTTTTCTTTAAGATGCAAACCATCGTATGCTTTGTCTTGTATTTCAAAAAGTACATATATAGTTCTATAAATATATATGTGTAAAATATATGTATCTATCAATATATAATAAATATATATATACATATATACACAATGAGTATATTTCTGATAACAACTTGCCTTGTGCTCAGTTCCAATAAATCATTGTATCAGTCCAAGAAGTTCCTAACCTTGTAATGAGAAGCAGCAGAAGAAACATCCTGCAGCAGGCCATGGATTTGTGACAAACATTTCAACTGGTCTACCTTCAGTGCAACTTCTTCCCTAAACCTTCCCCTGTGGTTTGTTTTGATATCAAATATTGTCATTCTGTGGGAAGATGACTGAATTCTGTTGGGGATACCCTGGCCATGGTGAAGTCAAAAGAAAGACCTTCAAAAAGCATGCAAGCTCTTTAACCCAGGCCATCTATAGGACAAATGGCACTGGAAAATGCCTACAAGCTGTTACTGCACAAAGGTAAGAGACACCTGAGATGACAGTCTGCTGGATCTTCAGTTTAACCCAGCACAGTCACTCCTCTAAGCAGGCAAAGCTCCTGCAGTGCTGGAGAAGGGCCATTTCAGTACAGAGAGTTTTTGCTAAACAGCTGGAGCTGGAGAGAAGTTCCCAGACTATCTCCCAGACTTGGGACTAACCCCTCTCTGCAAGGGGAGAAAGAAAGAGATTCCTCATACACTGGGCCATCCAGTTCAGCAGCAGAGATGAAAAGAGTGATATATGTAAATTAAGGTAGGATGGCCTTGGTCACCAAGGATGCACTGCTTGATGTCAAAGGAGCTCTGCTAATTTTCAGCAGCAGAGACCCTGTCCTATTTATCTAAAAGCTTTCTGCAACTGAATTTTGCCCACACTTCCCTCAACTGCACATTCAATGAAGGTGTGAATGGATATAAGGTAATCTCTTTACATGCACATTTTATCATACGTGCATGCCTTATGCAAAACTGCGCACAGCAGCAGAGAGGTAACAGACATGCTAAAGCCCATCCTTTTTAAGTCTCCCCCAGGCCATTAGCAGTTTCAAAAAACACAGCACACTCATCAGATTTAGGAAATTTAAAAGCTTTGCAGGTAATATGCATACTCTCTTTTCTCCTACCATGTCTTAAAAATCCCTCCCCTCTCCACCCCCTGATTTCATAATTTGCTGCACAAAATTATGATGACACAGTGAAGACCATCATCATCATCATCATCATCATCTTGATTTAGGTAAAAGACACATTTATCACATCTAGCAGCACGTTGCTAAGGTCCTTTTGATAAAGAAAGAAATTAGGCCTCCACATAGGGAACACAGTGTCTGCCTAATCTTTCTTCCTCTGTTGTTGTGTCAAGAGACAGATCTTTCCAACACACAGATCCTCATTGGACTCAAAGCTATTGAAGGAAGCTTTAAAACGAGATATATGGGCCATTCTGCTCAGCTCCTCTGAAGTCTTTAGGGCCTTGTGTGCCTGCCAGATTACAATTTGCCTCTGGCAGAGGCCACTATTTTTTGAGTCAAAACTAAAATCTGTGCAAAAGAAACTAAAAACTCATTTTCTAGGTAACTATTATGGTGACACCTATCTTGTCAAACAAAGTATCAATCAGAAAAAAAAAAAGGAAGCCGAAACCATCAATTAATGAATTTGGGATTTCTCTTTTTTATCCATACGAGGTTGTTCAAAAAGAAGTAATCTTTAAATTCAGTCAATTAAGAACATAATTTAAAATCAGCTTCAGGGTCCAGACCTGCCCTCAAGACAATTTACCAATTTTGTAGCTTTGCAATCAGATTTATGTATTTTTCTTAAAAAAATCCACCCAACCTTCCTCCTGTATTAAAGGCACAAACAAACAAATGTCAAATCTGACTAATGCTCCACTGGCTTCAACAGGCTTTGAACTCATTCTCACCATTTCCTTCAGGGAAACAGTTGAACCATTTATAAACAAAGTAGTATAAAATTTAAGCAAACGGAGAAAAAAACATTTTCCTTTTTTCCAAGACTGTAAACTGCCTTGGAATAATAACAGAATTGCAGCCTAAATTGCTGGCACCCTTTATTTTTGTATTCAGTAGTCCTGAAAATTTATGGAAGGTTTTAGCTAGGGATGCTCTTACTTTATAATCCCAGAATGAATTGCTCTGACTTTCAAATTTACAGAAATGTAAAAGGTACCACTTGTAAATAAAACTATAAAAAAGACAAGACATAAACAATGCTATTAGAGGTAATCACTAGTACAAGCAAGTTGTACTTTATTATTTTTGGAACTATGTCTATAACCTGCATCATGGATCAGAAACCCATTGCATTAGGTACTGCACAAAGTCAAAGCACATGAAGGAGGCATTTTCTTCCTGAAAAGATCTTACTTTTAGACAATAGACAACAGCTGTTTAAAGACAGAAGGAATTAGCATAGGAAAAGCATTCAGTTAACATCAATTAGTAGTCATCTTGGCACATAAGCAGATAAACCATTTTTTGTGTCACAAGGAAATGCAAGCTCTGAAAGTCATTTCTCAAGGGCAATATCCTCAATATCCTCAAAGATGAACTGGCATTCTGGGCTGATAAAGAAGAGTGTGTAAATACTTGGATACTATATGAAAGGTTAGTTAAATCAGTGAGAAGACAGACCATGAGAGACTGCAAGAATGAGACCAAGCATGTTGCATTTGATGGATTCATCCCCAGTGGTCATATGCTGAGGTGCAATAACTAAGGCATAACAGAGCAGGGAACTGAGCATGTGGGATACAGAGAAGGAAGATGGTCTCTTAAAGATGTTATGCAAAATAATCTGTAAGATTTGGCATAGTCTCAGTAGAGGATATGAGTAGATGATAATGATGTCTGCATCACACACCTGATTCACAAGAAGACTGGTGGCAGGGGGTACAGCAACGGAGAAAAAAGTAACAAGAAGAGTGGTGTCGGAAAGAAGGTTGGATAAATGTAAACCCATTTTGTATAACAAGGGCGGAAATGAGAAAATTAGTTATTCCAATTAAAACCAAGCATGTGCATATTTATACCTTTAAATAAACTAGTTCAATTCTATTACCCGTGTTTAGGTAGTGAGGAGTTTTATTTGCATAATAACCTAGATGATTAATTGTGGCAAGCTTCTGGAAAAGATCAGTTCTTTTCTGTCAAAAAGACACTGGTTGTTCATCATAAGGGCAATAATAAATATTGAAGCACAAAGTACTTATTCCACGTAACCTTGCAGCAAACTTACAAAACCAAATTCACACAAGATGCCTCCTAATGTACATGATGCCACATCCATGTTTTGTGACCAAGGGATCAGACAACGGACAGTCTCTCATCCAAGGCAATGGCATTTATCTTAACTGAGACTGGCATATCTGGGCCCAGTTTCTGAACTACCCCTATGATGCCCTTTCTTTACCAGCTATAAACCATGTCAGAGTGTATAAGAGACAATATACATTCAAGTGGATGCAACAACCATGTGGGGTGGGGTGTGCTCTGATTTAAGTAAGGATGGAATATATCAGATAAAGAGAAATTATTATGATTACAGCAGCAGAAACAACACAAATATTTATACTAAGTGTCCATTTTAGTTCTGCTTTCAGTTCATCCCAATCATCACTTTCCTTCTGAAACTCCCTGATCTTGATTTCTGTCTGGACATACATTTAAGGAAAGTTTGAGCATCAACAGCTCAGCCATTCATGAGAAGTGAAATAAAGCCTTGCCATAATGAAAAAAAATGATTGCATCCTTGCTTTAAATAGCTCCCTAGTCAAGATGGCCACAGTTGGAGAGCCAGCATTTGGCAAGAAAAATTCTCAGTGGGAAGATATCTTGGCTTCTTTGAAGGAAAACTTGCTTTGATTTGGTACGTTCTTTTCTGTACATACTGAAAGTTCACGATACAAGGTCTGCTGGAGCGAAATCTTGTCACTGACTTGTTTGGTCTTGTACCAAGCCCCAGTAACTGAGGAGCTATTCTGTACATGAGGCCACTTGCATAGTCTCAAACATGCACAGAAAAATGTGGGGAAATCAGTGTTGTGAAACAGCAGGGATATCAAAGATTGAAGAAAGAGCTCCTACAGCTCTCGAAAGTACTCCTGTCACCTTCCATGATCTGAAGAAGCTATAACAGCTGAAAGAATTGCTCCACAGACATTCAGTTACACCAAGGACTTGCATTTTAAGCATTATCTTACCTACAACGAAATGGATTTATTTTAACATCTCAGGAAACATTTGCCAAGTAATTAACAAAGCCCCACCAATCCCCCTTCCCCTATTTTAACATGTGTGGTTTTGTTGTTATTGAATCAAAGAAATCAAAACCCATGTAATCAATTTCAGCTGAGTCAGACCTTGTACATTTTGGAAACCATCCACCTTTTAAAACAGAAGTCACAGTACCTTGAAAGCAGAAGCTCCAAAAGAAAAGTTGATATATATTTTAAAAAATAGTACCACCATCATATTTTGAACAACTCCTTGGAGTTTGCTAAGCTTCAAACTTCCCTGTGCCTTCAGGCTCTGTCTTCTTGCATCTCAGCTATGCAACTGTTGCATCTGAACTGATAAGGAACGGTAACTCCCCTACATACAAATCCATTTACACTTCTACTCAAAACTCCACTGCACTGTATGTGCATCTGCAATTCTGCTGTAAGAAAATCACTGCAAAGCAACTATAACAGTGCTGCACAGCACAAGTCACAGAACTGGAAGGGTGCCAGGAGCCAAAAGAAAACTGCCTTCCTGGCACCAGTCATTTTACCTGTCAGTCTCTGAAATGAGCCACTGCTTAGATGAAATTAAGGCTTAAAAGGATGTTCGCATCCTTGTTTGTTTCTGGAAGACAAACACAATCTAACTCCTTCTGATGTTGCCTCATCAAAGCAGTTTTACTTTCTGAACAGAAAACTCGATAGGCAGGTTGTGCTGCCCATAAATGTTGATTTTCATAGAGAAACCAAGCTTTTCCTTTTAAGGGAAAGATTCCTCTTAAAAAAGAAAACATAGGAGAAGTGCAATTTGCCCTGAACTTTGAGGAATAACTTCTTTTCAGCATTAGATCACTAGATGTGCCTGCCTATCCTAATCTCACACACTTTTTCTGTGTTTGGTCTCCTCATAGCATACGCTATCTTCATTCATTGGACCTCTCAGACTGAGAGGAGAGCAGCCAGGCTGGTGAAGGGCCTTGAACACAAGCCCTATGAGGAGAGGCTGAGGGAGCTGGGGCTGTTTAGCCTGGAGAAGAGAAGGCTCAGGGGAGACCTCATCACTCTCTACAACTATCTGAAAGGAGGTTGTAGCCAGGTGGGGGTTGGTCTATTCTCCCAGGCAACCAGCAGTAAAACAAGAGGGCATGGCCTTAAGCTGTGCCAGGGGAGGTTTAGGTTAGATATCAGAAAGAAATTCTTTACAGAGAGAGTAATCAGCCATTGGAATGGGCTGCCCAAGGAAGTGGTGGATTCTCCATCCCTGGAGGTTTTTAAGATGAGGTTGGACGTGGCACTTAGTTCCACAGTCTAGTAACCGTGGTGGTGTTGGATCAAGGGTTGGACTTGATGATCTCAGAGGTCCTTTCCAACACGTCTGATTCTATGATTCTATGATGAAGAGCTGCTTTGCGGCAAAAAGTCATCAATATAATCTTTCCAGGGAAATATTTTTCTATTTTTCTTCAGTACATTAATAGAACTAACTACAATTTACACAACAAGCATTCTAAATAAAAAGTGTACTTACAATTCTTTTGATAACATAAAAACATTTACGAATAATGGGGTATAATTCAGCACGTTTTTAGCAATCTGGACCTCAGTACCGAAAACAAGCTGCAACATCCAGGAGCACTTTCCTTACAATTAACTTAATCCTGAAATGGTGCTGCCACACTCAGCCCGCATAAAAAATGTACAGTTGTGTTTTTCAAATGTTAAAATTTATTACTATTTGTTTCTCTAATAGCTTGCAATGAAATCCAGAACATGGAAGAAATTCTTACTTTAAAAAAGCATTCATTAGAGGTGGGTGGGAAGGGAGAGAGCAGAATGCACTGCTTCCTTTTCAACAGCATGCTAAAACCAGTGAGTCACTAGAGCTAAGCTCTGTATTAGCAGAGTATCCATCAAGCCATCATCAATAGTTTGAATGGAATACACAAAGATGGAGTTCATGATGTAAACAAACACTGGTCTCATAAACAGGTATCATACAAATGCAAATATGATTATACAAACCAGCACTTACTGCCATAAAATGCAACCTAAAATATACACTCTAGACTTGCAATTACTGCAATGCTCAGAAACCAAGGTAATGTGATCAGAGCATCAGACCTATAGTCACTGGATGAAATTCAGACCTTGCTGACGGCCCAATCAAGCACCTATTTAGTCAGAAGTGCATCAATGTCTTTACATTGAAACTGTCCAAAATGAACTTTTCCTGAAAAGGTCAATGATAAAAATCCATGGGTCTCTGAACGGAGGAGTATCTAGCACAGGAGTTGGTGCATCAAACACACTTGGGACACCTGATAGTTGTCCTCTGCTGAGAAAAGCCAGGGGACAGGAGGAGTTTGGAGTACGCAAGGAGGACCTGGAGCAGCTCCAGCGTTACTCAGCGTGGTTGCACATGCATATTCCCTTGCATATGTATTCATGAACAAGGACAATAACCAATCTCGTCTGGTAGGAAAACAAGGCCTATCAGGAACATTTATATCACAAGTTCAGACAAAGCCTGCAGATGCAGCCTGCCACAGGAAGGGTTTACTGTCCATACTACAGCCTGTCATTGTAAGTGACTGTATAGATACTCCACAGTGATAAATTAACTAAAAGACAATCAGCCGTGCTTAGGATGCTTAATTTCAGAGATACATTATCATGGCTGTAAAATGCTTCTGAACATAAAGCTCAGAATTGGTCTGTGCCTTAAGGCACTTCTACTCTGCTTGAGCCCTACCTAACTAAGACACCAAAATGTACTTTGTGACAGTCCAGATCAGTTAATATTTCTATGCTAGTCACTCCCTGATTTTAAGGCTGATGGCACTGCATTTTCAATTCTTTTTAATGAAGAGTCAGGACTGTGGTAAGCTGTGAAACTGTCGGCATTATCTTTTACAAACATTATAAGAGAAGCCATTTGTCTGTCCAGGTTTGCTCTGATGCCTACTTATCTGTGTGATTGTGCTCAGAATTAAAGGAACTATAACAGCAAATATATAAAGGAAAGGTTAAAAAAGTAATGACAGCTACACAACTTAGAGAAGGTAAAAATAACCACAGTTGATTTTCTTCAAGTTGCAGTCCTCCCAAAATCCAGCCTGGGATAGACAGAAACCTGGTATCTTCAGAGGTTTGAGAAAGGAGAGGGATTTTTCTAGGCATGCTGGAAAAATCAGAGTATATGTCAGTGAAACAGTCAACAACCTGGAAAAACTGAAAACCAGAAAGCAGATGTATCTTGTGGGCTGAACAGGCCTCTGCAGAGGCATCTGGATAGGATGGATCAATGGGCCAAAGCCAGTGGTATGAGGTTTAACAAGACAAAGTGACAGGTCCTGCACTTGGGTCACAACAACCCCGTGCAGCTCTACAGGCTTGGGGCAGAGTGGCTGGAAAGGCGCCAGTGGAAAAGGACCTGGGGGTGCTGGTCAACAGTTTCCTGAATATGAGTCAGCAGTGTGCCCAGATGGACAAAACGGGCAATGGCATCCTGACTTGTATCGGCAATAGTGTCGCCAGCAGGACCAGGGCAGCGATCAACCCCTGTGCTCGGCACTAGTGACATCACACCTCAAATCCTGTGTCCAGTTCTGGGCCCCTTCACTACAAGAAAGACATTGAGGTGCTGGAGCATGTCCAGAGAAGGGGAACAAAGCTGGTGAAGGGTCTGGAGCACAAGTCCTGTGAGGAACAGTTGAGAGAGCGGGGGTTGTTTAGTCTGGAGAAAAGGAGGCTCAAGGGAGATCTTAGCACTTTCTACAACTAGGTAGGTTGTAGAGGAGGTTGTAGCAAGGTGGGAGTCTGCCTCTTCTCCCAGACAACTAGTGACAGGACAAGACAAAATGGCCTCAAATTGTGCCAGGGGAGTTTCAGGTTTGACATTTGGAAGAATTTTTTCACCAACAGAATAGTTAAGCATTGGAATGGGTTGCCCAGGGAGGTGTTGGAATCACCATCCTTGGGAGTATTCAAGAAATTACTGAATGTGGCATTAGTGGTTTAGTTGACATAGTAGTGTCCAGTCAAAAGTTGGATTCAATGATCTTGGAGGTCTTTTCCAACCTTAATGATTCTGTGATTCTAAGAGTAATGCACTACAGGTCCTAATTTCACAAATGGCATTGAAGCTAAAAGTTGTCTCTAATAATTCATATCTACAGCATGTCCTTGCAGATGAGGAGACTAAAATAGCAGCACAGAACTGAAAAACAAAAAAGGCATTCTGTTTTAAATCAATAGAATGAAGTAAAAAATACATATTAGTACTAGACACTATCTTGATGGGCAGTTTGGAAGTCTCTGAAGAATATAACCTGTTAAGGCTATGCCACAGATCACAAACTATTAGAAGACTGCCATTTGCTAAAATAATTCTTTAAGTGTATGCTAGCTCCAGACTGTATCATGAGAAAGTTACACACTTAAAAGAATGGAGTTTTCCATGACTTCTGCCTAACAAAATTTTGATTGAAATCTAAGTGTCAGCACTGAGAACACAGGGTTGACATAACAAATGCCATAGCCAATTTGAACAATTATGAGCCCAAATCTGCCATCATTTACATATACATACGATTCCAGCTGGTAAGCTCAAATTATGTATGCACAATGAACAGAGAATACTTTTTTATATATCTCCAAGTTTCATCACAAAAGATACAATGGATATTCAAGTCAAGAGCATTTAAGCAAAAGATGCTTTCTGGAATATGCTGATCACCCTTTTCCATGTATCTGTCCCAAATACTGCAAGTCTGATAGTGATGTACTGTTTTACATGTAAACTTGTACTGTAAATACAAAAAGAATGCAAAAGGATTCACTAAGGATGTCAAATGCAGCAACAAGTCAACAATTTTTTTGCATCTCAGCTGTTGTATTCCTGTTTGTTTTGTTATTGCTCTCCTTTATGGGTACCCACCTCAAACTAATGACAGCAAGGCTTCCCAAATAGGAGCATGACTTGTGCAAGTCTCTCCTGTGCCCAAAACAGAACAAAATCATTCTTGAATATGAATGATTCAGGCTAGATTTTGAAACAACCAGATGAAGATGATCATGATGTGCTTCTCCTTCCAAGAGGGAGATGAAGGAAGTTGTGCTTACACTCT
The DNA here is from genome assembly GCA_013399855.1 of Oxyruncus cristatus. Classification (NCBI taxonomy): domain Eukaryota; kingdom Metazoa; phylum Chordata; class Aves; order Passeriformes; family Cotingidae; genus Oxyruncus; species Oxyruncus cristatus. The sequence goes on from VXAY01004283.1 coordinate 303,317, forward strand.
TGCTTGGGCCAGCTTTGTCCATTTGCGGTCTGACAGCCCAATAACAGAGTTTAAGCAGCAAGGCAGCTTCTTGTGGGTCTGCCTATTCCACCAGCTCTCTACAGCCACAGGAAATATCAACCATACCTGTAACCACCACCTCGACCACTGATTGATCAGTGCATAATTTTAGTAGCTCGGGCAGCATGTAAAATAAGATGACACTGCCCTCCAAAAGTCAGGAGTTTTGAAAGTATGATCCCTGAATCTTCGGCAAGCAATGAGCTGCATCTCAGATGTCTGCAAAGTTTAACTGAGAATGCCTGCATCTCCAGAAGAAAAATAGGTAATGACAGATCAAACACTTGGAAGGTGTCTAGCTTGCTCCATTTCACAGAGCCCAGTGGGGTGAAGGCACTAAGTTAAAATGTTCTCTTGGAATTTACATGACAATAAGGTGGGGAAACTTGTTGCTTTGCTTCACACATTGTTTCTTTAACACACTCCTTTCTGGGAAGAGTTGGCAATACTGTCTGTGACTCATCTACCAGTGCCTTCCACTAACTTTGCTGAGAGATCACAACCCTTTCAAAATGAAATTTCTAAAAAAACACTGATCTGAACAACATTCATATAATTTGTGGTTTAAGACGTGGATACTATTAGAAGATTCTATGCTAATTATATTTTTCCTTATTATTTGTTTTCCTTTATATCCTTCTTCAACACTATTACAATACTGTTCGTTAAAAAGAATCATAAAATTGTTTTGGTTGGAAGGGATATTAAAGATCATCTAGTTCCAACCTCCCTGCCACTGGCAGGCACACCCTCCACTAGACAAGGCTGCTCAGAGCCTCATCCAACCTGGCTTTGTACTCTTCCAGGGATGGGGCATCCACAACTTCTCTGGGCAACCTGTGCCAGTATCTATCTCACCACCCTTATAGTAAAAAAATTCCCTCCTAATATCTAAACTAAATCTGCTCTCTTTCAGTTGAAAGCCACTTCCCCTTGTCCTGTCACTACATACCGTTGTAAACCCTCTCCAGCTCTCTTGAAGGCCACCCTTTTGGTACTGGAAGGCTGCTCTAAGGTCTCCCCTGAGCCAGGAGAAGAGTAGGCTCAGGGGAGACCTCATCAATCAGACATTGGAATGGGCTGCCAGCGAGGCGGTGGAATTCTCCATCCCTGGGGGTTTTTGAGATGAGACTGGATGTGGCACTTAGTGCCATAGTCTAGTAACCACAGCAGTGTTGGATCAAGGGTTGGACTTCATGATCTCAGAGGTCTTTTCCAACCTGGTTGATCCTGTGATTCTGTGATTCTCTTCTTTAGGCTGAACAACCTCAACTCTCTCAGTTTGTCTTTTCAGGAGAGATGCTCCAGCCCCCTGATGATCTTTGAGGCACTACTCTAGACTCACTTCAAAACAACCTGTTCTTTTTAATAAAAAAAAGACCAAAAAACCCCCAACCAACCAACCAAACTAACAAAACGCCCAACATGTGAAAGGGGGATTTTCTTTTACTAATAAGAACATATATATTTTTTAGCTATCTTTTCATTCAAATAATAAATGCCAACTTCAGTATCTCACCTAAAATGATCACTGCATTTCTGTGTTTTCTTCCGAAAAAGTATAAATCAGCCAAAAGATTGTAACGCTCACCTATCTGCAAAACTAAGGCATATGTGACCTGCTCTTTTCTGAGACCGGTGTCCGAGTCTAGCAAGATGAATCAGATGCAATACATTATTCTTCCATTTATGTTTTTTCTTTACTTTTATCAAACACTCAGTGTCTCAGCACCAAAGACTTGCAATATAACTGACTGCATTTGCGGATGAGCTTTTTCTCAAGATATGGACATTACAAGTCATGGACAAAAAATGACCATCGACCTCATAGCGAAGGGCTGGAGTAGAACATAGAATGTAAAATAGTAAAATAGAATGCAACCCCAATTTGCTATGTACAGCACATCATTTGCTCTTTTGCCAGCATACCTAGAAATATATATTGAGAACAAATGGTGCATTTGACCTTACTGACAGTAGCACCAGAGGGAATCCTGTGTTGTTTCAGAGCTCGTAAACCTACTTATATCATCACTGCAGTGCAATTTGTCCTTATTTTTCTTAAAAAACCACCACCTAGAACCCATACAACATTAAAAGCAAACCAGCAATTTTTTTCATAGCACTGGTATTTTAAACCACTATGTGTTAGCACATATACGTCGGCACTTTTTGGAAAGGAAATGGACTTGCTTGACACCGCGAGGGTAAATTAAGTTTATGCATAAATACAAACCAAAAAATACTATGTTTATGGTGTGATGTGATAAATGAAATCAACTTTTCACGATTCATGATGAATAAATTTACTAAACTACACTTTTTTACCTTATGGGTACACACATTAACCCATGAAAAGAAAATGACTCCTGGGAACTATAATTCTTTGAAGAAAAATCTCAAAAAGGACTCGCTCTTGTAACAACATAATGTCTAAAGCTGAAAGGCTGGGGAGCTTAAACAGCAGCAAGGGGCAGATAGAGACAAGACTGAGAGATTTTCACCCTTTTGAGTCAACAAGGGAGTGTTCCAGCTGACATATGCAGCCTCTGCTTGCCCTTTGTCATGTCTGTGTTTCACCTCAAAAACTGTCAGTGACTTGTCAGAATCAATCAGAAAAGCTAATGCAATTCTGCAATGATGTACAAGTTTGGACAGCATGACATCAAATTTCTGGTAGTGTGTGTCAAGTACCATATGAAAACAGATGTCCTCATTACTCCACTGCTTTGGTACAAAAGAGTACATCTTACCTTTTTGACCCGTATCTGGCAATTGGGGGATTATAATAAAGGACAGCAAGCGATTACAGCCTCTAGCCAGTATTTTTATCATATAAATCGAATTCTAATCCTCTTTATCTTCCGGCAAAAGAAGTTTGCTTTATCAGGTGCAGTTTTCCTCGTGGATGCTGCTTTATGTTCCAGAGACTTAGAAGTCAGATGTCAGTGCTCTGACGACCTGACACAACCCACCATTTTGCTTAATGCAACAGGGTTTTCCAGAGTTCCAGTCATTAACTGCTACAGCTTGACCAGAAAAGCCAAAGCTTGTTACTGAGCAGTTGTGCAGCTCCTGGATGAAGCCCGAGCTCAGAGAATGATTAGGGATCTGAGATGCAGCCTCAGCAGTGGTTTACAGACATCTCAGTCCTTCCCTACAGCCAGAGTCCTTATTCCTAATATATTCCATGGTCCTCAAGTGTCATAGCTGCAGGCGAAGCATGGAAAAACATGTATGGCTGCAAATTTATTCCAAACATACCTAGTATTTTAATTGCGCATTTTTCATTATCTTAAATGATGAACAGCACTCCTCCAACAACCTTCTCTTTCATTAAACCAGGACATACAAAACCAAACTCAAGCCACACTTCTTTTTGATACTGTCACCAAGCTCTACTGATGCTATATAAGAATAGAGAGCATTTTTTTAAGAAGGAATTAAGTGAGGATGCCAGCAGACTTCAACTTCCTAGGACTCTTTTGCTCGATGTGTAACAGCTGAAACCGGTAAAATCCCCGGATGAACAAGTCTATCCAAAACAAGCATGGATAAGGATGCTTACTTCAGAGCATCCTCGTGGAAACAACCATCAGACTCTCTAATTCCATTTGTAAAGGAACTCTATAACCTGAGGTGTATTAGAATGTAAAAGAAATTTGATATAAAACTGATTTGAATGTAAAAAGAATTAATTCCTACCACATGTAATTAGAGGGAGAGGAATAATTTTATCTCATGAGTAAAATGCAAGCACACCTCCCTGTACCAGATAATACCCAGGAACAGACTCATAATTAGATGCCTTAGGAAGGAGCACCACTCTCCCTGCTTGGAGCCAACTCTGGAATCTGAAACTTGCCAGAGAATTCTCTTTGTGCTAACTGGGAATGGCAGAGTGAGTCTCTGAATTACTTTGTTTGCTGGTTGTGCTCTCTCTCTCGCTCAGTGGGCTCCTTGGGGTGTCCAGCCTGCTGTTACTTAGGATGTCTGTACAGCCACAGTCCCTTTCTGGGAAAGAGCTGGCAGCAAAGCTTCTGTGCAAGGATGGGCAATGGCAAGGGAATGAATCTCATCTGCAAGAGCTCACATTACGTATTCCCCGACAAGGAGATGTGCTTCCACAAAGCCACACAGCATAAAATAATACAATAATATTCAGAGTTTTGTATCACTATTCCTGTTCAAATCTCTAAGCATATTACAGAAGAGACACAAAAAGGAGTAAGAAGATCTGGTTCATGAAAATGTATGACCCCTGCTTTATTAGCAGGTCATGCTACCTACCACCAGTGCCTAGAACACAGTATTCCTGCACAGCAATGAACAGATAAATGTAATAAGGATGGAACTGTCATCAGTTGAAGTAAGATGGTATTAGGTCTTTGAATCCTTTCAGTTAGTGGTTTTGAGAGAGCCAAAAGAGATCCTGCACAGCACAAATGATGGTTAAATTCTTTGTGATTTGTGCAATCAGCACACTCACTCTCACGAGGGCCTGAGCAACTCATCTTGGGTGCTAAACAACTTTGGTTAACACTAAATTAGCTTGACCTTTAATTTGCCATGGAATTGTCTTCATCTGTGTCCACTCTTCACACAGATTTTAGGAGCTGGCTTTCCTCAAAGTACTTCAAAGCTTCTTACTCTAAGTTCAGCCTTTCCAGCTACTCACAATAGCTAAAACATTTTACTCCAACATCTAACACATTTGGAGATAACACATGGCTTGCAAGAACATGGTAATATCAGCATATTTAACACACAAAAAATATGAGATCTTTGCGATTATGAAGACCAGGGTTGGCACATTACATTTCAGGAGTAGCTACTGTATTGCTGTACAATACTACTGTACAATAAAGGGCTTCTATACTCGACCCAAAGTTTGTCCTTAAATACATACTGGTGCACAGTTCAGGGTTCTTTGGTATACAATAAATGCAACCCTTTGACCTCCCACAACTTGTACATTATTTCCCTGGGTCACCTCTTCTCACAAAACCAACTTCTACAAGAAAATGGGCAACATGCGGGTCTTCTAGTGAGGAAAATAAAGATGAAAATGGAATTTTCATCCTGATCAAATATACGAGTGAAGAATCATCAACCGTGTTCAGTGCAGTGCCACTTAGTAAAGCAAATGTATAAATACTATTGTAACTGTATTAATATTATTAAGAAAAATAGAGGGGTTTTTTTCAGGCATAATAAGTGTGCATCAAAAAGATTTGCCTACCTTCCCCATGTACTGTATATGAGTGGATGTTGTTTCAACTACCACTGCAGATTAAAAGATCATCATTACAGGAGAGGAGTTTTTGGCAGCCAATCTGAGAATGACCTCCTATTCCATATGCAAGCTGCATCTTTCTCCTCTCTCTTTCCAGAAACACATGCCAGCATGGAGTATTAGAACCCAAGCAACATGCCTAGCAGAATAAAATAATGCACAGTACACAAAAACTCACCATCATTCAGGTTGGGAGGGACCTTTTGAGATTGTATAGTCCAACCCACCTGCTCAAGCAGGGTCATTTAGAGCTGGTTGCCAGGCCATGTATTGACAGTTGGGGGACTCCAAAACATGCCTGAGGAACCTGTTCCAATGTCTGACCACCCTCACAGTAAAAAAGTGTCTTCTTGTGTTCAGATGTAAGGAATAACAGAACAGACCACACCTGACAAATCTTAGCCATTCTACTCCATGTGCCACTGAAAGAGGTTCTGATATCTCAACACTGAAGATGAGTAAGAACCTCTGGAGATAAGGAGGGGCAGATCTTAAGTGACAATCATGCAAGTACACAACAGACACCCCCAGAGAAACCTCTCTCTCGTTTCCCCACAACCTTACGCTCTTCCTCCTGCAATCCATCCCAAGGGTACTCACACCTGCACTCCCTGCATTTTCCCAGCTGGTCAGGGCTCTTCACCCCCTTTCTTTCCCTCTCATCCCAAGAATCAGGAAACTCCAGGATACACAATGCGTCTCTAACACCAAATATCTTCCACTGTATCTGCGTGACACCTTCAAAGTGAGGCAGCCACTAGCTGCCACACAAGTATTGATGCTCAGACAAAACAAGTTATAACACAAATATTGAACAGATTTTCTTTTTAAAATTGAAATGAATGACATTTCTTCAGTAAATATACAGAGTATTTTAATTGAATTTGTATTTGCTCTTCTGTTTACTGAGTTCTCTTCGGACCAAGCGACAAACAAATCTGTCTCTAGACTGCTCTATCTATAAAAGAAATCTCATTTATCATTGAAAAAACTCAAAACCCTAGGTTAATATTCTCTTTCCTTTCTATACAGAATCTGAATCTTCTTAGGGTTCTTTTGCATTTGTGACTCTCGGTGCTGTCACAAAAATATTTTATTAATGTCCTCAAACATTAGCAGAGGCTTCCAGTTGTTAAAATTGTTCTTTCTCGTATGTGCTTTGTAAAAACACGATCAAGGACAGCACAATTTAACTTCTGCAAACATCAATTTTTTATGATAAATCAACAGGGCAGCAGATACATGTATTATGAAGTTAATGGTCTGTCAAGATATTAACAATGTTGATTCCTGAAGAGAAGTCTAGAATTTAAAAGACAAAACTGGGTTTATTGGATAGGACAGATTGCTGCTTGTCTGACCAACTTAGTCTGTGTGACAGAGCTACAAGCTGCCTTTGGGTTCACAAGTCCTTCAAAACCGAAGATTCATGGTAATAGAAAGCTTTTCAGCATAAAGCACCCAACAATCAGAGTTAAAGTTTTATTTATTGGCTCTGACCATCTACTTCTGTTATCAACCATAAGGGCCCATACACTTCATCAACTCCCAACAATAGCCGCAAGCTTGGACAATCTGTCTTGTGTCTTCATTGGGTAAAACTTCAATGGAGCAGCATCGATTAAAGAACAGCCCACGCATAAAATGGAAACTCATTAAAATAAACTTTTTCAAAGGGGGAAGAAACTTCAGTTCCAATTGAATTGAACTGTTTTTATTTCAGAGATGAAAGCTCCATTACCCAGCTATACATTCATGTGCTCATGGCTTAAGTGCTTTTTATTTGACTTAAACTTTTGGTTTCTTCCCATGTCTTTTTGGAGGCTTGAGAAACATAATAGGAATTCAGAGCTTATTGAGCTTGATTGGAACACAGTATCTGTGAACCTCATCATAATACCTCTTGGACCTTTATGTTTATCGTCTCACTGTGGCCTCTTTTGTGTGTCTTCCAGGCCTTTCCTACAAGAACAATTGTCTCCTTTCACACGTATTTGCAGAGGCGTTTTTAATGCTTTAAACATTTTTAAATGAGCAGACACAAAGTAATGAAGAAATAAAAATAACGCAGGTGTAGTCATTTACATTATAGATGGAAGACTGCATAAGCTGCTGATGTCAAGATGGCTTTCCTAAAGTGTTTATATGAAAACTGACTTGCAGCTTACTGCCTGAAAATCTCACCTTGAACTTATTATGAGGGCAATAATAATATGAAAAAATACAGATGGTAACCTGTGCTATCTGGAAACCCCAGTTTAAACAGAGCAAGCTTAATACATGGTAGATTATTCATTTATATCAAAGCTAAGTAATAATATTCCAAATGCTTTGATTTTAGATGACTGAACACTAAATGAAATGAACTATATTCTCAGTTACTTACATATACTGAATGTCAAGAGAAATTTGTTTAACACTGTGAAGCTATACAGAAATATTCACCGACTGTGCCACCAAACACCCTGCATTGCAGAAAACGAGCCCACAAACGTTTTACAAAATTTCATCGCACTATGTGCTTTTGCCTTCATACATCCTTTTATGAAACACAAAGGAATTCAACTCTATTAAAAACACATGCAAATATTTCTAAGAACTTTCTTCTTAAATAATAGCATATGGCTTGCATAAAGATTAACATACAGAAGATGAATTTCTTTGTGCTTCAAATTCACCCACCAATTTTTTTTCACCTAAATTCTCATTTGGGGTGAAAAATATCAAATTACCTTTGATTTCAGCTAAACATAGATGCGCGCAACAGAACCTGGCTCCTCAAGTTTACATATGGCCACACAAAGGCTGAGAAAACACAAAGGTCTATTAATGATCATCTCCCTAGAACACAAAAAATGTACTTCATGCAGCACATTATTTAAAAACAATGTGTGGAAATCAGACAGATTTAAGACCTGCATTATTCTAAATTTTTGCATAAAGACTCAGTGTTGATTATAAATTAGTTTTTCTTATCAATGTGTTCATTCTTGCACATTTAATTCCTGAGGCTGATAGACATTAGTCTAACACTTAAACAAGACAAGGAGAGTCTGAATACTCAAGAGAAAGCCATGCAAATCTGGGAGTCTGGTACTCCCAAATCTGATCGTAATCTTACGATTTCTGTGCTGCACTTGTCCTTCGGATACTGAATGAAGGTACAGCTCACAGTCTAGTGAAGCAAACCCCAATTAGCTTTTACCTAGAGACAACATCACTGAAGATATACTTAGGCTGTCCCAAGTCCACATGCTGACCGGTACACTGCCACAGCTTCCCTACCTTTATTGCTCTCACCTTAACTAAATGAAAAGTTATTGCAGCCTGTGCTTCAGTTGTTGCATAGAGATGCCAATCACTGGAGATATGCTTAAGCACATCAGACAGTCCAGTTTTTCCTTCTCTGCCTCAGTTTCACCAGCCGCAAATTTAGCCTGCACTAATTAGCTGGTGCTTGTACTTAATGTAGTCAGGACATTATATAAAGAACAGTTTTCAAAACCATTTCTTTTATGGCATTAAATAGCTGTTTTCCCCTCTAAAAGCATTTTTAAACCCTGCAAAATTTTTTTCAGCATTAAAAAAATTTATTTCTTGTATTTCTTATTTAAAATCTCAATCTATAAAGTGATTTGGGAGAAGAGCCCCACATTAGTTGGGCCACCAGAATGTGCGGCCAGGATTTTTTTGCACAGAAAATCACCCCGGAGTAGGGTGGGAGTTTGCGTACACGAGAAATGTGGGATCAACTGCAGATAGGTTAGATTGCTTTGCCCCTTAAGTTTTTCATTAAAAATTCAAAAGCCAATTTAGAACAAAAAAGGCGTACATTAAATATAGAAATGTGGAACCGGCATCAACATCAATTATAAAATAGGTAAATTAAACATATTTTAAGAATAGAGCATTATTACTAATATGATGAATATTTTCACAGTATTTCTTGATGGACTTAGCAGCTCAAACACACTTATGTCAAAAGTTAAACAAACAAACCAAAGCAGAAGTCTATAAAACTGAGCTATGCTTCTACATTGCTGTTCCTAGAGTTTATGTTCAGTATAACTCACAAGGATTTCTACTCCCTATCAGACATTCTCAAGTGAACCGGAGAGCTTTTAAGAATAAAGCAGAAAAGAATAAAGTAGGATACAGAATTCTTGCTTACATTGTCTTCACAGGCCATTTAATTATTTTACAGGTCATTGCAATCTGCGTATATTTTGCAAAGGTAATATTAGATATGGTCATATTCAGGTTCAAAAGTGCCTTTTATAGCCCAAAACTGAATGCTGTAGTTTAAAAAATAAAATATGAATATATCAAATTGTTATAGTTTAACTTGAGACTATTTTTTCCCTCTTCTCATAAAATACAAGCTTGCACTACATACACACACAAAAACCAAATATTCAGAAAACTTTGCTTATACTACTATTGTAACTGCTGGCACAGAGCTCCATCCCAATTAGACCTTAAAGAAATGTACTGTCCTATTATCGGAGTGTGTTTTTGGAAATGGCAATCAAAGAAATATTCTAACATGAACAAGTGTTTCTAAGTGCTAATTATTCATGGTATCACTTGCTGATTGGTGCCTGCGGCCATGAAAATTTATTTCTAGGCTGTATTTACAGTAAAACCAAAAGTGCTTAGTGGCAAGTAGCTTAATCAAATTTAAGAACAGCAGACAGATAACATAGGAGATTTTTTTTTTTTTTTTTTTTTGTTGCTTTAATCCTCTCATTTGGTTTTGAAACATAAGGCCCTGTTCACTTCATTTAAGTCTCACAATGACTGGAAGCCTGATCAATCTGTCTTGTGTCTTCTTAGGGTGAAACTGCAATTGAGTGGAAGCAACAGATGAACAAAGCCCACATTCAAATCTGTAGCTCATTAAAATAACGTTAAAATAGGGTAAAATCGCAATTGTAAGCGAATTGTAGTTGGCTTCTTTCAGCTACATACATTTGATTAATAAACCATACATTCATTAGCCATGAACCACTGGTCTTTAAAGTAAATTTAAATGAATGACCCTGCTTTTTTGATCTTCAGACAGTTTTGAAAACATTTATGAAATAAAGCTTAAAAAAATAGGTCAAGGGCTGTTTCCTACAAGCCAAAGAGCTAATGGGATACAATCCGTCAAATCCCATAATCAATTCACATTCTGATACAGAAACTTAGAAAGCTGCAAGTTTACAAGAGACATATTGTAAAACAGCTTTTCAAGAGGGGGAAAAAAAAAGAAGTATTGTTAATTTGCTTTAAACTCACAAGCAGTTCAACACTTCCAAGAACATATTTTAAAAAAATACTGTAAGAAGGCAACCTTAATTAAGGTTACAGCAACTCCAACAGCAATAAGAGAACATGGGGATGGAAGAAACCTCCTAAGCCATGAAGTTGAGATTCCTGCAGGAATTCAGACCATCCTTTCCAGAAACCTAAAAAAGGATGTCTCTGCTGTGAAACGTGGGTAGAAGTTAACCTAGTATTTTTACGCAGACTTTCCCTCAGGATCATAGAATCATATAATGGTTTGGGTTGGAAAGGACCTTAAAGATCATCTCATTCCGGGTTGGAATAGGCTGGGACGTCTTCCACCAGACCAGGTTACTCAGGCCCCATCCAGCCTGGCCTTGAACACTTCCAGGAATCCACAGCCTCCCTGGGCAACCGGTTCCAGTGCTTCACCACCCTCTGGATAAAGAATTTCTTCCTAACATCTAATCGAAACCTGCCCTCTTTCAGTATAAAGATGTTTCCCCTTGTCCTGTCACTATCAGCCTGTATAGAAAGTCCCTTTCCCTCTTTTTTTATAAGCCCCTTTAAGGTACTGGAAGGTTGCAATGAGGTTTTCAATGAGGTTTCCTTCTCTTCTCCATGCTGAAGAACCCAAAGTCTCTCAACCTGTTTTCACAGGAGAGAGGTTCTATATCTATATCAACTTTTTGGAATCCTCTGGACTTGCTCTAACAGGTCCACGTCTTTCTTGTGTTGAGGATCCCAGACCCGGACTCCACCTGGGGCCTCCCAAGAGCAGTGTACAGAGGTAGAATCACCTACCTCGACCTGCTGGCCACTCCTCTTTTGATGCAGCACAGGATGCAGTTGGCTTTTGGGACTGCAAGTGCACACTGCTGGCTCATGTCCAGCTTTTCATTCAAAAGAACCCTCAAGTTCTCCTCTGCAGGGCTGCCCTCAATGAGTTCTCCCAGCCTCTACTCATACCCTGACCCAGGTGCAGCACTTTGCACTTGGACTTATTAAACTTCATGAGGTTCCCATGGCCCACTTCTCAAGCTTTCCAGATCTCTCTGGATGGTATCCCATCCTTTTGTTGTATCAACTGCAGTACTTAGCTTGGTGTCATCTGCAAACTTGCTGAGGGTGCACTCGCTCCCCCTGTCTGTGTCATTGATGGAGATACTGAAGATCAACAGTCCCAAGATAGAGCACTGAGGGACACCACTTGTCACTGGCCTCCACCTGGACATAGAGCCATTGACCTCAACCCTCTGGCTGCATCCATCCATCTAACTCCTTATCCACTGAGTTGCCCACCCATCAAATCCACATCTCTCCAATTTGGAGATAAGGATGTAATGTGTCACCATATCAAAGGCCTTACGGAAATCTAGACAGATGGCATCTGTCAGTCTTCCCTTGTAAACACTGCCATCCCTCCACCATAGAAGGCCACCAGACTGCCCTTGGTAAAGGTGGTTGGCTGCCTCAGATCACCTCCTTGTCTCTTACATGCCTCAGCATATCTTCTAGGAAGATCTGCTCCGTGATCTTCCCAGGCACAGAGGTGATGCTCACCAGTCTGTAGTTCCCTGGATTTTCCCTTCTCCCCTTTTTAAAAATGGGAATGATGATTCTCTTTTATTTTCAATACCATCATCACTGGTATTAATCAGAGCTGCTGAGACAGGCTGCTGCTGGCAAACAGGAGGTTGCAGCCTCCCTGCCACCATCTGCAAAGCCTCAGGCCCTGTGATGACCCTTCAGAGACACAGGGTAGCATAGGTACCAGGAGTTCACATCTGGACAATCCACATCCCTCCCTACCTTTCAGCTTTGATTCTTAATCTTGATAAACACACAGTGTTGTTGCAATTAAGTGGGCATCTCACTGCAACAGAGTAGGAAATACGATAGAAGGAAGTGCCTTCAGCCTGAAGTTGACCCTTTATAAGCAGAGCCAAGTCCCTGCAATTTATTCCTTCTTGTGCACTTCTTGTGCAGAGCCGAGTGAGAGCAAAAACACAGCCCCTACTACCTGGACAAAACTCTGCAGCAGGGGTCTCTGAACCAGGGACCTCTGCACAGTAGAGATGCTCTTGAGGTAGAATGTTCAGCTTCTCTTTTTTTGGCCATCTTGTTTTATTTCCCAGAAGAACTCTTCTTTCTGCTTTCCATAGAGAACATAACTAAATGAAGAGGAAAGCTTTGTCCCGTGAACAGAAACCATTGTTAGAGAACAAAAGGAATTATTAGAAATTGCTCTTAAAGAACTTTATTTTATTCCAGGGACACTTCAGTTTCCTGGGAATTATCAGTGGTTTCTCCTTCCTTCCCACTGGAATAATCACAACTGTCTGCTACTGTTTTTTTATGAAATCTCGATGGAGAAGACACAGGCTGCAGGTCATGATGACAGCTGGAATAAACCATTGCTAATCCCATACCTGTCAAAAAACACCAGGTCATGCTTTTAAAGAAGGTGAGCAAGAAAATAATTCCTAACTCAAATTCAACACTCAGACCAACACCTGAGCCAGACAATCACTAAATCTGTTTGATATTTGCCTGTCTGCCCAACACCACTGATGTAGCACTCCACCCTGCTTGCATACTCTTTATTGTACTTGTTTTACATTTTAGAGGTGCTCTCTGAAGCTGTAACATGAAAAAATTTAGATCCAGATTCATCCCTCTTAAACTAAAGCAAATCTCTTAAACTAAAGTAAGGATCCTAATCACCCTGCATATTCTATACAGCAGATGGAAAGTATAGTTTCTAGTGTGAATGCTAATTCAGGTGCTAAGAATCTGAATCCCTCTCTAGAGATACCTGTCTTACCTCCCCAGCACAGGGACAACTGCAGTCTTCACTTAATTGGTCAGGTGCACAAACTTAGAAAGGTTGAATATATCTCACACTTCACTTACAAGAATTTCACATTTTATTTAAAGATGAGTATGCACCACAATGGCTTTAGGTTGGTAGAGGGTGGCATGCCAACAGTTTCCAGCCTCCAACCCATGCACCAATGAAGACAGTAAGCACCCTGTTTTTGGCTGCATGCGTGGGATTTGGTTTCAGAGTAAATTTAGGTACCAGAATGTAGGTATCTAAAATTGTTCTATCTGTGCACTCTCCCTGCGCCCAACAGCAACCAAACCATCAGTAGAGCTCAAACTGATTTACTTCACCTGAAGTAAACAAGTAGGACTCAATTCAGCTGCCTCAAGACAGACGTCTAGTACTGTGAGATGCTCCACCATATTTATTCCATATTCACACAGAGCTGGCAGGTCTGACAGTGTCATGGACAGAGAATTACATCCTTCTGGACCCACAGCTGGAGGCTACACAGGACAGAAATCTCTGTTTAGGAGAATGAATGGTGCCCTTCATGTCTTCATTACAACAGCATGTTGCTGCATCATAAATGATTTCCACAAAACCATTAACAGCATCTCAGGAGAAGTGACCAGGCAGAAAACAAAAACAGAGTACAAACACACTGGAACTGCTCTGAGTGCCTATTTGGACGCGCCAGTGGCTCAAAGAGTTCAACACACTGAGACAGAAATACCACCACACTCGGATAAGGGATGTGTGTATCCCACCAAGCCCCAGCCAGGGGTCATGCTAAAAACTGGACATCACATACATATTAATTATGCTGAAAACCAGGTATAACATATAAACTATGTGGAACAGCAGAGCACTCCCACTTCCTCACATGGCAGTATTGATTTTATCCTCTAATAAAGCAAACACCTTGCCTCATTTTCTGGCAATACTCAAACAATGTCAACACTCGTTTTTGCAAAAGTTACTGCAACTGTGGCAAACATTTTTAACTCTCCCTTAATATATGCCATAACATGGCAAATTATCCAGTTTGATCAAAAAGTGTATCTCAGTTCAGCTGGGCATGGGAAGCCCTAAGTTAAAGTCTTTTCCTGTTTTTCCTATACTGGCAATATAAATCAAACTGATTTAGTGCAATTTCTCCTTAGTGAAATTTCTCATAGAATTAAGAAAATAGTAAATTTTACTGCTAAGCCTTTTTCAAAGAGGGGAAACAAAACTCTGTGGGTTTGGTTTTTTTTTAATTATGTAAAATATTTATTTTACTTTATTCACCATCCCTTGGTTACTACGGCATTTGCACCATCACTGCGCTATGGTACTAAACACCATTTTTCATCAGTATTTTATATTATATTTTTTGTATGTTCAGAGCAGGAGAGAAACGGGCTTTAAAATAGAAGAGGAGGTAAATATTCATCAGTTAAAAACAGAGATGGTAGCAGAAGGGTTTTGACCTAAAATCTTTAAGATTCTGGAACTAATTTTCTATTTATAATCTTTTGTATTTATTTCATGCATAAACTCTGTTAATTGAGCCTCATTACTAACATTGAACTTTGATTTACTCATTGCTGAAATGATAAAGTTAATGTCTTGTTCGAGAAGAAAGCCTTTACTTCAAGTGAAGGCTGAGTACACATCCCTCATTTGATACATGTGAATATTGAGGACTGAATGTGCAGCATTTGTCTGTAGTGAGTACTGAATATCAAATTTGTTCAATAAATCTGTACATAAAACTTTCCACATCTTTAGAAATATCACCCACTTTCACAAGTAGAAAATTCACATAGGAACTGAAAGGCCATAGATTCCTCCTAATAAAACAATCCTCCTAATAGGTAGCTCCTAAAGCTACTTGAGAGCCACCTCTGCTTGAGGAAAACAGAAATAATTTCCATTCTGCTGACATTCAGCTCTCTTTTAAGGGCTGATGCCACTCAGTTACACGAGAGTCACAGCAGTGCAGTCACTCGGAAACGACTTTCACTTGTTTGGGATTAAACCACAGACAGCTGAGGATGTAAAATAAAGATTAGAGTATCAAATCAAACCTAAAGCAAATATTAGTAAAGGGAAGATATTTTCTGAGATGACTGGGATAGGTAACTTGGTAAGCATCTAAAGAAGAACTGGATGAGCATGCCAGGACAAAGATTGCTATAGGATCTCTTAATAACCATAATCGGTTTTCTTTTTAAAAACTGATTTGCAAGAAAGTAGGATAATTTTTCTCTCAGTGTGAATGGGTCCATACCTGTCGGATTCCACTTGGAAAGCTGGAAAGACACGTTTCAACACAAACAAGTTTCTTATTAAAAACAATCCAGAAACAGAAATTCTGCATGATAAATTGCTGCATAAAGCTCCTTCTTGTGACATACAACATCCATAAAGTGTAACTGAACTTCATTTCCAAACACTGAAGAAAAAGATTAAAAGTCAAGAAAAGTCTGCTTTGAAAAAAACACTGTATTAATTTTTGTTGAAATAAACAGATTCTCCATACAAATCAGGAGTTGGACAATATGATTATGACCGTATCTTTCTAATGGCAGAAAAGGAGTCCTAGAGTACTGCACACCTCTAGAAATCCTAATGTTTTGAAACAATTTTTGAAAGGGGACAGCTAAACATGAAATCTTTCTTTTCTAGGAGAATATGTAGTGATAGGACAAGGGCGGTGATTTGAACTGAAAAAGGGCAGATTTAGATTAGATATTAGGAAGAAATTCTTTACTGTGAGGGCGGTGAGGCACTGAAACAGGCTGCCCAGAGAAGCTGTGGCTGCCCCATCCCTTGAAGTGTTCAAGGCCAGGTTGGATGGGGCTCTGAGCAACCTGGTCTAATGGAAGGTGTCCCTGTCCATGGCAGATGGGTTGGAATGAGATGATCTCTAAGGTCTCTTCCAACCCAACCCATTCTATGATTCTGTGACTCTGTGAAACAGTATTTTACACTGAAAACTAAACTAACAGAACCAGTAATTCTTAATCTATCTGGAACTCAGCAGAGCATCTCCAACAGTCACAAACAGTTACGGAATTAGCCACCAAAAGCAGTAGTTTACATACTCAAACCAATTTTTTATATGGGAAGGAGAATACTAGTAAAGTACTTTAGGGACTGGTTTTAAGGTTAGTTAGTTTAAATACTTTCGCCACCAAAATAATAAATTTAAGGATGCTAATGAGAATGTGAAGTCAAGACTCACTCATAACAAAAAGGACCAGAAATCACAAAGAAGACGTGGGACATCAGTAATGAAAGATCTGTTAGCCTTTGCTGAGAGGCCGTGCACTTCAGGACAGAGACAAGAACTTCTTCTGGGTGCTATGCTCCCAGAACTGAAAACACAGAGAAGGCCAAGGACCAAGAGCTGTTAATTTTTTTCTACTAACGAGATGCTGAAACACTAGAGTACTCACAATCCGCATATTGTCAACAGAAATATTTGTACCACCCCCAAAAAATTTCTGATGAAACCTCAGCTGAAATTTCAAAGAAAATTTAGTGGACAATTAAAAAATAAGTAACTAAAAATAATAATTTATTTGATAAAGGAGTGAGATCAGTTCTTTGGACAAGGAGTGATACTTATTTAGCATAATAAGTTTCCTAAAAATACACTGGGAAGAAATGGAAGATAAAAACAACAGGCTTATTCAAGCTGGTATAAAATGAGGGCAAAAACGTCTGGTGTAAATTACCTATGAGCTTGTCTGGGTTTGAGACTAGAAGTCTAATTTTATGAGGATATTTAGCTTTTTTCGTCTTTGTCTCTCTGTTCTCTCAAACACAAGAATGATTGTTCCCTTTTAAAAATGAAATTCCTATTCAAGCACTTCACTTGGCAAGTTGAATCCTTTGGAGAAAGATAAACCAGCAAACCCAATCTTCCCCATTTTTCAAAACTTGCAATAAAATGACAGCTCACCCCAGTAAGAGTAGAAAACAAATCTGTGTAAGAGAAGTCCTTCCACGTCACAAATTAGGCTTGATAAATCAGATGCCTTGTCATACAAGTTTTGAATTCATGTGCCAAACTGAGGGTAGCAGGCAGGTCTGCCTTCCCACCGTGGTGAAAACCTGTCTCTGCCTGAAGTCCACGGGCGATGTGAGAATTCTTAGCCATCTGACAGCTAAAAACGTGACCCACCTTCAAAAAAGAAGCATATGGCTTCCAGCACCCAATTCTGACAACATTTTGTCCTTATTCCAATTTTGTGCCAAATTCTCTAACTCCACTACATTTTCGCCTAACATATTATTCACCTTGTGAAAGGATGTTAATCAGTATCATTGTCAAAATGCTTCTTTGGGAAGAAAAATTTCCACCAGGAAAAGGAGACTGCTTAAGAAATCTTTTTAGGGGATATAATAACATGTCTTAAAAAAATTAGGAAAGAAGAAAAGGTGGATTCAGATGTATGCATTTTTATACTAATGCATACAGAATGCATATACTAAAGCAGACTACAATCTGAGAGGAAACAAAGTGAAACAAGCTTTATTTCTGTGTTTTCATCCCAAAGAAACATTATTTATATCAGACTATTTCCCTGTCTCCGATAGGATTTAGAGATCTGAGTCTTCACTCGGTCTGAAAAAGAAATTCTCATATTTTTCCCCCTAATAAAACCCCAGCCGAATAATATTAATACACGGGCACACAGTACTAATAGTTTGGCATTATTGTTTGCATCTATCTCTTCTACAACCCATGTTCACACTGGGAAATGCACAGCAGACATAGGCATTGGGTTGACCAAAGTAGAGTCTAATCCAGCCTGAGACCACAGGTGAATGATTGCCTCCGGTAACTGCAGCATAAAACCACAACTCTATATCTGTGCCCAAGTGCATCTCCACAGTTTTTCTGGTGAAAACTGGCTGTGAGAAAATGCTGAAGTGCAATACACTTGTGATGTATCATTTTTCCAAGGCACTGATTTCTGTCTATCTATGTATTTATGCTGCTCTGGATCAGAAGGACTATAACCAAACACTGATATTCTGCAGCTCCTGTTTGTGGAATTCCATTTGAAGTAAAGCAGATCAAGGAATTGCACTTGGTAAAATCTCTGGATTTAACTGAACAGTAATTTCAGGATACCAATATTCAGTGAAACTGAGTACCACTGGAAGGAGCCACTGGAGTTAATTGTTCAAGGCATATATGACAAAAGGAGTGTAATAAAAGCCTATGTCCAGAAAGCCATGTGAGAGCAAACAAAAGATTAAAAGCAGAAGAAAGCTGCTAATGCTTGAGAGTGGCCAGGGCTCTTTCAGCATAGGAATGGGCCTTATTAGTACTTTGTGAACTGCACTGCACACAGCTAGAAAGCATCCTTGAGCAGAAGACTTCGGACTCCACCACAACATGAGATGAGACAAACACGACCCTGAGATTGACACAAAGAGTGAAACTTTGAGTAGACTTTCAGAGATGCAACAAAGAAGTACC
Organism: Oxyruncus cristatus; assembly: GCA_013399855.1. Lineage (NCBI taxonomy): Eukaryota > Metazoa > Chordata > Aves > Passeriformes > Cotingidae > Oxyruncus > Oxyruncus cristatus. Next base: position 322,262 of record VXAY01004283.1, read on the forward strand.
TGAGAGTAAACAAAGATTTCCAGGATTCTTCCACTCCACCCTTTCCAGGAGGTAAAAATAGCAGGTGTCTTGGCTCCTCACCATCCCTGAACTTCACTGGTGGTACAGCATCTCTCTCTGTCTCTCTCTCGCTCAGAGGCTTGGTCCTCTGGCAACCAGCAAGTAGGTGTCTGATACATTTTTTTCAAACTTCATGGCAAGGATTGCACTTTGTTAATACTGCCAGACATATATGATAGCTGTCAAGCTGGTGAGTTATTTTAACACTTGGAGAACTGGCTCTGAAACAGTCAGGTAGCAAACTGCTAATGAAAAAGATAAGTAAATGAGTCAAATCAAGCATGCTACACTGTCTGTCTTAATGTTGCTTGGTACGTCTGGAAAGAAGAACAAGTCTTTCTACTGGCCAAATTCATTTTTATAACACCCAAGTGCCTTCCTGTAATTTATTAACCGACCTGACTCACAGGTCTCTCCACTGGAGATAACTGCAGGTGCAGTATCTTCAATGTACTTGAGGTTTTATTCCTTTTACTTACCTCCAATTTTTCTCTACGGAGTTTTCCTACCAACTGCCATAGACCTACATGCACTCAGAAGGGTAGAAGTTTCTGAAGAACATTATTCTTTGAAATTTAGTAGAAAGAAATGCTTAGAATTGTTGTAATACTGTATGTGCCTGAAAATGAACAAATTAATGCAAAATTTTGTCCTTACTCAGAAAACTGGCCATTTCTTGAAGCTAGTATACTTCATAGCTCCTCTGCTTTACCATAGTCTTTTTCTCCAAACAACGACATGATCAAAGTGAAGACTTCATTTACAAAAAAAAAGCAAAACTATAAAAGTGGGCCAAATATAGAGCAACTACTACAGGAGCACCACTTTATTCAAGGAAATCAAGTAGCTTTTTTTTTAAATTCATATTAAAGACTTACTAGTCAATCAGCAATTCAAAGTGCTGCAGTGACTGGACATTTATACATCAGATGGAGCATTCTGAAGACTAGTAATTCGAACAAGAAGGAAGCCCAGGAAGGAAGCATTCACAGATACTGCTAAGAAAATTACTCCTGAAGAAGTTAATGATGGTGCAAAGGCAAAAGGACAATGTCACTGTTGTTACTCATGTTTTTTCACTTTTTACACAGAGGCTGACACTGCTTTAGTAACAGTTTAAGTTAGGCTGGGGTGTCCCTTCATTAAATTATGCAAGCAGGCTGAAAAGAGATCGGTGAAAGGAAACGTGTAGCAGCTGGTGCAGGTGATCATCTTTTCATCCAGGCTGCCATCCTCTTCTTGTTTGCTTCCCTCCTACATGCACATATACATAACTGTTAATTTTAAAAAGACATATCCTTGAATGTATTCCCTCTGCAGATTCTTTACTACTTCATCATTTCCATCCATGAATCACCAAGAGACAGGAAAAAAGATTCTTACGCAAAGAAATAGATATTAAGCTTTATGGGACTGCGATATGATTCTTAAAGACAGCAGTCCCCTAACCACAGTTCTTTAGAAAGTTACATTTTGTAAAGCATAATTGCAACTTAACTGTAAGTTTAGATTTTGTAATATCACAGATAAACAAAAAAGATGTATCTATGTATTGTAATTGGCTGATCATACAAATACTTATTAAATATAAACACATATGCTTTTGTAGATTTGTTAGAAAGATTCGTTAATTGCTTAATGAAAGATGTCTTTCAGATACTAATTCCTTCATTTAGTTCGACAGATTAAATTTTATATGAGGAGATATTAGCATGCACGCAATGAAGTGACAAGGACAACTAAAAAGCTTAAAATGTTAATGGATGAAGTGCAGCTTTCTTAGTTCCTCTAAACTAAAAGCTATAATCTTCATTACATGCACTAAAGATCATATTTTCTCCTGCTTTCTGCAGAGATAAGACAGCTATATTTAACACAGAAACATACACCACAATATGTTTCGATTCAGCTGCTATATTTTCATCATCATAAATAAATTATGAAAACTTTAAACACTGCATGAATGATTCCGCATAGAAAACAACAAAAATGCAATTAATTTTTATAGAAGAGAAAATTGATAGTTGACATCCAAGCAATCCAATTACTTCTATATTTCATCACAGTAGTTTTACGTAATTATCTTCTTGATTATCTCTCCTCACAACGTGCTTGCAGAAAAAAAACCCAAGCAACTGACTTTAGTTCCTACGGCACTACAGGGTTAATGTCAACCATTGCTGTAAAAAGCAAATTACTAGCAATACCAACAGTCCAGAGCCTTCCTTTTTGCTGTAGACTGAGGTTCAATCTGGCATCATCTTTTCTCTGTCCCCAGTAGGGTGCAGGGAGCCCTCTAGCTTCCATGTGGGATTCCTACTGTGGTACATATTGGCCAGCATACAGCTGCTCTAAACAACTATTTGCATCTACAATGCGGTCATCCCACCACCTTCTTTTCAGATCAATATGATTGGGACAAACAATAGTTTGATTTTGATTGCTCTATAGTACGCTTGGGTAGAGCCGCTGAATGCAAGCGCATCGCTCAGAAACAATGGGCTGGTTCATCATCCAAAGCGTCCCTTTTCAAACAGCTGCCTCTGCCACACTCACCCTGACAAACGTCCAGAAAAACAGATGGTTTCAGCATTCATGGGCAGTTTAGTGAAAGCCCTAGAGTCAACTATTCAAGACATTTTATCATCTAGCTGATAATAGAGCAGTGCTTGGAGATAAAAATTAAAAATACATTTAAAAACTCTATTAATTCACATCCACGCGCAGCCCCCCTTGCACACACATGAAACGACGTCCCCATGCTCTGTAACACTGCAAAGAGCAAGCACTTAAAGAAAGCTTCGCTCTTGGGATAGCTGCATCACTATGAAAGAAGATAATCAGCGGGTACTCTCACCAATCACCTATACTGCAATACCCACAAACAAAAGAAACGAATTACTAGTTGAATGGGAAGCTTAACTTTGAGCTGCCTGGGGTTTGCTGTGGATTAAACCAGGTCCTGCTATTTTTTCTATTTTGTTTTTGTTTGTTTGTTTTGTTTGTGTGCATCTAAGAGACAGAGATTTTGTTTGTTTGGTTTTTTTCAGGCTAAAACACAAACGCTTTTGAGGCATTGTATTGGAAAGCACAGGATGAGCTATAATACAGATTCTGCTCATACCTATAGATAATCACATCATTTCCAACTAAGTCATTGGTATTAAGCAGCCTCCAAGGCAAAGAAGCTGTGATACTGCAAAGCTGAGTGTCTCTGCTCCCTGTGCCACCTATCTGGAAGGATGTGTAGGACAGGCTGAAGAGCAGCCAAGACAGTGGCTCCTCAGCTCCATCAGCCACAAAGCCCGACCTGGGGATGAGAAATGGGCAATATTATCCTTCAGGGATGTCTGGGCAGTGTTATCCTTCAGAGGATGCATTACTACTCCCATTTGCTCCACAAATCCCTAAACTTTGAGGAAGCTTAAACTCCCTCAAATCACACTGGAAAGTCCAACTCTCCTTGAGGGAGGATGTGGCTTCTATGAAAAAAAAAAAGAAAAGGTGTTATATTTATTATTCCTCACTTATCTTAAAAAGATTCATTATTACTGATCTGTTAATATTTTCTTGGAGACCACATGAACTGTCCACAGCAAAGATAAATGCCATACTTGGCACTGCATTAGTCCAGCAAGCTGAGCTGATGTGCAGTCAACCTGGACATGCTTACTCTAACTCTGCTTTTCAGAGGAGCGCATGGGACTGAATCTTGCAAATGCTGGGAACTTTCTGGCAGCTGTTTGTCAGTATGTGTCATACAGTTCTAAAGAAAAGCAGAGAAACAGAAAGCAAGGGTCAGCAATCATCACTGCCAATACCTCAGTGTCTAAAGGCTACAATTCAGAAGATGTATTTTGGAATTGAAAAATAAACATGGAAAAGAAAAAAAGAAAAATCTGACCATACACTGTAAATGTGGACTTGTTTTCCTCTTAAAAATTTTTGCTTCCTAAAAACATTGTTCTTACTCTATTGCATTTCAGCTCAGGGAAAAATATATTATGGGTCCAATCAGAAATCTTCAGTGATGAAAACTTTACTGAAGGAAACCCCTGGGTGGTGAAGAATGGTACCAGCTTGTAAAAATGATGATACTTCAGTCCATGTGGCCACACAAAAAAAACAGTCATCATGTATAAAGTGGGTTTTCTCCACAGTTGGTCTTGAAAACTGGCTTCTCTATTTCCCCAATAAACTCTTTCTTTCTGCTGTACTTGCACACAGAGACCCTCTGAAGCCATTCCAAGTATCTGCTTCCTCTTCCAGAACTTCTCTGATGCCTCTGCTATGACATCAACTAATCGTAACTGAGACGAGTATGTTATTCAGATTGATGATATTACAGCTAGGACTACAAAAACATATGACTCCCAGGAGACTGTCTAGACCCTCCTGCTTCATAAAAGGGGTAAGGGGCATAAATATTCTAGGAAAACCTAACTCCTTGAACCTTTCATTTTAAATCATACTTTAAAAATTCTTAATTTCCTCATGATTTCTTTTGGAAACTCTCCAATTTATCTACATCTTTCTTTATATGCAGTCCCCAAAACTGGATTCAATACTCCAGCTGAGGCCTCACCAGCACCATATGGTGCAAAATAATTACTTCCCATGTCTTACACATGACAATCCTGTTAAAGAATCCCGAAAAAAGAGGTGCTTTATTTGCAATAGCATGTCCTTTGTGAGTTATATTTCACTTGTGATCTCCTAAAACCCCAGACACTTTTCTACTTTCCAATTACTTCTGCCTTTTGTCTTTGTGCATTTACTGTATCATTTCCAAGGGCAGTACTTTGCACTTCTTTACCAAATTTCACCTGGTCGATTTTTATACAGATCCTTCTGCTCCAATTCATTACTCCAAAGTGTTGCATACAACCCCGCCTGCCCCCATTGAAAAAAAAAGAGAGTGTATTTTCTCATTAGCATTTTGAATGATGGATTAGATGGATTAGAGAGCAGAACTTTCCATGAAGAGCCCAGTTAGCAAAGCCAGGTGAGCTGCCCCTGCTGCAGGTGGGAAGAGCACCACCGGTAACTTCTCTTTGAGAACACTTTTCAATTGCTTTGCAGCCACTTATGGCGATTTCATCTAGGCCATATTTTTCAAGCTTGCTTAAAAGAATGTCATGTCGGACAGTGCCAAAAGCCTCACTTAAGTCAAGATGCATCACATCTCCTAGTTCTCTGTTATCCACTAGGCCAGTTACTCTGTCAGAGCAGGAAATGAGATTGGTTTGACACAATTTGTTCTTGACAAATTCATGCTGGCTGTTTTTTATCACCTGATTATTGTCTAGGTGCTTATGAATTGTTCCAACATTTCTCTGGGGGATCAACCAGGGCTAAACTGGACTTGGCAACTGGAAAAGTGAGTACCCAGGGAATTAATGACAAGTCCTAAGTCTGACTTTCTTCAGCCCTGCCATGCTGTTTCTGTTTACTTTAAACATAGCTTACAGCTAAAGATAAAACCAACGAAACCTGGCCAACTTCTACAGTAGGACCCTCTTGCAGTTAAACAGTCCAGCTGCACTACATTGCTACAGATCATTTAGATATAGAAGAATTATTTGGTCCAATTCCTGTCCCAGAAGCTGCAGGGCTGGAGTCCTATTCCCAGTTTCTCCAATAAAACCAGGACTTGGTCTTGCATCTTGAGATGAACTACCTCAGACTTCTGCTGCTCAGACTTTCAGGCTGGCTTTGCATCTCCTAGTGACACGCTACTGCAATATGCAGACACATACTTAGTTTTCTAGCACATTTAAAATGTTATCCACTCATTCACATTAAAGGGAGTCTTCACACTACTTGTAATAGCCTTTGAAGGAGGCTTTAACCTCCAACAGCTTCCAGCCTTTGAACTAGGCTTTAGAACGCAAAATTTATCATCTTTCTTGTTTTCATAGCCTTTTTTCAAGAAAGGTCCTGACCTTGTTTGAGCCTTCGAGTGGTATTGCAATAAGAGTAATAAATATTATGTGAAAGTCATAAATCCCACCTCAGTTTATAGAATGATAAGATATTGGGAAATCAGGAGATATTTAGCCAGGAAATAAAAAGTGGGGGATGGGGGGAAGCAGCAATCTGGGAGCATTCTGTTGCCAAAAAAAAAAAAAAAAAAAGCAAAACCCAAACAAGTAAGCCCTTTCCCTCTCAGTTTCACTCCCAGTTTAATGTTTCCCTGGTCACCCTTCCCAATACTTTTTATTTTTCTAATATTCAAGTGAGCTCTTCCTCACACACACATTTTTTATGCAAGAGACAAAGAGGAGATTCTTTTCTTTCTCTTTTCTAGCTCTTCTTCTTGAGCTTTCTCTTACTTCTTTTCCTTTTTACTCCTCTCAGTTTCCAGTACCTCCATGCTCACCCACAGACTCATCTCTGAGTCCCCTGTCATGCATTTTTTTTCTGTCCTACTGCATAGGAACTATTTCCTAGATACTTTCCATAAGTCTTCTTAACCATACAGCTTTTTATAAAGGTATTAAACTAAGTGTTGAACATTATTTTGCAACCATGTCTCGGTTATCTCAATTCAGCTTCCCACACTGCTGTTTCCCTTCACGTCTGCTACAACACATCTCACCCTTCGAATGGCAGAGGTTACAGAGCATCGAAGGGAAGTAACGCAAGCAGAGCCATGGAAATAGCCATTTCAGCACCTCTGGAGACAATCGAGTGTAGACGGAGAAGACTGAGCACAAGAATCCACAGCAGTGAACATGGCTTCACCAGAATTCTTCACAGCCCTGAAGGACAGCTCACACTCGACTCTGGTCACGGCTGTTCCTCAGCTTTATTTAGATGAGTGATTTTGCAACTGCTGGACACCCCAGGTGGTCCACATACCATTTCTAAGGAGGCTACAGTAGACAGCTAATGTATGGTACCCGGCAGCCTACATGTACCAGGGTCCTCGGCTTTAGAAAAAAACAGATAAGCTAAAACAGCAGTTCTAATTTTTATAAGGTGCTACTGAAAACATTCAGCAAGACCTTGTTCCAGTACTCCTTGATGTTTGACCTGCTACAGAGCAGTCCATTCCCATTTTTTGCTGTTTCCTCCATGGCCATCTGTTTGTCTTGTTTTCAAGATGCAGTTTCTTGCAGAAATTATGTCCAGGTTTTACAACGCCCAGCACTAATTCAATTAAAAATATGTCTGAATTTATAGACAAAACTCTTTTAAAAATCAGATTTTTTAATTTCTGTTTATTATGTGAATAGAGAATGTGCGTAAAAAATTCACTTAAGAATTTGTGTTATAAAGTGTCATTTTGTTTAAAGTCTGTCTCACTGTTACCCTGCATAAATGGATTTTCCCCTGCTTTTGTAAAAGCCTTGCAGTCCAACACAAGGCATAAAAGTCAATAAAGAGGAAAATATAATAGTAGAATTACAGAAACTGGCAAGATAACAGAGAAATAGAAACATTTCTTGAAACTACTAGCTCTATTTTTTTATGAAATTACTAGGTTTCAAGTTGATGTTGTCAGTGCAAGTAATCCTGAAATTTACACTACAGTAGTTTCACCATCTCAAGTCAAAGGTAAAAATTTTAAAAGGAAAAGTCATTTTTGAGAGCTTATGCATTAAAACTTTGAAAGTTATTTGTTGGTCTGATGAAGGTTACTGTATTATAGACAAAAATACCATTTTTTAAATGAAGATCCATATATTTTGCTGCAGTGTTGTCACTGTTACAGAACAATACACGATGAAGTTTTAGATTTTTCTATCCAGTCTAAGTGCGGTGAAATCCAATCACCTAAAAGCATTAAGCAGTAGGTTCAGATTTTATATTTAGTATTTCATACGAAACATAACACTACATCATTTAGGGGTTAAGTGCAAGATTAGAATAAAGTATATCCTGTAAATTTTGTACATGGTATAGGCTGCATATGGACAGTTCTTCCATCTGCCTAGATGACTTCAACAAAGATACAAGTAGATAAAATTGAAGTTAATATAGTAACATGTACCCACATGATAGCAAGTCCAATTTTGATTGAAATCATTTGAGGGTTTTAACATTTGCATCTCTTCAATCAGCTTTCATTTCTTACAGAGATTCATCATCTCAGTACCTAACTGGATTGCACAAAAATATGGACCTCCATTAATTTCTAGAAGGAAAAATTGAAACTAATCCCAGAGACCATCTGGAAGGCATGAGTAGCATAAAAATTCAGCTCCTTGCCTTTAAGGCCAGAGCATTTCCTTAAAAAGAACGAAACTTGGTTTCATGTTCAGTTACAGATGAAATTCAAAGACCTCTTCATCTCAGTAACATGCGTCTAAGCCACGGTCATAATGAAGGCAATGAGGCACCCAAACTCAGAAGTCCAAAGCCATGCAGTTGGAGCTGATGACCACTACCTTTCAGAGTATTCACTTCTTCTAGCTGGAATAGTTCCAAAATCTAACAAAGACTTTCTATTGATGGATACGGAGAGGACAAAGTGAATGCAAACTGAGTATTTTGGGACAAATCTTAAAACCATTTTTGATCCTAATTAAAGGTGTCTATGTGAACATCAACCTTGCCAGAAAAAAATGGAACTGTCAAGTCACAGAAAGAAACGGTAGATGACACGACCCTTGTCTCATGTTACTGCTACTTACATGTGTAGTTTCACCGCAGTAAGTTTGATTATACACATAAAAAAGAGTTCATATATACACATAAAAAAGAGTTCATATATGCGTATGCACAGTTACGTACAGGTTAAAAAAAAATTTCTAGTCTTTTACAGAATCAACGTGTATTTTTTTTTTATCATTCATTCCCTTTAAGAATAAATCTCATTAGAAGATTTTGAAAGCGGTATCTCATAACAACATTAGAGATGTGTTTATATTAATGTGTTTCCAGAAAAGACTCTGTCTACATTTTGTTTCAGGGCTGAAATGTATTTGGGGAAGAATGAGCTCATTCAGAATAAATGCTTCTTTAAATCTACTTTAATTTTTTCTCTTGAGTTAATCAGATATGACACTGATTTTACCCTGTACTCAGAACCTGTTAGGTATTCTGTCCAGCTGAAATACAAACACTGTTTCAATTACAGAGGAAGGCAGGTAGAAATTAAAAGAGGCATTGCTCCTTTAGGTTTAAAGTCGCTTGGCTAGTCAGATTTTCAAGAAGAATCTCTGTTACCGAGCTGAAGATTTAAACAATCATGACTTTCAAGAGTGTGTTTCCACCCCATTAGTGATATAGTAGTTCACATCAGAAAGAACTACTGCATTTTACAGAATTCAGCAGAGAAATGATTCTTACCTAGTACTCAGTATGGCAATATTTTAGGTTTTTTATGCCATGGTTTTTACAATCTAAACACAGAAATTAAATGCCTGTAGTCATAACTCATATCTTCCAATTGCTTTAAAATGGACATTTAGCTTCTCAAAGGGGTTGACAATGTCTTTTTAAATTATTACTGCTGATTTATATCACTGTAATGTGACAAAATAGACTTATACTCCTCAAATCTGAAGATAGAACAAATATTCTTTGTACACAGTAGCGGGCAAAGGTTCTTCAGAAATAAAATATGCCTGCCCTCTACTGACCATCTAAGAAACTCTTTTTTTTTTTTAAACAATATTTGCACCAGTAAAATTTTAAATGAAATTTTAAATTTAATTTCTTTCCCCATTTAAAATGCCTTATAACATCATGTCTCCAAATTAAACTACCTATCATCATGTACTTGTTGCAGCCCTCCGGTAAGCTCGAAGTGCATTTGTTTGCACAACATTATATGTATCCAAGTTTTTTTTGTTTTTTTTTTTTGATCCACTGGTCTCCTAAGGAAGTCGGGGAGAGAGAACGGAGTAGCCCAGAGTTTAAAATCTGAGTGCCTGCCCAGAATTGCTAATGTAAAAGACTTCTTTTTTTGCAGCAGCTGTTACAAATCAAGAAGCAATTGTACTTGGGACATTCACACAAAATGAATTTTATCCTCAGGAGAGCTTAGAAAAACACAAAAGTGTTTGCAAAATTCGTCAGACATCAAATTTCCAGAAAAATTTAATTCAGTTTGAAACACTGTGCACATGTGCTATTGGAATGAACAGTTTTTAGGAGTAACATGAAAAACAAAGTCCTGTCTAGATGTATGTGGCCAGTTCTGGCAGAGACACACAAGGACACATCTGGATTAGCTATCTCCTTTTGAGATGCAATTTTTCTAATCTGTTTTAGACTTACTTGAAATGAGATGAACTGTGCTTTAGAAATGCTCCCTTCCCCCACTTGTACATGCAGTCAGATGAACGTCCAGGAAGGTTCTCTGTATTAATATTTACAGTAACCACAAGCTAACATAACCCACACTGATGAATAAAAGGTAAAAAAGAAATGCTCCTCTGCTGGAAAATTCAAAGTACAAGAAAGAAGAGTGAGGATTTTACCTTTGGACTCTGTGGATGAACAGCATTCCAGATAATGAACTTACCACAATTTTTCTTGGGCTAGGTGGGACCAGTACTGACCCCAGCATAAACCAGCGCTAATTGCTTCTGTTTTCAAAAGCTTTCAGAGCTTGCCTGTGCACAATCAATATGAACAAATCAGGCTGTGAACTCCAAAAAGCCCAGTTATTTCTGTCCAGTTCTCCATGTGGGAACTCAAAGTTAAGAAAGTGCATCCACAGCACAAGGTAATCATCTGATTACACAAACAGGACCTAAAGGTTGGTCTCTCCAACCTTGACACTGATTTTAGCAGGGATTTCAGTAAGAACTGACCCAGACCAACTCACAAGTGCTACTAAAAGCCAAAGACTTAATGTAAAATTAATCCATTGCTCTTGCCATTGAAAATGCATAGTTATTCACCAGGTGAAATGCAGGACTAACACACTATGCTTTACTTTCTATATTAACGCTACAACTTTCTGTATTCACCAGTAAGTGGATCCATTCCAGTCCAAGTTTCTATCAGGCTTGGGAAGTGAGTTGGTGTCTTCAGAAACTGTAGAATGGCTATAAGCACAAAACCCTAAACAGGAGCATAAAAAGAATAGTGGAGAATATGAATAAAAAATTCCATTGAGGAAATATTTTTTTTCTAACCATGCTATGTAAATAACCCATGAAGAAGAAAAGCAACAGAAGTCATATGTTTTCATAAGCCATGTGGACAGCCTGCCCTTTTCTGAATATATCTTTCACTATATGGCACACAGAGATATAGAGAATATGTAGAGATACATATTTTTCCCCAATAAGAATAATAAATAGCTACATTTTTATGGAGACGTACACTAATGGTGCTTCTGCTACTGCTGCTAGACAGCTGCCTAATGCTTGTCTGCTACTAAGAACCAAAAACGGTTTGCAAACAGCAACTTTCTGAGGACGAATAAAAAGAAAAAATCTTTGGAACAGAGTAGTTCTAAAGAATCACCTGCATATGAGTGAAGCTTGAAGAACAAAAGCTTTTATAATCAACTCTCCACCTATCTGGGCATTTGACTATTCCCTAATCACTGCAATTTATAGTGTCCTATTTTGAAAATTTTTTCTACTGGAAAGCTAAGGCTCTGCTCTGGAAGTCCACATGGCACATGAGGGAACAACAATACTACGTAGTGACTGGAAATCAGTCCCTGTAGAAATTAAGGTGGAAAGGAGAAGATACACCAATGCTTATATCACCCACTTAAAGATGAGTTTTCAGCATAAAAAACAATAATGACAGTAGGGAACAATATGAGTTATATGAACAATATGGATTATACCCATATTATTTACCCCTTGTTCTTAAGATGAGACCAACAGTTCATGACAGAAAGTAAGTTGCAAATAATAAAAAAAGTCATGTTGACCAAATACTGATAATTAATAAAGCATACATGATGCTTTCCACATAAGCCCAAAAGGATTACTTATCCATGTAGAAGCAATGGGCAGTAATTAATCCTCACAGTATTTACAGCAAAACCTCCTCTGGAAATTTTTCATCACTCTTTCTTTAAGGGTAGTCACCGGCAAAAAAGGTTAGTATTTTTCCTTACACAAAAATTAATCACAACCCCTTGGAAAACCCCACTGCAGCAACACTGAAAAACTGAGTCCATAGACATCTTCACTATCTATTTCTTCCCTACCAACTTTGCTATAGATACCATAACAGAGACAGATGCACAGTATCAAGAAAAGCAGCTCTGAGCGCTGCCGCTGCCAGACTATTGAGCCTCACAATGTACATAAAAAAGTGTTACCCCTGAGGCAAATAAACATAGCAAACACAGTCCTCCAAGAAATACTACACAGTATTGGAAGTTTTATGCTATATTTAAATGTTGTCCTCTCATTTTAATAAGGAAATACTGATACTGAAAGAGAAAATTACTCTTCCTGATAATTTAAAACAGGCTCTTCATTTTTGCAGTAGGACTGTTAAGTGTCCTTTTGAGGTTCACTAATCCACACAGCCTTATAGAGGCAGGATATATCTTTGGAGATCAAGGCTGAACTGAGCAGAAAAACAGAGCTCTCTCTCACAGACACTGGAGAAGTTTGCATTCCATTGACTGGGAGATGATGGCTTCTTTCACCTTAGCACTGAGACAAGAGGTGCCAGGATCTTGTACATTAAGGAAACGTGTGGTTTTGCAATGGAAGGTCCTAGGGAAGAGTTAGGTACGGCCACCACCTCCTAATGACACAGATAACCAAAGAAGGAATGATAACCTATGCTCTGCAATTTATGGTTGAACACTTCCCAGATTAAAAAAAAAAGAAAAAAAGTAAAGTTGCTTCTTAAAAACATCTTTAGCACTTCATTTTACTTGTATGCCAGGACACAAAACTAATTGTTGGAATCCCTCATCTTTAAAAAAGAAAATCTATCACGGTAGCTTTCACTTAATGCTATACATTTTAGTTCCGATGTTCAACTTCTTACTTTTCCTTCTTCATTTCAGCTTTCTGAAACCATCTGCTTTCTGTTAAGATGAATTCTTAAAATCCTGTGAGCTGCTCATATGAAGTGAGTAAAACTTGGATTTTCTAAAAGAGGCAGAGATTTGCAATGTAAACAACCTATATGCAGCTTATATCTTCATTCAGGTTTATAGCAAGTGGGTGGATGCATTGCATAACTACACTTCAGGAGAGGAAATTAGGTACTGAAATATGCATTTGCTTGTGTAGTGAACGAAGTGCACCAACCCATACAAACATGCATATTTTTGTGCTTGTAACTGTGTTTCTATACCTTCTGAAAATGTGATCTCCTGTGAGAATGAATATTCAAGATTATAAGAGTCCACAAATCCCTTTCACCACTCTCCCTAACTTCTGAGCTTTTCTGTATCCAATTACTCTTCTCCTCTTAGGAGAAAATATTTAGCGCGGTTAGCTAAGGTTGCTTCACAAACATTAAAAAAGAATTATACCATGGCATACTGTGCCTCATTTGCTTTCTCTAGGTATGTTATATAGCAAAGAAGCCAGCTGCAGCCCAGAGGCAGCCTAGCTGAGGCTACACAAGAGGAGCATGTGCTGTAATGCATCTGCCAAGATGACCTACAGGCAGGTTCCTGCCCCACTGCTGCTCACAGCACCGCACAGCCTCGTTAGCTGCTACTTGTTTAGACAGGGTTTCTGTTCCCATCGTGTTGGTTCTTCTTGATTGCAAATTAATTGAGATGGTCTGTGGGTTACAATATTAAGACAGCAAATTAATAAATGTTCAGATGAGGAGGCCAATGCCCAGTACCTATCCAGTGCATGGGATTGCCATAGATTGGCAAAGGATCAGACATGGTTCCTGGGGCATCTAAGTGTGGTTGCACAGCCCAGCCCCATGCCAGTAAAGAACCCATTCCCTCCCTTTAACAGCATCTTGAAAGTCTTGATCTGTGCCTCAGTCCCCCCATCAGTGCGTTATGGACAATAATGCTGTCTAGCCCCAAATGACTGTAACGACAAGATGCTCAGAAATGAAGTGAAAGATGATTGTATAACATCACCAAGTACTGCTTTATTCTTTTTCGATAGAGCATATCGCTCCATCACATATATGTCTTTTGCTCTGACATACTAGCCTAGTTTAATCACATATATGTCTTTTGCTCTGACATACTAGCCTAGTTCAGCCTAAAGTTAGTGATGAAGAATATTTTTAGGTGCCTGAACCCCACTAAGAAATCATTTAAAGTCTTTTGCTTTTAAATACAGACAGCTACTTCTGTCTTCCTGAAAAGAGTGGATCACATTTGAAATATGGTTTGGCCCTGATCACCTTGGCCTAGAAGACCTCAACAACTCAGGTGTTCCAGGCAAAGGACAAGTTCATATCCATAACTGAACCACAAGCTTATATAGGATCTGTACATCTGATCTTGGTTTGGAGAAGAAAGAATGGCTGCGTTCTCAAAATTTGAATTAGTAGTTTACTACTCAGCCCTGGTGAGGCCACTGTGTGCAGTTCTGAGCTCCACAGTACAAGAGAGACATGAAGCTCCTGGAGTGGGTCCAATAGAGAGCTAGTAAGTTGGTCAGGGGTCTGGAGAAACTCTCTTACAATGAAAGGCTGAGTGGGTTGGGCCTGTTCAGCCTTGAAAAGACGTGACTGAGAGGGTTAATGTATATAAGTATCTGTATAAGAGTGAGTGTCAGGAGGATGGAGCCAGGCTCTGCTCGTTGGTGCCAAGCAATAGGCCAAGAGGCAACAGCCAGAAACTGATGCACAAGAAGTTCCACCTGAACATGAGGAAGAAATTCTTTATTGTGCAGGTGACCGTGCTCTGGAACAGGCTGCCCAGAGAGGTTGTGGAGCCTCCCTCACTGGAGAGATCCAAGAATGATCTCGCTGCAATCTGCTCTGGGATGATCCTGCTTGAGCAGGGAAGTTAGACCAGATGATCCTCCATGGTCCCTTCCAACCTGACCCATTCTGTGATTCTGTGATTATATTATCATACACATACATGGAAAAATGTCACGTGTTCTGTTTCATAAATGATGAGCACAACCAAGTCTGACTCTGAGAACATCTGTAAGCAGTAGCTCTGAGGGAGTAACATCGGCCTGGTAAATACAGCTCTCCAGAAGAGAACCACAATCCTAAAAGGTGGTATGATCTTACAGGTTCTGGACCTGAATCCCATTTAGTTCTGCATTAAACATACAAAACCCAAACAACCATACAGTGTGAGCTATTAAAATGCCTGTGGTGTGATGTACCTCTAGAGACACTCAAAAGGTTACGAGTCCAAGCACAAGTCAAAGCACTCCTTTTGCCAAACTAATTGGTCACCATAAAAGCACTAAATTAGGTATGTCGTTGAGTTTCAAAGAAAAAATTGGGGAGTTGTGTAGGGGGGATTGTTAATAAATCTGCCTGTTAATGAGGATATTCCATTACAAAATAATTTGTAAGTATATTAACCTGTAAAAGCAAATTGCTGATGGGTTAATGGGTTTAAAGACCTTGTTACAGAGAACCATTAAATACGAAAAAGAGTACTCACAACAAGGAAAGGGTGAAAAGTATAGACTGGAAGTTAAGACAGCATTTCTTTCCATTACATAAACAGCATACATGCTGATACAGAGAACAGTCTATGACAGCATTTATACTTCGTACCCTGTTTCATATATTTTATTTTGAACTCTTTTGCCCCCTCTTCACATCGTGGAAAAAAAACCAAAAACCAAAAAACAAAAAACAAAAAACAAAATACCCTTCCTTTTTTCCCTTTTCCTCACATACACATGGATGACTGGAGAATTAGTGGGACTGTAACAGCAGAGGTTTGAGCCTCAGCAACATGCAAAACAGATTTTTAACCACACTTTTGAATGTCACTTTTTGTTGAGGCTCAATTACTTAGTTCATTCTACAAATTAGATTCTTACAATCGGACCAAACACTCTCATTTAAACCATGCTTTGTAAAACTGAGGTCTTTATTCAGGGACATTCAAGAATTCTTAGAAGGAAATTTTTTCACCACAAATAGGTCTGTCAAGTCCCTAACACATATTTGACAGGAGGTGAAGTGAGAATGACTTAAGGACTGGAAATCTGAAATGGTGAATACAGAGCAAGAATGTTACAATACACACTTGAGTTTTGAGGTTACTTAAATAAAACTACTGACTCAGGAACCCCAGACCTGACAACTAAAGAGATTCTCAGGTAAAGCACAAACACTGTAAGGAACTAGATGAAGGAAGACAAGCAGAAAGAAAGAGTCCAGTGACACAGAGATGATACCAATGAATCAATTAGCACAGGTTTTAGGTCCTAACTCAAAGCTGAGACTTTTCTCCTTAATATTCCTCTCATGGTATAGACACAAATGAACAGAGAACTGGCAGGTTGCTAAAGACACTGGCTGTGTAGGCACTTCTAGCACAGGAGTTTGTTATTTGCAGTATATATTACTCATGCCATCGCAAAGGCCACTTTTCCTGCAACGTTGTCCATACAGCTTTTAACATCTCTCTTGTATTTGCTTTTTAGCATCCTTGTGATATTTACTGAGGAAACACCCACAGTTTCCCTGGAGCAGGCCATTTGACCACAACTCTCCCTGCCAAGTGAAAACACTTCATTTTCTCTTTTTTGGTGTTTTGTAGAAACAGATAAAAGCAAGCAACAGGCTCAACATAAAGTAAGAAACCTCCAGTGTTAACACCAGAGTAACTTCAGCTACGTCAGTTAGATCAGTAGAAAACCGTAATACTTAATATTGTCATCTCTTTTTTTTTTTATTCTGGGGACACACAGTCTTTTCCCAAGCGTGTACAGATAGCTGCACCAAACCTGAACATCCTCTGACCCCGCACTATGTTCTGACTTCTCTGCAAGTGGAGAAGGGAGATGGAGAGATGCCATTCTTCGTGGCATGGTTCCAACAGCGGAGCAGCTATCAGGGATATATATTGAAAGGAAGAAGGTGAATCATTTCTTTCTATGAAAAGAACTGCTACTTTGCCATTAAATCCTTTGTTAGAACAAAATTTATTTAGTTTCTGTCTTTTTTAAGAAGGAAAATGTTCTAAGCTGGTATCTTAAAATTTGCTTATGCAAATTGAAAGGAGACCTCTTGGACACACTTCATCATTTTAAAATATACACTTTACACCTAGGAAAATGTATCAAAGCCACAAATGCTTTGGTCAAGAAGTCTCACCCCTCTTGAATTGACTGATGATATCATATGTTCTAGGAATATTTTTATCATCTGGCATGTTGCTCGGCACCATATGGCACAGCACACTGACAAGAGAGAAAGGACTGGTTTTAAATATTATATATATATATATATAGGTAGATAAAAATAAATGTTACACTTCTATAGAAGTACAAAGACACTACTGCCCATTTCTATAATTCTTATTCCAGTAGGGGCTCATTGTGGAAGGTATGTTTTTTGTCCTAACACTGAAATACAGAAGGACTACAGAAGCAAAATGTAGAATAGTTTCAAAAAAGGAAATCTAACCCCTCAAAGAGAGCTTGAACTGAATGCAACACTTATTTTCTCACTTTGTAATGCTTCTTTTTCCAAGACTTGTTATTATTGTAATAATGACATATTAACCCTTTCTCATGGAATTAATTTAATGCAGTTAATTCAGATAGACAGGTTTTATAGTCAATTATATTTTTTATATAGAGCAATAGCTCCAGTTCTGTCAGTACTGGAGGGGATGAAGCCTGCTGGTTTTTCCAAGAAAACTTTTCAAAGGGAAGCTCATGTCATCTGGCATTAATATACATATATATTATCTCTCAATTTTTCATCATTATTTGAGGTAAAATGACATTATGAATTGTACAAAATACTGTACTGAATACTTATTTAGGTGGAAATCACAATTTTTTCTATTTGACAAAGGAAATGTGAACTTTTGAGGATTTTTTGGTGAGTTAATAACTGGGCAAGATAGAACATTTAGCACATAAAAGTGTTCACCGTATTACTGAAATAACTCTTTTCCTCTGTGATATCTTCTTGATAATTCTTTGTTCAAGCTCAAATACAGCAAGATCTCATCTTCTTCTCTGACATGAAGATAACCCAGTATGTGAAAATGTGTCTAGAGAAACAGAAAGTTTAAACATATTCTATACTAATACAAAAGCAAACAAATGACCTCCCCCATAGTAATCTTCTGCTGCAAATTTTTCCTGCATAATTCACCATTTTAAGAACAGGATACTAAACTGAACACAAATCTTCTCAAGCCTTTGAGAACACCTTCCTGTCTGTTCCCCATGTCTTCACCACACAAACATTTATCTGTTTTAAGGCTTTTCCAAAGTACTCTCACAAAATTCAAACCTCCAGGAAGTCTGACCCAATGACTGTTTATCTTCCTCCAACCTCCAGATCTTCCACCTTCTCCCAAGCCCAAGCACGAAAGTCACACCCTCACAGACATTTGTGCATATGAGACAGTACTTTTCAACTTTGCTACTGATCAAATCTTTACTAACCTGTCCCTGCCCACAAAGAATTGGTCCATCACACAAGCTGCCCTGCATTCTCCTCCTGCCTTCCTGTCCTGGCACTGGCATGCTCTCCATCCTTCCACCCAATCTCACCATTCTCAGTAGGAAGAATTCTTCCCAGTTCCAGACTTCGGAAACAGTCTTTCATTCTCTTCCTCACCAAAACTCCAAGTAATTTAAGATCTTAAATGAAATCAGAATCATTCCTGCATCAGAAGCACGGAGGGATGGAGGCTCATGGCTGTGTACAGTTTGCAGATCCCATGGCCCAACAAAGCCATGTTTCATTGTAGTTTCATAGTTACAGCTCTGCGCTTGAGTGGTTTGGCGATGAGGGGTGATAAGAAACCGCATCATTAGTAAAGTTCTTCTCACACTATGAGGAATGCTCATCCTCATGCACCTATTCAGTATACGAAATAAAATTATTCTGCTCTTTAGGTGCCAGGCAGACAGTAAGAAAACAAAATTAGAGTTTTCACCTCTTAGCATTATTAGAGATACCCTGTTCAAGACAGAGTAACTATGCAGACATACACAGATGAAATAAATCACTGGGCTGGAAGTTGGTATTGCAGTAATCAGTAACCATGCCCTGGATTATGTCCAACACGGACAGTTCCAAAGTCAACAGCTTTAAAGAACACAGTTTCCAAATGTTACGGGAAAGCTGTAACTCCAGAGGGCAAAATGAGAAAGAGAAAATGTGAATGAAACTTAAAATTCTTCAAGAAGACTTATTAGTCAAAATACCAATGGCTGAAAAACTACAACTTGCGTCAGTAAAGAACTGAAAACAACACTTATTAATTAAAACTAAGCACAGAAAAGGGATATACTATGGGTGTAATGAAAAATACATAGTCTTACCTTAAAGACTATACTATCCACACTTTACTTCTAATGGGTATTACCTTTTAGATTTAATAATCCTCTGTAACAACATCTCTCAACCCCTGAGTCAATTAGTTTGTTACAACTGAGTAAGGGCACCTGGAGCCCCCACACAGAAAAATTCAAAACATGGTAGTGGTTGTAGGACTAAAAATTAGAGATGACAGAACAAGCATAGTAGAAACAGTGGCAACTATGAAAACAAGGAAAACTGAACTTAGTAAGAAAGCATACTGCCTTGGAAATATGGGGAAAGGTATTCATTATCAGCTGAGGTGGGGCTTGAATTCGATTCTACATAAATAGGGCTTTAATCCACAAATCCTGTTACAAAGACACTATCTCTAAAAGAGGGAAGAGAATCTAACACCAAACAGGTAAATGAAGAAGCTTGCAAAAACTCAGATAAATGAAAAAAATCGAGCCTTAGCAGGCTTTCATCTTAGAGAAACACATAGCAACCACCAGTGACAAGGAAACAAATGGGGTTTTAAATATGATATTTTAAAAACAAGGATGAGGAACAAAAGGAACCGGCTACCAGGAAAGCTAATGGGATGGTCTGGGAGATGTATACTCTCCAAAGACATGTTGTCATCGCACCACCAAGTGAAATGCTAAGGCTCACTTCAAGCAAAGGGTCAGAGTACATGCTCTCCCAGATTCAGAGATGATAAAATCAAACAGCTCATGCTCAGAACAGACCTAAGCATGATGAGGCAGTACAGAAACATCATCTCAAAAACAGTAACACAGAAACAACAGCACTTTATCTACTATTCAGTCCTCTATCTACCTACTCTATCTAATTAATTCTTAAATTACTTCATCCCCAGCCCCTCTCCCTGCCACCATTTGTTCAGTTCTCCCTCACTTTGGCTAAAAAATCCCATGTGGCTGGATGTTACTGGCATTTGGTTATATTCTCAAGCCTTTGAGAACATCTTTCTGTCCACTCCGTGTGTCATCGCAGACATATGTGGCTAAAAGATCCCATTATCTTTACAATATTTGCTCCTGATCACTTTTTCACCCAAAACCAGGGATCTCTGAGTCCCTGTGGTTTAGTCAAGAAAGAAGGAGAGGTATTTCACAGGCAGCGACAATGCTGAAGTCTCTGCACAGGCTCTACCCACCACCCAGGGCTAGCATTAAAGGACACCAAACATTTCAATACATAGTTTAATAACATAATATCAAAGTTGACGCCCAAATTAAAGTCTCAAGTGTGCATTTACAGAACAGTGGAAAAGAAGCCAAGTTATCCACAAGATCGTCTTAACTTCAGAATTTAAGGAAGAAACGATTTCATACACAGCAAATATACCTCAGCAGGCTTGAAAATCTGGCCTCTAAGGATTATGTTTTCTATAAGGGCGTCATTAAAATAAAAATTAGAATTCTCTACTGATTGCTTTTTATTAAACACTTTTTGTAAATATTAACATCCAGAAGTAATACCCAGAATAAAACCTCAGCTCCACTTTTAGAGTATTTGTAAAGCTACTAATATAATTTTACTATGACAGAACAATTTTATCCATCTTTGATTCTTCAACCTTGGGAAGCTCTTAGTCTAGACAGAGTTTATAAAATCAGTTAGTGTGTGAGAAACCTGTTCACTAATTTTTTTAACTTACCTTAGCACACAGTTGTGTAATGCTGGTGTGCAAATGGCTACACCCTCTCTCAGTTAGTTTCTAAAGTGGTGGAGGAAGGCTACTGAATTGCAGTTATACAGGAAAATATAATGAGATTACTTCATTCAGTATTATGGGTGCTCAAACTTCAGTTTTGTCTCAGACCAGAAACTTTTGTGCATCCAATTCAGCCAAATGTCAGTAATATACAGGCTGAACAGGAAGAACTGAGCCTACCAAAGAATCAAATCCATGAGAGGTGGAGATACATCAACTCCCCGCAGTGACCAGTGATGCAGATGGTCAGGATTTCAATGACAAATGACAAGATTTCTCCTGTTAAAATCACTGTCAAAACCTCATTTTGATAGATAAGATGAACACCATCAGGCTCAAGGAATTTTATTTATAAATACTATGTAAAAACATTACATGAAAAACTGAATAAAATTTTTCAGTGGATTTAAGCGGCTGTTCAAGTGAGCCGTTTGCTGAAATGAAGGACAGATGCATGGTAGCTAAAACTCCGTGAAATACTCTGCAAATCTGTGGGTATATATTAGCAACAGAATAAAACACTCCCCTCCAACTTCTGACAAAACTGAAAACATGGAAATAAAGATGTTAGTTAAACAACCCCCTTCTGGAAGAATGCTAATTAACTTTTATAGGTTACATTTTCTTGATATACCGAAATCAAAATGACACAGCCATTTGTTTTCCCTGGCAAAGTCATGCACATCACTGATTATTCAGGTTTTGAAAACTGTGTATAATACATACTACCACCTACACAACAGCACAACGCTGACATTTCAGCACAGAACATGTTGAAGCAGTATTTCTGTACTGGAAAAAAAGAACAACTAACAAAGACATTTCCTAGAAGGTATCCATCGAAGAGAAGAGAATAATGTATAAAACATGGGCCTGTTCTTGAGAGCCTGAGGTTACAGATGCCTTTTTCACCACATCATGTTCCCAACATAACAAATCTGGCAGAAGCATCAGGTTGAAAAAATGGAAAGCAATTTTCATTTTGATTCTGTGGAGCAAAAAAGACTTACCAACTTCTTGCAGTAATTTTTGTGAGGCACAGTACAGTTAAGGGAATTACAAACAAGTTGCCTGAAGGTCTTTGTTCCATATTCTTTCTTATTTAAAAAATGTATTAATTATTGCAGTCATCACTAATAAGCCAAGATAAAATGACTGTATTCTTAATACTATATCAATCATCTTCTATTACTCTGGCTTATGAGAGAGCCTTTACTTTTCATCCATGAGAAAATCCAAGTGATTCTACATTGTATATGAGTTCCACCCTGATAAATTTTAATTACTCAGAAAAAAATTAACAAAACCTCCTTCTGTAACAGGATGCTCCCTGCTGAACAAGGGAGGCACTCTCTGCTCTGCAGGAGCCAGATACAGTGGGCATCATCCTAATCCTTACTGTAAATGGGCAACTTCAGTGAAATCCATCAGTCTAAGAATGATGCAAAGGACATAAAACCCAGTCTGGATCCTCACAGCACCCCTGGCACTAGCACAAGGGTGAGGAACTAGCTAGGCTTTCTAGGGAGAGGTGTATGTCCGGTGCTCTCACACACAAAGCTGACAAGCATCGTAGATGACACAAAGTGTGTAATCCCAAGTGTGGACTAACTGCTCACTGAACTCTTGGCTAATCAGCCTTTAAAAGGAGGTTAAAGTTTCCAACAACACCGTATGACTGTGCAATAATAAACTGAATTTTGCCATGAAATTTAGTGGTGAACACTCAGCATTATAATTTCAGCGATCTTGCTGAAGAAAAAGTGATTTGAGTCCCAGTGTGGCACCATCACTGCAGTAACAAAGTGAAGATAATCTTCTGGTACCAAGAATCAGCACACTCAACCACAGATGACATGATTTAGAGATCATCAATACAGAACACATACAGCAGAATTCTAGCATGCCAAAGCTGCAGCACCATAGTCATGCTGGGGAGTCAAAGCACAAACCTAAAAAAAGCCAAAAACTGGTAACAGTTTGGTTCCCCTAATATGCTTTGTGGTTTAAGGAAAAAAAAAAAAAGGAAAAATGCAAGCTCAAATCATATGTGAACTCTGAAAACACATTTATTTCAACACATTAATAAGAAACAAACTCGCTTCAAAGGAGTTGCACTATGCTTCCAGATCTTTAAGTGTCTGAATTAATAACAAATGGTAACTGACAATGAAGAAAATAACAAACAATGGAAATCAGTTTTAAGGGAAAACGAGATCTTTTTCTTTTAGAAGCTATTGTCATAAAGCTGTAGGCTGACGAGATCAATGTACTGATATTATTTAAAAAATATGTATCATGAAATATTTATCAATATTTTTGACACAAGACAGTACAGGTAAATGAATATAAAGCTTAGCTCAAAATAAGCACCTAAAATAGTGTCTTCAGGAGGTAAACCAGAGTTAAAGGAAAATTACTTATTTACAAGCATCCATAATGTATCAGTTGTGGTTAATTAGCATGCTAAGACTACAGGAATGTTTGAGTCTGGTAGTAATCAAAGGATAGTTAGGGTTTTCAGTCTACTATTCTCATTTTATGAGCTGTCTTTGTTTCCAGAAGTTTTACCACCTATTATATCCCAACTAAATTACCTACTCTACACCTTTCTCATCGTACACCTGCAATTATCTTCCCATTTACTTACAGTCCTCATCAATTAGGAAGAACTGCCTAAGAAAGGAATGATTTTAAAGATGAAGCTGCCAGTGCAGGGTTGAGCATCAGGATTATGAGAAGTGATACTCCTGATACTAAGGAAAAACAGAGCAGAGGACTTACACTCTTCATGATTGCAATGTCATAAATATGATTACTGATGCAGCAAATGTCCTTTCTTATGAAAAAAGAATTAATTAAGCTCAGTGTGGCTCTGTCTGCAGGGTAGGATAAAGACAGCTTCCCAGACACTGACTGGATCCTATCACTCACTCTGGGACTATGTTGGGATTCCCCACACCCTACCTTCCTTCTCCCCCCACAGCTGGTTTCTGTGGGAAGAAATGCACCGAAACACAAGGAGATTTCACAACAGAAAAAACCCATTATTTTTACCACCCACACATTTTTGTTCCTACTAACTATCTTGTACTAAAGTGACCAGAAGAAATCCTTAAAAATTCAATGGTATCAAACTGTGCAGCTGAAAGCTACATGAAGAGCTTCTTGTGGGAAGCTCTCACAAACTCAGGAATGGATTTTGTTAAAGAAGTTCTCTCAGTTTCTAGATGCCCCAAACAAACAAAAAATACTATAATGTCAGAAAATTTTCATGGCTCAAAAGTGACTTTGTGACACTTAGCAACTGTGTTATTAATTTCATCACCATGATTAGAGAAAATTTACATACGGTGGGATCCCCATTGGAAGACAAAAGTCCTTGACTGTGTTCCGCATCTTATTGCTTACAACTGAAAAAAGGCTCTAAAGGCTTCAGCCTTCTCAACCACAGAGTACTTTTGTTCTAAGTCAACAGCATTACACCTCCCCATACTTTTCATGAAAGCAGAATAAGCTTCAGACTGCTTTAAAAGGTTAGTATCCCACTGGGAAACACCAGATCAGACTCGTTAGCGAATGTGGTTGCACAAGTGTGCCAGCTTATAGAAAGAAAAATAATGGGTGGGTTTAGCAGAAGACAGCGAGTTTGCCAACTGTCTAGCCACAGGCAGCTGCTAGCAATACAGCCCCAGAAGGGAGTTTGAGAGACAAGTCACTGCTTCACAGTTTTAGGAACAAGAAAAAAGGTTGCCTTGTGATCAGGGCCATGTGTCCATTATACTTCTATGCAATCCGTCAGTTCAAACATATGTAAAAAAATACATAAAAGAAAACCTAAAACCAGCCCCAGCCCTGTAAACTGTCATCCAGCATGGCTATGTAGATGGAAGTGAAAATGTTATTTTTAAGTAACCTCAGTTACCAACAAGAAGTGGTCTCATTCTCTATGAACTTTGAAATTCTGTTCAAAGTATAAGATTACAACCAGATTTTCCCCCAGGAATTAGTAGCATTAAGGAGAGGAAATACTACTGTATATTCTGTATCATACCATCAAACCAGAAATTCACATTTGACTCAGCATGAAAGTGCTGATCTGTCCACTTCGAAGCTCAAGTTCCCCTAAACTCAGAAGAGATTCAAAGGCTTAAAAAGAGCCATCACTTCAGCAATGCAGTGAATAAGAACACAAGGGAACTTCTATGAACCCTATCTAAACTTGCAAGTATTACCCTTTACATGGTGAGGTAAGTCACCATGTAAGTACAGTGAGATGGTGAAGATGAGGTCCTGCAAAGAAGTCATGCGTGGTCAGGCTGCATGTCTTTACCAACATGATTTCCACTCCTTCTTGTGTGGCCTGATCTGCCCTAATGTCAGTAAATTCCATGTAAGCAGACACGTCTTGAAGACACACTAAGCCAGTTCCTTAACCAAAAAGAGTTACGATGGCAATCGCCTCTACCTCCAGGGTACTGCTGCAACTGCCAGGGGACTTCTGCAGGCACAGCTCTGGTGGAGAGGGACAAAACACAAGCCCATCTAATGCAGCCCGGCTGGCAAAACTCTTTTGGTGTTTAAAATGTCCCTGAGAAATCCAGTGTCTGCAGTTCTCCCAAAAGCACCCTTAACTATTGGGTATTTTCGTCCTGCAAAGTAAAAACACAATTCTCCCTCTGTAAGAAAATCCAAAGCTGTTTCATGGGAGAAACAGGACCACAAACCAAAGCACTGTTCCCTTTTCAAAAGCCCACAGCAGTTGGATTTGCTGTGATTTTGAACAGATTTTCTTACTGCGATAGTATTTCAGTTGTTACTGATGTGCTATGGACCACAAAAATGCTAAATCTACACACATCACTTACAGAAGAGATTATTTCATTTGCCTGTATGATAAAGCTGCAACTACAATTGAAGCCGTATGCTGTGAACAAATATATAAAATAAAAAAAATCCTGAGCTTGCTGAAATCTGTGGAAAATCTCAAATATGTACAGTGAAGCCAAAAAGTCATGCTGAACACTGAAATAATACAAAGTCTGATAAGGGTCTGTTATCACTTGTTAACTGCTTTGACATGATATTAGGAGAATTATAGGTCTAAAGGTTAGAAAATACCAGCTGTAGTAGATATTTTATAAGGAACAAGATAAGCACAGAAAAAAAAAAAAACAAAACAAAAACAACAAAAGGGACTTGAGATAAAGAAAGAAAATGCTAGACTGAATGACAGAGAAACTGCTTGAAAAAATCAAGGAAGACTTAAATGCACTAATTTTTTACCCTGTCTAAAACTGTTGAAAATCAGTTTGATCAGCCAGTCAAGAAGATTACGCTGATGTCAAGGCAATGACAGAATTATATAAATGAAGAGAATAGTGATGGCTCCAATTCCTTCTCTGGGTGAAGGAAGGAGTCTTGCAGATGGCAGGTGTGGCAGGAAAGGCAAGAAGCTCTCAAGTTACTCTCCACCAAGTTGAAGATAAGAAAGGACAACATTACAGCTCAAGGGCAAAGCTTCACATTGGACAAAAAAAACTAATCCAAATATATCTTGATTTAACACAAACCCAGTGAAGTTTGTAAACATCAATAATTACAAATTTAATGGTTCAGGAAACTCTATTAAGATTCAATGTAAATTTTCTTCAAAAGCCAGAGCACAGGTCTACCCAGGACTCACGGAGGCTGTCTCCTCCTACTAACTAACAGCTGCCATTTCATTTCTAAGGCTTGAAATTCATTCAACCATATTTTCTTAGGAAGGTTACAAAACCTTATACTATCCTCACGCTGAAAATAATTATATGATGCTGGGAAAGGTGAGTGCTTAGGTTGATGATCAGTATAGTGAGCAAGACTCGGGGCAGAAGACGGATACAAACGGATATGTGGGGGAGCATGAGCCTTTGTGAAGGGTAAGTGCTGAAGCCCCTACCCCTTAGGACTGCAGAAGTGACAGGGGCCTCACAAGAGCTGAGCTGCTACAGAAACAGTGATACAAGTATCAACTGAGACAGCAAGAGACCAGCCACAACCAAAGGATAGGGCAGGAGACTGGATGAAAAAATTTCTCTTCCTGATGGTTGTTGACCACCTTAATTTCATTCTTTCGTTCTCCCTACTGCTGACTGGAAATGCATTCCATCGAAACCTGCTTTTAGGTTTCACTCCATCAGATGAGAAATCCCACACAAGCAAAGCAGAGGGGAAATAAAGGACAATCAGAGGCACTGGACGTTAAGGAGTCACTCACATTTGCTGACAGATACGTTGAGGATCCACGAGGAATTGCCAGGTGACTTACCAACAAAAGCGCTTCATTTTTTTGTTGTCATTTTGTCTACAGAAAATCCCTTTACAGGTTCCAGTGTGATAAAAGCAATTAGCAAAACCCACTCAAATGAAAAAAGAAGGGTCCCATTAGCCCAGCTTATCCGATGAGCATAGCAATGGGAATTCATGAGGACAGTTACTACACAGCGCAGTGAATTTTGTGAACAGTGAAAGAGCAAAAAAAGCACTCTAATATCTAGCAGAAAAAAATGGATGATACAAAACATAAAGCCTGCTGAAAAAGTGAGGAGTGATAAATACAGACTTTATCCTTTAGTGAAATAAATCTAGTGCTAAGCACCAGCCAAACTCTACGGTCAGGTTGTAATGATTATCAACAGATTGCAACAGGGCCTAAGGACCTTACCTGTATGACAGAATCCAGCTGTGCTGGTTGCTTTCCATATACTGAGCAGTTTTGAGAAATTTAGCAGGTAAAGTCATATTTATTGAGGCTGCTTTGACCAGCTGAACCTTGGAAAATAAAGAAGTGTCCACTGGAACAGACTGCCCAAGAAAGTTGTGGACGCCCCATCCCTGGAAGTGTTCAAGGCCTGGTTGGATGAGGCCTTGAGCAATGTGGTCTAATGAAATATGTCCCTGCCTATGGAAGTGGGTTGGAACTACACGATCTTTAAGGCCCCTTCCAACCCAAACCATTCTACGACTCTATGATTCTATGTTATTCTATACTGTCTTGACAGCAAAAATCATACTTTGGCAGGCAATTAACTTATCTGTCCCTTCCACAATCTTGAGAAATTAACTGCCTGCCATGAGCAGTAAATTTTGTATCTTGCTGCCTTTAAGGAGATGATCTTGCTGCCTTTAAGGAGATGATTTGGTATTTGCCACAAAAAGTATCTGATACAATAGGGTGGAAGCTCAAGCTGTAACTGATCAATGCACCTGGGACTGAATAGGATGCCAGAGGTACAAATGGCCATGGGTGGCAACAGCAGGGATTTTGTCACCCAGAGCCTTGGGTCCTGTCCATTGAAGAAAAGCTATGGGGGGGGTGACAATGTCCTGCACATGTGGGAATTCTAGGGCAGCCCTGACTGTGGAAGTCACCATCATCATAGCACACAAGGCGAATTCCATCTTCCAGTCATCTCCAACACTGCAGTCATTCCCTGAGAACTGAGCCTGGTGTGCACTCTTCAATGCAACAACCAAGGGATCAAAACCATATCTCTGCTGGACATTTCTACCACCATCAATTACCTACAAAGTTACAACTCTATGCATACTGGAGGTTTTCTTCACACGATCTGATGACAGAAACTATCTGACATTCCAAATCAGCACTTTACACTTGTGCTGAAAACAATTACAAGAAAAACCTTCCAGAGCTTTCATTTTGATGAAAAAAAATTGTATCACTGCAGTTGAAGTAACTTTATCCCTCACATTTCTACTGTATACAGTGCATTTGAGCCTCTAGAACTGTTGCAACACAATTTGGAAGCATGAGATCACACATGTCCCTGACTCCTAAACAATGGTCTCAGAGGTATTATTAATACCAAGATATGATGAAATAGTGTGCAAAACAAAACAAGATTATTTTTTTTAATAGCTAAGCAAAAAAATGAAGCATTGGTTCATCTGCTCCCATCTGAATTATCTCTGATTTTCATAGTCTTGGTTAAAAAAATTGGTTGGTCTTCTTCCCAAAACAATCAACTAAGCATGCAATGTAGACACTACAGAGCAGCAGCAGGCAGTGCACACACATTGGTCCACTCAAACATTCTTGGGGTGGGAAGAAAGCATAAAAAGCAAGTTGCTTCAGTCTACACTGAACTGCCATTGAGGCACAAGCAAAGATGTGTCAGATGAGCTTGCCTATGCCTTTAAGCAAGTATTTATTTGGAACAGCAGTATTCAATACTTCGAACAGGAGATTACATTGTTTATTCCGGATGACGTTGTGGGATATCTTTCGTCACTTTTAATTAAATCTTTTCAATATTCAAAAGGACATAGGCATCCACTAATGAGACTGAATCCACTCCTCTTTCTAAAAGTGAAAACAGAACGGTAAGAACAACCTACTGGATTAGCACTACACTGTTCATTCCTCAACGGAAAAAATAAACCAAAGGCAGGACATTTCCCACACACAATTTTAAGCACAATTGTGTTCAAGCACCTTTTAATGTAACTAATGCAGGAGACATTGCAATGGCCTAAGCTATGTGCGAGGTAAGACTGGATGGGTCACAACAACGGTGCTTTATTGGACTTCTGTTCCTGAGAGAGAAACACGAAGGTTTCCTTCTGCAGAGGAGATCATGAAGCCAGGAAATCTGAACTTTCTTTTGAGCCTAACATATCTCAGCATTGTCTTATTTTAGCTTCTTACCACTGAACAGCCACAGCCTGCACAGTTTTATTTTAAAGTCTTCATAACAACAGGTTTTTAAGGCTCTAAATTTATAATAGCTGATGTGGTTCTATCTGAGGAAGTCCAAAGGTTATGGAAAAAATCCTCTCACTCATAATGCGGTAATACCAAGTAGGATCTACCAGTGTTTTCACTACATAAGATGCAAGAAACTGAACAGCTTATAGAAGAAAAAATAATTCTGATCATTCACATATGCAAGATTTCTTTGAAGCTTAATTATCATTTTTGTATCTTAAAGCAGCAATGCCAGAAATTGAGCTGTCTGTTCATCCACAAAACCAGACACTGCGCAAGCAGCTGTTTCCCAAGCCACTGAACACTGACATACAGGGGAAACCTCTCCAGTCCTGCTGTGAACAATTCTGTGTCACTCCTTAACGGCGACAGATAATTTAACCTGGCTTTAAAGGATATTATGTGCAAGCTGCTAGTACACAAACTTCAAGTTTCCCTCATCTGGTCCTCTGAAAGAGCCCAGGCTCTGAACTCAGCTTATTGCACTTGTTCCAGGGCCTGGAAATGAATCTTCATCAGTCAGGAATACTCTGATGGCAACTGAAATACTGAAAAACTGAATACTCTGATGGTTACTGAAAGGCCTAAACATCTTTTGTGTAGTGCACTACATTTCATAATCAGATACACACACCTAAGTCCTACTCCTGTTGAATCAGAATCTTTCAGGCATGTATTTAAGGTTAAAAAGAGCACCACATACAAGCCTGTCCTCCCAGTACTTTCATTTTTTCTCCCAAATTCAGTCAGTTCATCATGTTTTACAATTGGTTCTTGGATGACTCCTGAACTGAGAGACATTTTCACTTCTCATACAGCTACACAGCTGCTACTTTTTAAACGGGAATCGCAGAGGAACATTGCAGCATGGGCTCTGGCAACATGCCTCACCCCCAGCTGTAGGTCTTGGAAATTTGCTATTTAAGCAAAACAGTTACTATGCTGAAAAATAACCTAGTCATCTTGAAATCTTTTAAAAATGTGAAAAAAATACCATCCAACAGAATAACAGAAGTTTTTGAAAGGAATATGGAAGAAACACAAAATGCACTGGAAACCTTTTACAAATACTGGTACCTACCAAAACAAAAGTAAATCTTCGAGGAGGTTTTTTCTGTCTTACTGAAGCATAAGTCAGCTGAGTAAATATCGCAGATCAATTCAGTAAACGATGACACCTTGTCATCAATCCACCGTTTGAGATATTTTCAGAGAAGCTTCCCAAATGCAACTACCAAAGCTTCTCATGCTGAAAAACCAGCTGGAGAGAATTAGCGTGGCTATGATCTACCACACACCAGAAGCTCTGAAGAGGAGCTATTGTAACCTAAAAAACCATGCCAGCACTGAAGAGGAAAACATGGAATAGTACTTTCCAGCTAGGGAAGAGATGACTGAATACTACTGTGGCATCAGGTGAATGGACCAGCAATGGAAGTCACTCAAATTCTCTCTGAGGATATACTAGCAATTGCCTTTCCTTCAGTAAGCATCCTTCCCTGGTTACCAGATTAAATGAGGGTTTCTAAAAATAGGTTGGTTTTCCTTGCGGTCCTGTTATAGAGACCATCTCTCTAAACCCTTCACAGACTGCATAATTACACTGTGACAAAGGGGCAGATCCTTCTGTTGGCATACATACAAAGGGAAAACGAGAGTACAAAAAGACTGAAATACAGACTTCTCAGAAACTTAATTTTAATCACCAGTTCTTCATAAGTTCTGTCTAGTGTGATTGAACAGGGGTAGTTCCTGCTGTTAAGGAATATATGGGTTCCTTTCAGATTTGGGTTATTTTTAACAAAAACAGAGCTGCTAGAGCTAACAATCGCAAAACCTCCATTCTCACCCAGTGTTGAAATGAGATAATAATGTTTTCTAAATACTGTATCACTTTTAAAAGTAATGAAAATGCTCAATTTTCTATGATCATTTTTTCAATACATCATTCAAAAATTTCTAATTTTGCTCAATCTTTTTAGGCAAGGCAAGTGACATAAGAGTTTGTAATGACCACTTGGGAGAAATCTGGGAAGTATCTTATGAAAGCAAGGCAATGGGATAAGGAAAGTGCAGGTGACTGAGCAGTTTGCTCATTTTCTGGGGAGCCACAATAAAGCAGACAGGCAACCACACTTAGCAGGGCTGCTGCACTCTGCCTTAGACATCAGAAGCAGATTGACTCTTACAAATAAGAGCTCAATGGGTGCAGAGGAAGGCCGTCAGCAAGGAGAATTAGTAGCTTCTGACAAACACGCACAGGCTCTCTGCTACGCCCCTGGGATGCCATGGGCCAGGAAGGAGACACTTCTGCAACCTCCCACTATGGGCATGAGCCTACAAGGTGCTGTGTTGCAGTCCAGGTTTTCACTGCAGCATCAGAAAGGCACAGCTGGGTGGTGGAGAGGATACTCCTTTTACATCCCATGTAGGGAACCTTTTGGGTAGAAACTGCTGTGGACCAGCTACTGACAGTTTAGGGAAAGTTTTGGAATTGAAGTTCACATAACAAGAGGCAGCTACTGGTGGTTTTGAGAAAGTTTTGTAGCTGAAGGTCAGTAACATAACAAGAATTAGATAAACAAGATGTTGTAGTTAGGTGTGAAGGAAGAGAATTTTAAAATAAAGATATACTATCTATCCAATAGGAATATAGTGTTAGGCGTGTGAACAGTTTTGTAACCAACCAAGTATTAAATAATCATGTGCATAACTGTATAAAAGACACAGGGCTAATAATAAAGTTGGAGCTTCCTTATCATCATATTGGTGAGTGCGTGGAGTTTCCCAGGGGGGCCTCGCATGTGAACCTTTAATCCCATTTTAACTTCACTTTGCTGATCTGTTCTTTCTTCACGTGCTGCCATAGGGCTTGGAGCAGGCTACCCGGTCCATGCATACTCTCCCAAAACAACAGAGACACATCCGCTGCATTCAGCTAGAACCTCCTACCATTAGGCCTACAGTATGAGAGAGCACTATTTTTTTAAGAACATTGGAATATTGCTTAGGAACTACAAGATTAAATCACGAGAAGCACAACCATAGCATTTTCTGCTGATTTGAATTACGAATAGAAAGTACGAGCAGTTAAGAGGAAACAAGATATGTTCTATACAAGAGCCAAGATTTTTTTTTCCTGACATGTGCCAAACAAGGAGAAGAAACAGAAGAATCTGGCACCATTAAAAACAGTTTGTGGAGAAAGGGACTGAATATCTACAGCCAAGCTCCATGTGGTTTGTAAAGAGGAAACTTTTGTTTTATGGGACTCTCAGTCAGCCAAAATTCTCCCAGACGGCATGCAAATGGATATTAGCCTAAAAACCTACACGCTTCTTGTAGAAGGATCAGTAAACGGTGGGGAAAGA
This sequence comes from Oxyruncus cristatus, assembly GCA_013399855.1. NCBI lineage: Eukaryota > Metazoa > Chordata > Aves > Passeriformes > Cotingidae > Oxyruncus > Oxyruncus cristatus. The sequence goes on from VXAY01004283.1 coordinate 355,557, forward strand.
AAAAGAACACTACTGAAGTTTTAAATCAGAATTCAAAATCTGCTTCATGGTTGAGAAAGTTAGTTTACCAGACAGCTATAATGTCATACATATATGTTAAGTGTCTTGGAAAGGAAAGGCAGCAAGTTAAAGCACAAAACTAGAAGTCAGAAAAATGTGTTCCAAGCCTGGCTCCACTACCAAGGAGATCTATAAAACTTGGATAAAAGAGAAAAAGATTGCCAACTTACCACTGAGATTTTCCTTAACTTCATATAGTGTATTAACATTGCACTTATGCTGTTTCTTTTAGCTTCTGTATTTCCTCCACTCCCTGGCATTATGATGCACTAAGTTAAATAAGTGACTAGATGGAGTACTGAGAACGGTTATCTTACTTTACTAAAACAAGCCCTGATCAAATTCTTAATCAAAACACTTGACTAAAAGAAAAAACAAAAACAAAAAAAACCCCACACAACCCCAAAAAAAAAAAAAAAAACCAAAACAAAAAAACAACCAAACCAAACAAAAAAAAAACCAACAAAAAGAACACCAAACAAACAAGCAAAAAAAACACAACAAAACAAACCAACAAAACAAAAGAAACAAAAACCCAAACAATTTTTTATGGGACCATAATTCATATAACTGAGCAAAACATTAAAGTGGCGGACACAATTCAACAAGCTTAACTGAATATTGCACAAATACAGCACCTACAGCTTATATTTCAGCATACAGGAGAAAGGGAATGGACAGGCAACAGTTCCACAGCATATGTCGAGTGGCTATACCATGGAAGAGTTTTTTTCAGCTTCTCTGACAACTCTACGAGTGCCCAGCGAAGCTTTTGTCTGCATTAGCTGTAAATCAGGAGACTCCACTGACCTCCAATTTACATCAGGGAAACTGAGGGGGAGTCCACAAGCAAGACTGCAAGCCTGGGACTCATCCAAGTCCCTGCACCCCACTGAAGTCACTTCTTGCTGGGAGAGCTAAGACCCAGATAGATTTGTGGGTCAGGACTCCGATCAGTCATCTGGTGATGTAGCTCTCTAGTTACATCACCAGTGATTAAAACGCATCACATGGAAAATTTCACCATCATGCTTAAAGGAGAAATAGCTAATATCTTGTGTAAGAGGATACCAGGCTTAGGATTTGCCCCCTGCGTCTTTCTTCACACCAGACTTTAAACGTAACGTTTCCGCTAAGATTTGTCAACCAGTGTGCTTTCCTCCTCTCAATATAGTGGTAAGCATGAATATAATTTTTGAGGCACTCTGTATTTGCGTGGGTTGTCCTCATTCATACCTCTAAGACTATCAGCTTGGAGAAGAAGCAGAAGGGTTAATCATTCAGAACTTCCTGTAAGCTCTGTACATTCGTATACTGTGCTCTAGATGGACACTCCATGCTTTATGTTGCACTGGAATAATAAAAAGAGCTGAAAGCAAATTCCTTTAGCTCTCATCCTTTAATTTTATTTGCTCCAAAGAATAAAGAACAACAGAAGGCAAAATCAAGCACTCAAGAGAAAAAATATGTTACAGGCCTTTTCCAAAAAAACACTCTAAGGAAAAAAAAAATGTTAAAGTAAAAACTATTGTATTATAGTGAGAAACCTGAAGCTAGCAGTTCTTTTTGCCACTAAAAATATCTCCACCCCCCACACACATATATTTACCACGATGGCATACTGATGGGTTCTGGTTACTAATCAAGACCAGACCAGGTACAAACTATAAAGCTGAACAACCCCCAACAAAGTAGGTCAAGAAAACTGGGAGGGAAGGGAAACTGTTGCTAGGTGGCAGTGTACCTTAAGCAAAGAATACTGTAAATCATGGATTATTGGGAAAGTTCATTATCTGCTAAAAGAGGTCTCATCTTCAGTGTCATCTTCAAAGCTTTGATAGGAAGCAGAACTCAAAATATACGCAGCACCCAGACTCCACATCAAACGGATGAGAAGCAGCACTGAAAAAATAATAAGAAAAATAAAAACCTGTCTTGAGACACGTTAATGTGAAAGACCCATGACATAACAGCTCTACAGGCCAAAAGCCAGTGAAGTGAGTCCTGTACACCTTCAGAAGGTTATGGTTTTGTTTACTTCATTTTTTTCTACCTTCACTTCAGCTCTGACCAGAAGAAGCAAGCAAAGAAATAAGCTTCCACCACATCTTGGCACAGCAGTGAACAGTTGACAGAAAACCCAAGTGTGATGGTGAGAAAGAAAGGTTTTCTAAGGCTACTTAAGAAACAGAACTGTTACTTTTCTGTCTTAAACAGCTTCAGTCTTCAGTCCCTTTCAGAACGGACAATGACAGTAAACAAAAGGAGGTCATGAAAACGCATGCACTCCCTAGAACTCCAATCAAAAGGATGGAGAAAAAGGCCTCTACAGAAAGCCAAGGTAAGAAGGAAGAGGCCAGATTTTTCTGATATCCTTGTATCTGTCCTTCCTGATGTTCCCTCCAACTGCAAACTACCTTAACATATTGCCTAAATTAGCAGAAGTGGTAAAAAAGACAGGCTGATGACATCTTGTGAACTACAATTCACTTGGTAAGAGAGCTGTTAGCAAGCTCACAGCTTGTCACAGAGAAGGATAAGATGTTCTTGAAGGCAAAGACGAAATCTATATTCTTTTCAACAATATCTGTCTGGGTTCAAGAGAGCAATTTTGGGAAAAAGTATCTTAGATGAACGTGATTGTATAGATTGGAGGTATTTTAGAGAACAGAATAAAAGGGAAAAATGAAAGGCACTTTCCTCCAACAAGGTTTTAAATCCGTAACTCAGGTCACAGCAAAATCCTTTCTGAGAAATGTAATTCTTCTTATGTTGACTTTAATCTACAGTTACACCGTTTAAGTTGTTTGGGTTTTTTTTAATACCATATTGTGATGCATTGCAGAAACAACATATTAGAACATAAATGTCCAATCTAACACAGCATGAAAATTCCTACACTGCTGTACAGTAAAACCCACACAGAGACACACCATGTATCGTATCATTCCTCACAAGCAATCCTGACTGTGAAAACCATTTATAATAACTGGTTTGGGTTGGAAGGGACCTCAAGGACCATCTAGTTCCAATCCCCTGCCATGGGCTGGGATACCTTGCACTAGACCGGGTTGCTCAAAGCCACATCCAGCTTGGCCTTGAACACTTCCAGGAATGGGGCATTCACAACTTCTCTGGGTGACATCTTCCAGTATCTCCCCACCATCACTGTAAAGAATTTCTTCCTAATACGTAATCTAAACCTACTCTATTTTTAAAGCCATAGAATTACAGAGGGAATACATTTTACAAACCCTTTCCCTGATGTAGCTCACATCAGATGTGTATTAACCTTCTAAGCACTTATAAACCTCTGATGAGTATTTCCAGGTTTGGTCTGTACTTTCTTTATCTGAAAAACTTTGGGATTCAAACCTCAGGAGAAGAATCCGATTTCAACAGATAAACACAGACACAACAATCTCTGTTCCCCTTCTCTCCACTGTTCCCTTCCCTCAAGACAGTGGTTTTAATTTGTGGCCACCGCCTGAGCCTCTTCCTCTTCCTAGTAATCTGCAGCATCTGCCCTGCAAGGAGGGAGTCAGAGAATACCCCAGCCTTGTCCACAAATCGCTGGTAACAATCAGGGATCATTTTCAGTCACGGACACACAATAAAAAAAAAAAAAGCTGCCAAACATAAGCATCAATTTGAGCAAGAAGAAGTGGAATAATACTACAACTATCGAAGTCAGTAGGAGACAGCCCCTGTGGATCTCCAGAGCCTTTCACTGACTTGGGCAGCATCACTGCCGCAAGACAAGCGGGAGTTAGCTTCACCTGCCATCTCACCTCTCACTCCATGAGACCATGCACAGCTAGTTGAAAAACAGTTTGAAAACACAAAAAAAGACCCCACATAAATCTGGGGGTGACTTAGACATTTTATGAAGACAAAAGAGAATAATCTGTACGGTCTCCAGGCTAGGAAGTCATCAGGTTTTGCCACAGCAGAAATACTTTTGTACAGCAGCAAAAAGAAAGTGCTCTCTGAAGAAAATACATTCCCTAGCAAACAGCCTAGATAGGCTTTTCTTCATTAACCAGTAAGAGGGAGATCCCTCTGCTGCAAGCAGAACACACTGAGGCTCATCTGACATAGAAGTTTAACTCAAAACAAATTTTTCTGTGATTATGATAACTTTTGTTCTTCTTCTGTTTCTTCACCATCTGTGATACAAAACCTGGCAAAGACTCCAATTAGTTTCCTTTGTGTTATTACCACCATAAGCACTCAAATGATAAACAGTTATACAAAAGGAAATTCCTCTTCCTTTCTACCCTGTCTCTAAAGAGCAGTTCTAAATACTTTAAGAAGAAAACCAGCACTGAACTCACCCTGAAATCTTGTAATGCCAGATTATGCCGACTTTGTCACAGAAAAAGGCAATGGTAGAATAAGTCAATCAACACCTCTTCTGACAAAATCTTTTCACCAGTAACAAGCACTCAGCCTGAGTAGAATCAAGCAGAAGCACGTCACACCAAGCAAGGTGAAATCCTGAAACACCTGCTTAAGGAACATCAGTGATGGACGTAAGAGTACTCTTCTCTGGGATATACAAACCCTCATCAGGCTCCTACACACGTATCTCTTGGAGCCACAGAGGTGGTTGTGCTTTGCCTCAGTGGAGCAGGACAGAGGCCTCATCTAGCAAAACAAACATACCAAACTTTGTGGTGCAAGTTAGCACTTGGTGTTGTTTATTTATATACTTAAACTCTTCATTTATATATACACATATTTGATTACTGCAGCTATCCTGATGGAACCCATGCATGGCTGTGGTTACGATGCCAAATTTTATTATTTTGGTCAAGTTTATATTGGTACCTTAAACACAACAATCTCCTTATACAGTCTGCACACTGGTACAAGTATACTAACATTAGAGCAATATATTAATTTATATAAAAACATATGCATATGTGAAGTAGCAACAAGCGCCACAAAACCAATATTGTTTGCGTTTCTGTCCACATGGGAGTGATCCAGGAATACAACCTTGACTTTGGCATTTATTTATGCAATAATTTACCAACAGTCCCTATGTCAACAGGTTCGCAAATGTTTACAGTGGATTCCTGAGGGGAGGGGTAGCCCCACCTGCTGCTTAACAAACCCTCCCTGCGTTTGTTAGATTCAAATAGAAGAAAAGGAAAGAAGAAATGAGACACATGGAGGACACATGGGGATGGATAAACAGATAAGGGTCAGATAAACAAGGGCATATCACAGACTTGCACCATAACTTAGAAGCAAGAAACAAGACCTATCCCTATTCTTTCATTTGCTGCACCCCTAGTACAGCTTTTCTTCCTACTGATCAGAAATGGCTCTTGAAGACAGCCAGGCTGCTCCCAAGCACCTCTCCAGATAATGCATAATTTCTTTTCTTCCTTTATGCTAAAAGAATTAATTGCACATTTTACTGGAGAAGGACAGTACCTCAACACCAGCCACTTATGCTGAGGGCTGTGCTATACAAAGATTGATGGTTTAACCATATGTTATTTCCAGTTGTTTGTATGCTAGTACTTGGTACACTTCTTTGAGAAACAGCACAGGATTTAAAGTGTTTATTAATAAAACAGAAGTTTGTTTTTTTAGGTAAGACAGTACACTTTCATGTTGAGGCCTCATATCATTCTGCTGTGGCACAAATGTCCAATCAATTTTGCTGTAGACTCTAGAGAGTGCACTTTAAAAACTCTACAGCCACAGGGGTTTTAAAAATAACTCAAAATGGGTTCTTTGATCCTTTTCCCCTACCATTCACATCTGGATGAAAACTTTACAAGCAAGAGCTTTGCCTGTTTCCATTTGCAAAATTTCAGGGGTTTTTTAAATTGTACTAGAATTTCAACTAATGACAGGCACAATTTTATAACATGGCTGAGCCAGTATAACAGCTTCTAGCATTAAAACGACACTCAATCCCATTTAGCCTGACCATGTCCTTCCTGCTCCCCTTTTGTTTACTATGTTGATGTCCTTTAGGGAGCTTGACTTGCAGCAAACTAAAACTATTAAGAAAATTAGGGGTTTGGCTGGTTTAACTCCCAGAACCAGCTTACAGAGGGTCAGATAAGCAACAGGGATGATGATGAGGAGAAGAGTGACCTGCCAAGCAGCAGCTATCCAATTCATAAACCAAGCTGAAGCATGAAGCCGCATCACAGACTACTCTGTCGTTTGTCGTATGGGACGACCCCACTCAAACATCGGGATCATCATCTGTAGTACAGACATTGAAGAGTATCAAGTACTGGCTAAGCATGATCAATCATTTCACTTCATCAGGTGATAAATACCTGTGAAAACGATAGTATATAAAGTAACAGGTATTCAGAAACAGAAAATATAGTAACAGACAGTACTTCTTTCCCCTCAAAAAGAATGCAAGTTCATAAAGTGTCCCAAAACACGTGTGTACCTTCTGAGACTCCTTAGATCGTATAGCTGACAGAAACCAAAGGCAAACCCGGGAAGTTCACTAACAGAAGTCACTAGAGTGTCCATGACCCGAGCTACTCATCACACAGAGAACTGCCAGCGAGGGCCGATGCTGGCACGGCCCGCGCACCTCGGGCTCCGCGGGACGGCTCCCAGGGCCGCTCCGGGCTGTCCTGCTACGCGAACACTCGCGTTCAGGTTCGCTGCAAACCTCAGGGGGCACGTGTGTTTTCGCACACGCCAAACTTCTCGGAGCCTGGATGTGCTCCGTGCACACCTCCTGTTGGAGCACGGGCTCCCACGTACCCGCGGGAGGCGACACCAGACTCCCACGTGCCGCAGTCAGGCGAGGAGCCACCGCCCCCCTCGCACCTCCCCGGCTCCCCCCGGCCCCCGGGAGCGC